>JAUMTR010000017.1:21253835-21365960 GCA_032270685.1 Microctenopoma stevenorrisi | reverse complement strand
ATAGAGGGTAGGGCAGGGAAAGCTGGAAAACAATCAGGATAGTAGCTCTCGAGGACCGGGAGTGAGCACCCCTGCTCTAGAGTAAAGCGTAGGCGGTAGGTGAGTTCACTACGAAAAATAAATGTACCCCGTATCTGTTTTACACACAAAGAAAAGTGAAATTAATTTAGTTGTGATTTTAGACTTAACTGTATCAGTGTTCGTATTTCCTACATGTTCCTGTTAACCTGTCCCCACTGACTCATATAAGTGTTTTCCTCCACATGATACTAACTTAACTTGACTTTATACACTTTTTTAAGTTTTGCATTAAACAAAAGTTGCAAACAGTACTTGGTACCTGGTACATATTTTCACTTCCTGAGTTTTCAAGTGAGCCGAGGTGATACCTCAAAGTGACATGAAATACTGCGTGTTACCGACTGGTACAAGAGAAACCTTACTATGTCAACCACAGTTGTCTTGTGATTTTTCCAGCAATCTTTTATCCTACAGCCTTCAGTCTCTTCTGTAACCAAACTTGTCTCTTTGCTGTCACAAAGAAACCAGAATCCATTATTCCTTTTTGCCTAGGAAGTTTCAGAGGTTTCATGCTGTGTCAGTAATGATGACCAGGTACATTGAAAAAAGCAAAGTAAACAAAGTCCAGTGGAAGCAGTCTGTTTCTTTCCTTTACTTTACTTGGCAGACACTTACAAGGGGAAGTGACCTTCAAGGAAAAGACACAAACAATTACCATTCAAGTTACTACGACTAAGACAAACTCCTGATAAGACTCAACTTGTCTAGATAAAGAACACACTAGAAACTGTTAAGTGCTAGACATTTTTGTAAATGTGTGTGTGTGTGTGTGTGTGTGTGTGAAAAAGACTCATTTGAAACACTTTTTAAATACTTTTTATAGTTTCAGTTAGTCGAATAGAGTCTTTCCACCAGCCAGGGAAAACAGGATAATAAGCACAATGGGGATCGGAGAAATAGGAAAGAAAAGGGAATTTTCAGTCTCCTTTCATTTGCAAATCTAACAGATTGTGCAGAAGTGTAGCTTTCTAGTAGTGTGTTGATATAAGAGGGTGCACTTCAATTTACAAGCCTGTAGGCGAACATCAAGGATTTAAATGCGATTCTAGCTACTATCAGGAGCCAGTCAAGAGAGGTAGGAAAATAAAAATGACCATCTAGGGGTTTGATGGTGACTGCAGAAGCTCTAAGCCAGGAGAAAGTTACAATAGTAAGTCTAGAAATGACATCACAAGGAGATGTGTAGCCTGTTGGGCTTTTTGCAGATTCCATAGGTATTAGGAAAAACAATTTAGTTTCAATTGACATATTTTGCTGAGGAGAGCAGTTGCCAAAAAAGATCATAATTACATTGCAATTGGAGTCGCTCAGATGTCAATATGTCAGAGAGACAGGCTAAAACTTACGATGAAATAGTGTCAGCTCTATCTGTCTTTCCCACTACAGGACGACCGTCGTCAGCATAGTGGTGTGGTAGAAAAAATCATGGGATCGAATAATGTGAGCGAGTGTAAAGTGAGAAAAGAAGAAGGCCAAAGATAGAGCCCTGTGGAACTCCTGTAATTGTCTCAACTCCCTATGAAACCTGGAATTATCTGTGTTGAAGATAGATATTATGCTACTACTTGCTTTCCACCTTGGCTGTACCTGTTTATTCTTTATGTGGAACCAGTTTTAACACACTGCCTTGTTTTTGACCTTGACCTAATGAACTTGTTTGACTACACCACTTTCTAAGCTTGTTGTCATGCACCATCATTAAAGCTACAATATGCAACCTTTAAGAGTAAAACTAACTACATAACTGCATTATAGGTTTTCTGTTCACACCATGAAGACATGTGGACTCACGAGCATATAGCCAGTTGGAAATTCAGTAATACGCAAAGTACTACAGTATTATTAAACTTTTTTCTGTTCAGTCACCTACGGCACTGTATTAAACCTAGAGAAAGACATTTTAGTAACAAGCCCTAAACTCGGTCCAAGTGTTTTTCTTTCCTAAACCTGGACTGTGTGGTCTGACAGTCCTCTGTATTATACACCTGCTACCCACCTTCTTGTGATTCTGACTTTATATGAATCAATATCATACATACATCATACATTATGAAATTATGTTTGTAAAATTAAATAGAAAATAATTATTTAGTTTTACTTTGCAGTTTACATGCACACAAACATAATTTTTAGGAGACTGGGTTGCTGTGACACACATAATTATATGTGAGTCACAGCAATGTACATTTTTAATTTGCTTTCACAGGGTTCTGTTTTTACGATGAATGTGCTGAATGCTAAATTTTATTATGTGGAGGAAATACAATCTTCATAAAAAAAGTTACAGTAACATATTTAGCATTAGTTATGGATTATTAGAAACTGTATGTTGTGCTAGAATAGCAATAACCAATACCTAAATATTTTTATAGTAGTAACATCATTTGCTTTTCTACTGGGAGTGTATCAAGAGTTGGATCAATTTCAGCTTTGAGAATTTCCCCAAAACTGCCAGAAGCATAAAATGCCCATGGCATAACACCAGCATGCTATTCTTCAACCTCATTAAAACAATTACAAGAAAAAGGTGCCTCTTGCTGCTTTAAAAATGTCTCTGTGTGATCATGAGAAAACGTTAAAATAATGTGGCATATACAGTGGCGTGAGATGTTGAATAATGTAAGCAGTGAAATGATGAGCGTTACTGAGCTGGCGGGCAGAAAGACTTGCAAAGTATAGGAGCTGAGTAGGTGTCTTTAGAGTATGGTACAGTAGATCTCAGGGCACCTCAAGGACCTGAGGGTGAAGAGCTTCACAAACATAGCCGAGCTTCATGCAACCTACCAAGTGCCAGGCGATTTCTTAGTTATTGCAGTATGTGTATAAATGTTACTCCTCTGTCAGAACCAATGGAGAACTTCTACAAAACACAAAACTTCAGACCCAAGACATTTTCTGCCAATTACATCATTTATTTCTCCCAGTTCTGAGTCTAAAAGGGATTTGCCATTTTTTGCTGCATTCCCTGATGCCTATCAGATTGTGCATCAAGTCTCTGCCTAAGCCCTTCCAACACAGCACTAAAGTATACACTATAGCCTTGTTTGGGATTTGTTTTTACCTCCCTGACAATTACAGGCACATGATATGTCTGGCCACAATGTTTTATTAATACATAAACCAGACTCGATACCGCACAGCGCTTCTTAATATTCATCACGATTATAGGTGAAATGGAAAAAAATGAATGCTATAGATCAGTATACAGTATATAAACCATGACGCTTTTTGCTGCTGCCCTAGTGGGGAGACACCACTTGGAAATACATAAATTTGGAGCTGTGAAGCATTATTGACTGTGTTACAAAGGCTGCAGGTTATTAAATCACACTCATTTGTTGTCTTAACACTTGAAATCAAGTCAAAGTGTTTAACTGGAAGTTTGGGAGACCTTTGGCAACGCTACGATATTTATTCTTTTTACAATTACTTGCCAAAATAGATGAGCATTTGCTGTGGCCAATTTTCTTCCAACTAAGACTTTGCCTCCTCAAAGGGAATTTTCTACTCCTCAGTGAACAGCTTTTTTCTATGAAAGTATGATAGAAATTGTCAGTGACAACCGCCACTCAAACTGAGCGGCCCATAACGACAAGAGAGCCAAGAACAGTCTTAATACTATTTATAAATCTCTGAAATGGCAGGGTTTGCAGGAAAGTGTGAAGGAATAAGGGAGGGTAGGAGGTGGGATGTGTTTTTTTTTCACCCCAAAGCTTCTTATGACCTTAGTGTTCCTCTAGTCTAAACATAGCCCCACTCCAAATACAATGGAGCCTTCCAATCCAGTGCCACTCCTAAACAAGCATGCGTTTTAATCGCTGTCACACTGCAACACCACTCATTGTGTTTAACGGAACTTAATTTTTTTGATATATGCACCTATTTCAGTCTTTCATCACTCTCGCTTTGACACTAGTTTTGACACGGTGTTCATCATCTTTATGCGAGCATAAAGGTTCTCTGTTCCTGCAGCGTATGTTCATTAATTTTCCAAATGAAATATTCTTAATCCCAAAAATAGTTTTATCCTGCACACCATAATTTCAACTCTTGACTCTAAGGCTCCTTACTTTTCCAAGAGCACAGCAAGTGTTCAGTCCTACAACACTCAGTTCTAAGAAGTCCCAAAGGATTAGCCAGATTATTGAATCATGGCTTTAGATAATACCATCAGTTACAGTTTACTTCTGAGAACAGATGCAAAAAAAGGGGCTATGTGGCAATGTTGTGAATATGCTAATGATAGCAACAGACTTTTCCTCCAAATAAGCAGATGCGGTGAAGTTTGAACAGCTGTCAAACGAGATGAGCATGACACAAGCGCCTGCGGTGGAAACTGTGGGACTTTTCCTATAATATAGCGGCCTACACACCAACTGAACATACCAGATGACAAATCACGCTATCTGTGAAACACCTGGCGCCTTCTCTTTGAGAGGAGATTCAGGGTGCAGAGGTAATATAATTGAATCAAAGCATGTAAAGTAAATTTAACAACTCCAACAATCAAACATACAACTTAATGTAATGTGTGTACAGTACTGTAGACAAGAAATCACTATACTATTTCAGAAACTACAAATTCTGTGCATTAATCTGCTCATGCACATGATGTCTTCCAATGCAATGTGACTCAATCCTCATGTCACTGGTGGTAAGATGTTAATTTAAGGTGCAGTTGTGTCATGACAAGACTTTCTCTTGGGTCACTTCACCTAAATCAGAAAACAACATCATTTATCATGCACCTTATGTGGGATCTACTCATGCGGATAATTTTGGTTTTGTGTGCAGAGATTTGGTCTCTGAGATTTATGCCTACACCTTAAAACAATGGAGGTGACTGGAGTTTGTGTTTGTGGTGCTCAAAGCATCGAAAAATTGAATCTGAAAAGCGAAACAAAAGCGTGTCCTTCTAGAAACTGTGTTCCAGTTAGTGTGGGTGATTTACAAAGGACACAGTCAACTGTTTAAGTTGGAACTACCTTTGTTAAAGAAATTGTGCCAAAATGGTATCCTTGATATGGTCTTTCATAGACTTCACACTATTCAGCTATTTTCAATTCACACGCAACATGGAGGTCATGCCAGGATATTGTGCATTGCTGTATACCGCCTCTACTACGTCCTATTTTGTTGTTGCAGGTGGCTTAAAAGAACCTTACAGCATAAATAACAAACAAGAAATATATCATATGTGTTAGATTTCAAACTACAGCTTCAGAATGCCACTGCCAGGTAAACTGACTTAAAATTAATAATGGGACTTGAAATACGTTTTGCTTTATTTGTCAGTGTCATGTTCTCCTCCAGCCCTCCAGTCTTTTTGTCTTTGTTCCCCCCTCACTTTGACCACTCCCCTTTCTCTCCACTCTCACACCCTCATTATTTCCAGCTGCGCCTCGCTACCAATCAGTTCTCTCACTATTTAAACCCCTGCACTTCCTCCTTCCCTTTGTCAGTTCATTCTCATCATGCTACCTGTCACTGCACGCCGCTCCTCTTGTGTAAGTTGGTTGTGGGTTCAGTTTCTATTTTGTCCCTTCTTCTTTTCACCCTCTCTGGGTCTCTCGTTCACGCTGTCTTTGTCCCTCTGTGTTTGTTTAACCTCTCTGTCTGTGTTTATTTCTGTGTTGTAGTTTTGCCTCCCCTCTGGGAGTGATTCTTTGTTACACATTATTTTCTCTGATAAGTTTTAATAAAGTTCCTTTGTTTGAACCCTCTCTTGTCCTGTATGTTATACACGTTAATAACATTATTTTTCCAACTTCTTTCTGTAGTTAACAGTTTGAGAAGCTTGTGAATTCCACTGTCCCACCCCACAAGGGAGGTCAACAGCACATCCATCATACATCAAAAATACAAAAAAAGCTGAATGTTTTTGGTAGTATGCATATTGTCTGTAGTGAACAGTGTATACTTGATTTATTTGCCTTTATAACAAAACCTGGGAAACATCTCATACTAATATTAAAACTATAATATCTATATAATAACTATAAACAAGAAGATACGTCAGCAACACTATGTTTCATCCTGTTTGACATTGATGAGCAGTATTTAACACTTTGAAATGTATTTAGTAACTGTACAGTCAGAATAAGCAACTGTCAAATGATAAGACATGTTTTATCACACTTTATAGACAAAACAATAACATTGTTATTGATGAACATATTACATACAAATACACAAAGGTAATCTTAGAAAAATGTGCTAAAAATGCACATTCTCAGTGTATTTCATTTCATATGCTCCATAAAGCATAGGAAACACAAGCGATGAACTAAACGTATTTAGGTGGCTTGTGGTGTGTTAAAGCTTTCACAGCCAATCTGTAGGATCACTGAATCTCCTTCACCTCACATTCCCCACTTGACAAGCTGCAGCCGTGGCCTCCACTGCTGTGTGTTCTGTTACAATTACAAGATTAATGGACAGGGTGGATTTTGGTTCACAGGAATTAATTGTCTCATTTTACTCCTATGCCCCGACAGATGAAACAATCAGGGCAGTAAACCTGATGGTGATTCTTGTCAACAGTAGCACAGATGCAAATTAATAGATGCTCAACAGGCCATAACTTCCTAGAGCGGTACACCAGGTTCAGGATGTAGTAGATACAGTGTGCACAAATCCCCTCTCTTACTGAAACACATTTTTTTGGTTTACTTGTACACATGTGGGGTTTAAAAGAGACAGTTGTTCCATTTTTATCCATTAATTTTGGTGTATTATTCACTGTAGTAGTGAGTCCAGGGTATATGCAGGTTTACGGCATATAGTCACTTTTTATTAGATCGTCACAGCGTATACCCACTTCTAAAGCCCCCTGTTAGCTGCAGTGTAATACAGGGTATATGCAGGATGCTGCGCTTTTCAGTCCACACACAGTGACAGTCTACAACCACAGTGACATGATGATACACATTTATTTGCCACAGGTACGTCAATTTTTTTTGCTGCCATTGTTTGTTTTGGATACGTTTTGGGAGAATTTACGATTAGTTAGTGCAAACGGATTCCACCAATCCATTCAGAGCAGGGCGGGACATGCCGTTCTATAACTAAACCGCAAAAAATATCCTTGGTCGTTACCTTCCTGTCGGTCCATGGTTAGACAACAAAACATTCCTCAAGTGAAAAGTTATATAACCAAGTTAATAGTAAAAATAACAATCGACCTGATGATGCTGCACTTATTTAGAGACAGTTCATTGTATAGAAATTATATCACAATCACGTCATGAATAAGGTGAAATATATATATGTATTTATTACATACACATTATTGTGAATTGCAATATAACAATTTGTACACATAATGTAGGTATCCACCAAATCTGTTTGATACCCAACCCAAATTAGTAGAACATGATGCAGCATTGCAAAGTCTTACTCGCTGATGCTCTCTATTGTCATAGTAAATGAAAATGCAGAATGTTTAAAGTTTCAAAAATTAAATGTATCTCTTGCAAGGATAGAATTCATTGCAGAGCTTTTGTATTGTATTGCAAGATAATGCACAGGTAATTAAGTGGCCAATGAATTAATGTTTTTAACTCGTGATGGTCTTGGTCATTTTACATATGTTGAATCAATATCATAATGAACAGGAACATATTTTTGTTTCTTGTTCAACAGTATTCACTGATATAAAAAAGATACTGTTATAACACTGTCTCCATATCACGCAGCCCATGGTGCTAGACAAAAAAGAACAGACTTTATGTAGTTGGGTACATCTGCGCCTATACAGTCTGAATCCAATTTTGCAGTGTATTTCCAGATAAGACAATAATAAATCTCCTTCAGCTGATGCCCTGATGCTAAATAGACACAGACACTGGTGATACAAGGTGCTTGGTTTTTAACTCCGTGAGGGCTATTGGACAACGTGGAGTGTAAAATAATCTCTCCTCTGACAAAGAATCTCCAAACCTGACCATCTACTGGCACTGCAGTGTTAGGGAATGTCAAGGATCCTTTGAGCCATTTTGAGTTTCCAGTGATGGATATTGGCAAACAGCTTGCCTCTGTGAGTAAGGATAACCTTCCATTTGATCAATCTTGCACCCGTCTCCAGGATTTTACCCTCAATAAATCAATAGCCTAGGTGTGTTTGTCCTGGTGCTTTCCATTCTCCTCCAGCCCTTTCCATAGGCTACTGTCCTGAAGTACCTTTCTTTCTTTTTGCCAGTCTCGACACGTTGTATTTGATATGCATGTCCCTTTGTTCTTTTTCTAATATACTTTTCAAGCTTGTTAAATGTGATTTAAAAGCTTTGGCAAAATTGTGTCTGTTAATTTGTCATAAAACAGTACAGTATTTGTCAATGTTTTTCATGAAACATTACGTCACACTTGGCTGTCTGCTTTGGTTAATTCTACAGAAAAAAAAGAAAGTTTCTGCATGTAGCACCCAGGGGAAAGTCTTTTTGGACTGCAAGTGCTGCAAGATAGTAAAAACCAAGCATAGTGAGAATGTGATTGAGAGTTGGGACAAGTAGCTAGTTATCATCAAACAATGAAGTAAGTCAATGAGAACAACAAAACTTAGGTTGTTAGTGTTAATATTTTTCCATTAGGAATATTCCAGCCTGGAGAAAAAATATTTTTGCTTTTAATTTCATGTTAGAACACAGGCATTGTTTTGTAATACTCCTAGGAATGAGTTTGTAGATGCCGCAATTAAATTTCTTGAACAAAACACTTTTGGTGAGGCTGTGCAGTCTCTGAAGGATTTCTGGTCGCCTTCTTACTCTCCTAAGATTCAGTAGAAGGAGGTGTTCACTAATAGCTTCAAATAATCTCTCAGAGCGTTAGCCATATATACCAATTATTAATTAGAAACTGGAAATCCCTCTGAGATCCTGATACAAAGAAAAAGAATGAGGTAGTCCCATAGTTGCCAAACAACATTGCAAGCCAGTGGCGAATCTAGAAATGTTTTAATGGGGGTAAATGTCACAAGAGGTCTAGGCAGGGGGGCAATGCTGGACTTCCTTAGTGTAGCATGTGAAAATCCTGTATATGTAAATTTAAATATCTATACTTTAAAAGATAAGATAAGACAGATATTGAAAAATAACTTTAATTACTGTATCTTTAGTTGATTTATTTACTTTGACTAACTTTTTCAAGGACCTAAGATTATATTTTCAATCATATATATTTAGTGAATCAATATCTAAGTATGATTTTTTAAGGCATAAAGTGTAAAAATTGGCGGGGGGGCAACTAGGAGGCTAAGGCTCTACAGCAGGAGGGCAGTTGACCCCCCTTGCTCCCCTGCAGAGTGGCACCTTGTATCACCTCGTATCTAAAAAACTCAACTATGTTTTGGATTCTGCAAAGTAACCACCTTTTGCTTTGAGGACAGCTTTGCACACTGTTGGCATTCTCTCAGTCAGCCTCATGAGGTAGCCACATGGAACAATTCTGAAGGAGATGTGCTAAGTACTTGTTGGCTGCTTTTCCTTCACTCTCCAGTCCAACTTATCCCAAATCAACCCAGTTGGATTCAGATGGGTGATTGTGGAGGCCAGGTCATCCGATGCATCCCTCTCCTTCTCAGACAAATAGCTCTTACATAACCTAGAGGTATGCTTGGGGACATTGTGCTGTTGGAAAACAAATGATGGTCCCACTGTGCTAGCCATGCTAGATACTTTGTCCTCAATTTTCAATAAGTCACAATAAGTCAACAGTGTCACCAGCAAAGCACCTCCACATCATCACACCTCCTTTACCTTTGCTTCATAGTGGGAACCACACGTTCAGTGTCTCTGTCTGACAAGGACATAGTGGTTAGAACCAAAGATTGTGACAGTTTTTCTTTGTTTTTCTTGCCATAACATGTGTTTGTACAGTAGATGCAGTAGCACTAACAGAGCCTTTGCCTCTCTAAACAGCCTTTGTCCCGACAATTAAGAAGGCAAGACATGGCAAACATTTACTCTTGACGAGGCAATCTGTGAGTTGAAAACCATTTCAGGGTACCAACTTCTCAACTTGATGAGAGAATGCCAAGCTGAATTTGGCTATTTATAAAATGTGATGTATTTTTATTGACTATTTTTACTGACTACTAAATTTTATATCTAATTTGCAATAATTGCAACGTTTTCAGTGTACAGTTGTACAAGGTTGAGAAAATAAAAAGACATAGAAACACTGAACACAAACAATCAGGTGCAGGCCCACCAGAAGTCCTGGCTGTGCACAGAACAACACAACCCCTTTCTGGGCCCAGTACAACTGACCCATTTGGACTGTTTAATTAAATATTATATTCACTCTTATGTTCACTCAATATTCAGTCTTACTTTAGCTATGTTTTTGGTCTCTACAAAACCCTGAGGGAAATATCTTGAGAGTTGAGCATTTAGCAGCAACTGTGTTAACCTAGCTGCAGACCGTCTGCTGTTTGCTCAGCTGGTAGCGTCCAGTAGATTTTTCGAGCTTTCCCTCTTACTGAGACAAGAAACACAGGTGCTGAGAGTTAACCAAAACAGCTTTGCACCTTTTATCTAAGAAGAAGCTGCATCTAATTTTATAAACAGCATCAACATAATGACTATACGTGATGGACAGTATACACAATCGTAGCCTTTGTGTTGCATCAAAATGTAAGATTTAATGTGTAGTATATGATCAGGGTTATGAATAATGCGTGAAGGATGACTAATCTAGTCTCTGTATAATGCACAGTTGACTGATTGATACCCTGCTAAATCATGTCCAACATTGTATAAGGATACAGTATAAAATACAGTTAGCTTCCTTCTGTGAGTATTACATGCATTCTTGGTTCACAGTTACTCTTAAACCGTTAATAATATGATGAATGAATAATGAATTGTGGCTGGTGTGGTGAGTACTGTGACCAATCAAAGCTGTCATGACACTTTTAAGACACACCAAACACAGTTCCATCTGGTTAATCTGTTGTGTCAAGAGGAACAATCATGGGTGTTTTTGATTTGCTGTGTATTTGCAATCTCAGTCATTGTTCAGGAGCATTATTGGGATTAGGGAGGCATTTTCCTGAAAGTCTGTGTTTTGACAGAATTATAATTACTTCAGTAGAGGCACATGGAGACACGGTTAATTGAACTATACATTAACAAACTGTTTTTATGACATAGCACGTAACAAAAGACGTGATCAGAGAGTATCAACAAAGTATTTGGGCTAATATAAACTAATTTTCATCTGCAGGGTCATTAACATATTAAAAAGTTTAGTTTCTCACGTCTACCCCTTCCCCATACAAGGCGTGTCCCTGAGCGAGACACCCAGCGCTAGCTCCCCGAGTGCTGCCTGTGGCTGCTCACTGCTCCCCCAAGGGGGGATGGATCAAATGCAGAGAATGCATTTTGTTGTAACATGTAAATGTATCAATGACAATAAAGTGGATTTTTCTTCTTCTAATATTAGAAAGCATCACATGTTTACTTGTTTTTCAAATCTGTCTGCCATTCAAACATTTCTTGACACACCCCTGCCTACACTAAACTTTGAAAACCATTCGACTTCCTTCCTTTTCCCCTTATCGGCAATCAAATTCAGAAGACTCTTCCCCTGCCCATGGCCCGACGACAAATGGCGGAGCTCATTTCTCATCCTCGTTAACCAAGTGGCTACTGTTCTTAATGAGCACTATTAAAGGTAAAGTGTCATTACTGCAGCACTCTGTCTATTTATTACAACCATCAATGTCTATTGATGTCTGTCTTCATCTAATCATAGAACTACTGTGCGAGCACTTGTCTTCATCTATAACCTCCCTCTCACATTACGCTAGATTAATGTCAAATTATTTCCTTTTTGCCACATTCAGATTTGCTATTGTATCCCCGCGCTCATAAAGCATCACAACTGTCAAAGAGGCTGATGGGGACGAAGACGTTGATGAATAGAGCGGGGTCGCATGTTGCGACGTTCTGATGCTACTTTCTTTCTGAGTTTCCATAAATAGCTGCCTCAGCAATATGGTTCAGTGAAACAAATCTGTGCTTAATAAACACCAGGTCTACAAATGGATTTGTCAATCTCACCTTACAGTTGGAGACTGGATATCTGCTTCCATACTTGAATCTTGAGTTGGCTACTTGTGGCTTGTAATTCTTATATGAACAAACATGATGTATTAGCAAACATTCACAGTCACAAACATCACTTCTTAGAAGCACCAATGGGGAAATCATACTTAAGGCCTAACCGCATCAGCAGACGGGGCTATTGTGGAGAAGATCCAAAACACTTTTTAACTATGAACAGAACTGTCCATTACTGTATTAACTTTCCTGGTGCGCTGAGAGTCTCCTGTGGGATATGAACCACTCTGGTTTTATCCAGTGAAACAGATGTCTGTTGTTTTACAGCACTTTTACAAACTGCTCACATCCAACACAAATGAACAGATGCACAGATACTTTCAAATGCATGTTATTACAACTAGGATAACGAAAAACAATCAATTGCACTGCAATGGACACATGCTAGAAGCTCTGTGGACGGAAATGCTGATCACACTCCAGATCCGAAAAAAAAAACATTTGAACAACTCTTTCTCTCTCCTTCTTTCTGCCACCAGCTAATGACCTTCACTCACATTCTTCCTTTGAGTTTGGTGCAGTTTGGTTATCAGGTATTGAATGCTTTACTCTGACCCTACAATAAACAACATGTAATGTATTAAACTCAGCAACAGCTATATGGAGTGGAAACATTTGTTGCTGTAGTGGCTATGATTGTGTCGATCAGACTATATGAGGAACAAATATCCTCTGTCTTAACCAATAACATTTGTGATTGCTTTCTGTGCTGTGTCAGTCCTGTTGTTTCCACAGTGTAACTGTTCATCCAGTGAACAGCAAAAAAGCTTTTAGTGTTCATTGTACAGATGTCAACTGTCAATCGTGCGCCCCAAAAATGTATGTTTCTGTATGTACAGCAAAAACATTTTTGTAGGGAGACAGTATACAGGCTACAGCATTATTAAACATTTGAATAGTTGAATTTAGATCGTCACAGCACTTGATTAAGACTACAGAGAGACGTTGTTTGTCTTAACAGAGAAAAACCCCACAGTGACTTAGCGCTTGGTAGAGACAATGTTTACCTCTCTGAGCATGGCCTTCAAATGATATTTGATCACCACGTCCTACTGCAGGTAGCAGGCAAATGTATTTCTGTGTGACAGCTTGTTATCACTCTTCTCCTCGTAGCTTTTCCCACTAATGTTCTTTTGACTAAGATGAACTTCGAATAATGGCAACACTTCCAGCTGTTGGAAGTTTCTCTCCGTCATCTCTCATTTTACACTGAAGGTTTTGTTTAGTACTGTGAACATGCACAACGTATTTGGATTAGTAATGATAATAATAATATTAATAGCACTAGTTAACAACATGGTTTACAGCAAACATCAGTGCGTTCTGCAGAATTCTGCCCACTGTGACACCAAAACATCCATAACCACCACTGCTGCGTGCAGCTCTTTGTTTTTCACGTCACACACAGTATGCTTGAGTTGTTCAAGCTTTTTGTTGCTTTTTTGTAAGATGGTAAGTGACAAAGTACTGTTCTTCAGTATAGTTTCTAAGGTACTTGTACTTTCCTTTGTTTTTACTTTACCACTTTTAAAAAGCAGCGGAACATATTATGCCTTTACTCCGCTACATGTAATTTAACAACATTAATGAGTACCTTTTGATAAATGTCATTAAAAAAATGTTGATGTGTCATTCAGGGATTTACCCCCAGTCACTATATAATGTGGTTAAAATTAATTAAAGCAGTTAATTAGCTAATAAAACATTTTTTTTAAATGGTCACGTTTGAGAAATTGTCAAACAAAGTAAACTTCTACAACATTTTCCTTAGTGGAATGTTTTTTTTACTTTTAAACTTTTAGAGGTTTTATTTTTGTACTTAAGTAGAGCAATTAAAGGATACTTGATGGTAGTAGAAAAATGTATACTTTTTTTTTAGGCATTTTTGCCTATGTCTTTGTACTTTGACTAGACTATTAACGTCATTTTAACAGTGCCGGAACACTAAGTGAGGTATAGTTTGGACATGATTTACCACATGTGTGAACCTGGTCTCAGGTGAACGGAAGGGAGAAGACGGAAGCAGCTTCGGTCAACATCCCGTGGTAACAGATAATAACACTTTGTAATTCTTTATTTGTTTGAATGACGTAACGTGGTATGAAGGTTATTTACTTTTTGTTGTTAGGAAGACGTCTCAGGTGTTTCTAACTATACCCGTTTCTATTCTGACCCTCCAACACAGAGGCACATTTTAGAACAACTGAAGCCTGCAACAGATGTTTCTTTTAACTAATGAAACAAGTAGAATTTGAATGTTGTTCATTAATTAGATCAGCTAATTATTTCTTCTGATAGTAACATCTGCTGATCAACCTTATTATCACTCAGTTCATATGCAAACAACAACAATTCATCACTGGCTGAAGTCATTTACACGTAAACTTTTTTCATTATGTGAGTGTGCTGGGGATAATTAAATTAGATTTTTCATCAGAAGTCAGGTTTGACAAATCTTTTCCTAACGTATTTCAAGACTAAAAATACAAACATGAGCGTTGGGAAAGCATCGTAGCAGTTTGTTACCTGTCGCATTCTTGTTGCTGCAGCTCTTCAACCTTGGATACTCATTTGTCCCTCCATCTTCTCAGCGTCTTATTACATGCATCCCCTAATGAAGCAGGAATGGAATTACTGTTTGTTATATCAGCAGGGGTCTGAGGACTGTCCTGCATAATTGGAAAGTAAGTGGAATAGATATGTGAACGTGAATAAATAAGCTCAATGTAATTAATGAGGACCAATGATTCGACCGGTGATAATTAAATCTGCCATGTTTTTCAATTTGCATGATTAAGATGTTAGTTAACGTTATGTTGCACCCACATGTTACAGGTTGTTCATTCTCAAAATGTCAACATATCAGAATTCTCAACACTGCACTTAATTATCTTCAGGAGCTTTAAAAGTATCAGCTAAATCAATTAACTTTAATCTGCAACCAATTAAAATTTGACTTTTAGGAATGCTAATGTGCCACATGCTGTACTTATATCTCAACCTGTTCAAACACACAAATCACCCAAAATTTCTCAGTGGCTTCAAGTATGTGGGTGGTGGCAGTTGTGCACTCACGCCACACGTTGTCACAGGAAGTGGTTAAGCAGGAGGGGGTTATCTTTTCCTATTTTTCCTCATACGCTGTGGAGTTTAGGTTCGATTCTATTCTGTGTTTTTTGATTCAAAAGAGGTCAGAAGTGATTTGCATATTTTGACATCTCAAACATTTCGCAGTAGCTCAAAAGAGGATTTTTAAGACCCTCCCTGAAACCAGCCGCTGCAGTTTAGAAGGAGCCGAACCAGCCTGGGCACTCAATTGTGCTGTTAATATTATACTGTCAAACGGAGAGGGCAGCGCTTGACAATGAAGAACAATGAGTATTTCCAAGCCTTTCATGTCCACTAGACACATTTCTATTGAGTAAAGCCCTTTTACCAATATGATGTTTTAAGGTTTTATTCTCCAAAGCATGGTGCCGAGGTGAAGACAAGGATGAATAAAAGGAGAAGAAGACAATATGGTCAGTTAAGATGCAGAACTCTTGCCCTCTGTCTCCATTTTCTACACCACCCTAACATCTGAACTGCATTTCACCTATTTGATAAACATTGTAACCTATTTTTCTTCCTAATAATTGTGGCAGTAGCCCATTAGTAAGATGTGTTGGTGACCAGAGAGAAACTTTCAATCTCTTGATCACCTGGGAAATCCCTGGAAGGAGGAAGTGAATGAGCATTGCTCCCAAAGGTCCCACTTCCTTTAAAGCTGCGCTGAATGGATTTTTCTAACAGTGATAAGGCATCTGATTGGATAGATATATTACACAGTTCCTGTGTTCAAGGCTGTCAGTCCATACAGTGTTTGTGCTAACGTGTTATTCCAACTAACCGGCAACATGTTATGTAGTTATCCTGCTCCTCCAATCACTATCATTAATAACATAAAAAGGTATTTCCATCATGGTTTCACAATTGTAACCAGCTGCTTATATTGTTTCTATGATGAAAAAAAAAACTGTAGACTAGCTGCCATGTCTAGAGACACTTTTTCACCACGTTGCAAGAGACACCAGCTTTCTGTCATAGGACCTCGATTTAAAGAGATGCCATTGTGGGTTGTGTGACAAGGTAGGCAGGGAGGACCTTTATAGGAATTTAGGTTGGAGGAATTCTTGGTGTTTAAATGAGTAAATAACAAAACTGACAAAACCTCCAATGAATACAACTAAGTTTTACAGAAAGACAAAAAGAAAAAAATTTTTTCAGGTCACTGCAGAAGAGAGAAGGACACTAAAAATACTTAGAGACATTGTGTGCTTTAGGTTTTGTGATTATTATTAAGATTTGATGCCATTTAATCGGTCAATTAATTAATCAATAGACAGATTCTTGCAAAACATTTCTTTGTATTTGACAGTTGATCGAAAAAACACAAGCTGAAAGAAAGTAACCCTGGGTTGTAGGAAATAATTCTTTAATAATTATATTATGTTAATAAATAAAGAGATTCATTTAGAAAATATGTACAGAATAACATTCCTAATTCAATCTGTGCATTAAGTGATTCACAGTAAATAATCTGTACTTTTATAATATGAAATCAAGAGCAGACTCCTACCTGACTGAACCATTTGTGCTAAATACATTTTTGAGGGATTTCTAATTTTTATTATAGGTTGATTTATAAAGTAAAAGCTACATTATTTTCACAACCACGAAACGCTAAGCTCAGTGAAAAACGTCAGTTAAATATTTTGAACCATATGTTTTGGCCAGTCATTGGAGCCAGTTGTTGCTGTCAACATGAGACTAGTGCTCACACAGCAGGGGCTTGGCCAGCAACAGACAGCAATACAGAACAAGTAAAGCAAAGGAAGGAAGGAACATCAAGCTAAACACATAGTTTACAGTTGCTGTTTAGCTCAGCCTCAGGCTGGATGCTGTTTCAAGGTAGACCGCTCATCAAGATGAGTGATATGTGATGAGTGGGAAACTTGGCCAAATTAGGGTGCAGAAGCAGTGCTGGTGGCAGAAGGTTATTTGCAAAAATGTGTCTTTGAGGATGTTTACACTTGCTTTAACAGGTTTGTGTGCTTGCTACTCAGAATACCCTGGAGTGAATACCCATAAGAGTGTGCAAGCTTTTGCCCTGATGATATATCAGAGAGGAAATATCATAAAAGAACATCTAAATCAAGCAACAAAATCTCCATATAGCAACAGTCCCAGCGGTGGTGACTTGTGCAGAGTTTCAGATTCGTAGGGTCTGTGGCACACACTGCAACGGCTCTGTGATTAATACCTCTGACAAAGCAGTAACTAATGATCGATTGAGGATGCTTGGGTTCTAAAGACCATTTCCCCTTCACTTACTTTGCCTTTTTCAAAGCCATCTGATATTTTGATCACTGGCAGGAGCCATGTCAGTGGAATTAATCACTAATTTAAAGCTGAAACCTTCTCATTTGCACAAAACTCTGCTCACAGAAGGAGATTTTAAATGATTAGTACGTTTCAGATTCACCTGATGTCACTGGGGCTTTTATCCTGCCTTTTAAAGACTGTGCCAGGAATAACGTTAACGCTGTACAGTATACACTCTCTTATTAAGCATGAATTAGGGCTTTTAAAGTCGGACTGTGTTGTGTTAAGCAGTGCATATATGTGTGACAGAGAGATTATACAACATCTTAAATATAATTGCACTGTGCCAACAGCTTCAGTTCCTGTCAGGTGCTTTTCCGCTGTGTATTTACATCAACATTTGTTCACATTTTCACATGAACACTTTTCTTAAAATACATCCACCCTCACCCACACATTAGCAAAACACTTGTCGGTCAATAAAATTGTCATTCATACCGAGCGAGGAAAACATGGCTCAACGTTTACAGCCTAATGTATTATGCAGCTAAAGCTTTTAAAGAAGCTGATTGGAGAACTCCCATCTGAATCACAGCTGCAACATCAAAGCAGGAGTGGGAGGAAAATTAAATGGTACAGAAATAAGTAATGGTAGACTTGATGTCTTTGCTAATTGGAATCTTTGGCACTCGGGTCAAAAGGCCCTCAAAAGGCAAAGCCTAAGAAGAACGGCTCTATTGTGCTGGGGTGCTGAGATGCATTATGACACCCTGCTCTCAACTCTTTCACTCTCCGGGCAATGCTTATTAGTGCTGAATGCGAATGCTGTGTACGTGTCATGAAGACGATCTTGCAGCTGAGAATAAGCCTGTCGATGCTGTCAGGGCACTGACCATACTCTTTCTCCTGCACTGACAAAGCCCCCCTCCACCCCCCTCCACCCTGGCCTTCCTGGCTGCTGCCAAGTAGCCACACAAACACTAGAGGGCTCTCTTCATGGAGCAGCAATGGGCCCCCACCACTGTCACTCACACAAAACTCTACTTCACTCCCACACAAACACATGCATCCAGAGGCGTGACCTTTACACTAACTGTCTAAATAGGATGTGCAACACTTTCCCTGCCCCTTGTCTTTTAATAAGCACAGTTTTATATGCACAATGTTTCATTTCCTGCAAGTAAACTGAACGTGGAGGGTTTTGGAAACGATGTCCTGAATAGCTCCTTATTTTCCACTGTGCCAGCATGAGCACGCTGTGCGCGCGCGCACGTGTGCTTGTGTGTGTGTCTGTGTGTGTTTGCGTGCGCGCGCGTGTGCCCATCTGTTCATTGCTTAACCCTATCAAGTGACAGTGTAAATGAGCAGCCTCAGCTTCGTTTCGCTGATCGCCTGGCCGCTTTCATTTCACTAATAACCGAGCGAAGTGACGGCCAACTCACGCGTCGCTGCCTCAACACAGAGAAGAGTTAGGCTACAGGGGGAAAACACAAAGAGAGGACTTCTACCTGCGCGCACCTATGTGGTATCTACAGCTATAGGCGGCGATGTGAGGCGATAACCTTTGCCAGAACAGAGCGGCATGCGTTCATTTGTGCGCCTGTTGACCCGGCTCCTCATCAACCCAATGAGCGGCGCGGAGGGGAGGCTCTCTTCGCCACCGTGCATCTCTCCACCATCTCTTTCTCACTTTTCCAGTCGGCCAGCAAGCCTGTCGGAGCTCTCAACTACCAGCCCAACACTGTCACTCCGCCTTGACAAAGTGCAGGAAGGATTTGTAGCCGCTCGTCTCTCCGCGTTTCGCTCATTTTCCCACCGCCTCGAATGAGACGCGTTGGACTTTTTCTTGCGCGTATTTGAAAGGAGAACACGGTGAAACGATGCAGCAGCAGCCGCGGGAAAGGATGCAAGTCTCACCAGTAAGTATAGCCAGATAACATACTATCTAAACACACCACAGTGGTGTTTGGTGGACGGGGAGGGTTCGCGGGACTTGCCTCCCTCTCCATCGCGGTGCTACAGTACATTTCCTCTGCACACACGCAGGAGCGCGAGGGGACACGGGGAAGCAGCAAGTCTCCAGAAAGGTCTGCAACTTAGGCTACCTCTGGTTATTCACCTCTCACTTGCCTCTGCGCTCTGCGGCGGTATAAGTTGCCCCCGCAGCTCGTGTGCGGTCCGTGTTCCCTCACCGGGATCGCTTGTGCGCTCCAGCGCTGCATTTGACGCACTCAGGTGGACTGGCTGGAATTCCTGCCTCCTCAGAGGGGAGAAAACTTCCGATATTCGGGTAATCGAGGTATGTGCTGCAGATTTCTGCAGAGAGAAGAAGAAACGCTAATCTAAGTCTCAAACTTTGTGGCTTAATGCGGCGCCAGGCTGACTTGCTCCTTTGAGGGTCTCTACCTTGGACAGCTCCTCCGCTGCCGGCGCTCGGTTTTCGGCTGAGCCGTCTGGACCGGCTGCTGTCTGGGAGGGAGCTGTCCAACGGTCGTGGTTCTGAAATCGCTTGCATTGTCACGCACCACAGTGACTTCTTAATTCGTTAAATGGATAGAAATTCCGACAATTTCACGTCAGTTATTTGTAGTTAAATTTTATAACAGTCTAACAGGTTTATATTCTCCTCTTACTCACCCCCCTCATATATATTTCTCCATTTTTTTATTACCCTGGTCTTTTTAGTGTCTAGGTCGTTGCCTGCACTTGGAGAATGTCACAGTAACTCGAATCTCTCCACATTTTACGATATTGCTGTTGGCTTCGGGTGGAATACGTTACAGCTTATTGTCCTTGAAATTGCACTGGTGGAAACATGAAACATGTATTACTCCACACCGTGTGCAATAAAAGTTGCTCGAACTAACACTGACGCTGTGCTGAAAGCCAGCCATTCGCTGCTGTGATAGCATGTCCACCTGCATCAGTCTGAGCTGGGGACAACTCAGAGGCAACCTTTTGTGTCTGTACTTTATATTGCCTCTGGTTTTGTGTCCTGGTGAGCAACATACATCAGTGTGTCATACAGAGAAAAGGTGGATTGGATGTTAAAGCCAAACGCTTTTTGATCTAACGTTAAGAAAAAGAATAAATTAGGCTGCATCTTTTATCTCTAATGTGACAGTACTCTGTTGAGTTTACTGCCGTTTTTGTTTCATTTCCGTATTTTATCCTAAAAAACTTAACGTCTGTATATAATGTAATATCACACACTTAATTCAATGATTACACATGCCTCCACATAGATTCACAATGATCTAATCTGGATTAGTGTGATATCAGTGAGCTGCAGCGCAGCTGACATTGCAGAGCTCACCTTTCTACCCAAAGCAGACACTGGTGCATGCACATACTGATGTCTGCAACATCTGATCGAGGCGTATACGGATTTTTCACACAAAGTGAATTGTCAGAACATTAATCATAAGAAACATGTAATTGCTCACAATCTTTTCAGCATAATCCCCAGAACAACAGATTAAAGCAGGGAAATCTGATGGCGAGGGCTGGATAGCCTCAGAGTACATTGGCTGTTCAGTTGTAGTGGGATAGTAGGAAAACCAGATTGGAATAAAGGGTTATGTCTGCTCCAAACAGAGCATTTGAAATGATGAAGTGACATCTTCACCTCATATCCTAAAATGAGTTTGTTTCCTCTGCTGTTTTTCATCCCTTTTATCTGTTTGCTCATCCTAAAACAGATTTTTCCTCTCTTATTGCGGCTGCCTCATCTGATTTGTTCAAATGTTTATTTGACTACCCCCTTCCTTCTTTCCCCACCTCCTGACAGCTCCTCACAAGACTAAAAGACAGCTAACAAACTGTGATTGCTCCCTTATAGGTCTACCCCTCGGAATAACGCCAAATGGATGCTGTGCTGAGCGGCTCACCCCCTCACCAACTGCTATGGAGGCATGCCAAGCCATGCAAGTGACCTTTATCACACCATGAATGCAAGCTCTGCCGTTCAAAGAGGACACAAGTAACCTTTTCTTGTTATCTAAGAAGGAGCTGTTGATCTGAAGAGAGGAGGGGGAAACAAGAGAGCGAGAGAGAGAAGAGTCTTGTAGAGCAAACAAACAAACAAATAAAACACACAACGACAGGATGCCAAAGCGGTCCGAGGAGATGCTCATGGATCTGTGGATGTCCTTGCTGCTGGTGTGGATTACTTGCGTTCCCTGTGTGTCTATGACTCCTATCATAGGCCAGTCCAAAAGTACACAAACTGGTGGGTCCACAGCAGTGGCGAGCGGTCTTGGCGAAGGACAAAGATTACTTAGCCGCGCCAAGAGAGGATGGGTTTGGAATCAAATGTTTGTGCTGGAGGAATTTTCTGGACCCGATCCAATTCTAGTTGGCAGGGTGAGTGCTGTGATTGTCAGCATTATATTAAGCTTGCTTATCATGTGGAAACATTAATTCGGCCATTTGAATGCTCCATCCATTTTTTTTGTCTCTTCCCATGGGCAGTGGGAGGGTTTTGGTTGTCAAGGGGAAGCAGAGATATGGGGAGGAGAGACAAGTGAGCGGTGGCAGTGGAGATCACAAAATGCTTTTGGAAACAATTAAACTCCCATCAAATGATGTTTGCAACATTTTTTGCTGTGGTCAATGTCCTTGAAATCTAAGACACTGTATAGTAACCACAAACGACTTCCTTTATTTTTATTTTTAACTAAATGTCCACTATAGCAATTTTATTCAGTGAAAGCATGATTTATGAACATGGGTCTATTTTAGTTACGGTTAGGTTTTTTCTCTATTACTGCTCTGTAATGAATAAAACTGCAGGCTAATCCTGCAGCTAAGGGCCACCTGCTCCCTGGCCTTTGTGAAAGTGTCAGGCAGGTTTCAGAGAACGGGAAGGCTTCTGGCCAGAACGGCCAAAGCAGCTTGTTCACAGCTCATTGCTGGGACTCACCTGGGGAGACTCAGCCTGGCAGCCGCGCTCACCTCCCTCCCACAGAATGTCACCCAGCCACTCTGGAATGGGCATGAATGCGGCCCATCTAGCATAATATTTGATCTTGTTCAGTAATAGCTTTTGCAAACAGTGTTTCAGTGCCTAATATTTGATAATTGGTTGGTATGCATTTATTGTTTATGACATGGTGATACTGAAATATTTTTTAAAAAATTCTTCAAAATTCCGCCTGATAGCACAAAAAAGCTCACTCTGTTTTGTTGCATGGGAAGAAAAGAATTCACTTAAGGTCCAAGTTAACACATTTTCACTTCCACTACCTCGTGTTTTTTTCTCCAAGTCATATTGTCATATGGCTGCATCAATTAAACATTTGCCACCATGCGGGCTTTGCACCTGTGTTTTCTAAATACCATACGAACACAAAAATGCTGTTAAGTGATGCATTAATTTTTCAGGCGAGTCAATTAGGCAGCCTCTGCAGGATTTGACAATGGCTGCTCATCAGAATGCTGAAACAAACAAGCACTCAACGGGGCTACGGTGACCAGACGTGAGCTTGGAATTTAAAGGTTAGATAGTAGCTGTGAGACAATGAGTGGCAAAAAGATGTGACAGATCAGTCTGGCGAGGTGAAAAGAAGCTGCAGCAAATAGGCAAACAACTCAACAAGCACTGATTAACTCTCAAAAACAAACAACTTGTTGATAACATAGTTCCAAGCTCATAAATACTTTTGCTTCCAATATTGTGCTGCAGCTTGTGGAAAGGGGTTAGTGGCATTAAATCAAGCTCCGGGTCTTGAAGAGTGTTTTCACTAAAGGCCTCAGTTATTGTTTTACAACAGTCTTGCCTGTGCAGTTGGTTAGTCATATGTATAAGCGTCTTCCTGTTGACAGGCAAACACGGAGCATGGGGCAGGGTGGCAGCTCTGGGCAAAGAGGAACGCGGCTTGCACGAGGCACTGATGATGGGTCGCGTTCGCTGCAAGGTTAAGTGCTCATGACTATGCCCTGCAGAGCTAAGATAAGTCCTATGTTAAAGCATGATGGACTGTTTTAAGAATATAAATCTCACTCCCTCTCTGTTGCTCGGGCTCCTCTTCTTCCCATTTCTTTTCTGTTTCTCAGGCTTAATTAAAAAAATGAATCAAATGGGTGGGAGGTGTGATTCAAATGGGTCATACAGCTCACTGTGGGTTTTGCACAATTTCTATCACTGTGTGTGTCTGTGGTTGTAGACTGATTATCAAGGAAGTCCAGGCCAAGATTGGACTCTTTCCATCCCATAGTTTTTTAATGCTGGCACGCTCTGAGCTTTAATTATACTTGTATCCCCAATCTTTGTCTGCAACCGGGCTGCCCTCAACTCCTCCAATATTGGGATTAAGACTGAGACATAGTGTGGGTGAGAGAGGCAGAAAGAGATTGTGCCATTGATTGTTAATGGTGTGTCATTCCCGGTTGTTCTCTTCCAACAGAGACTATTAGCATAAACACAGGAAGGCACGAGGAGGAGGGGGCGAGGGGAGGCGGAGGTACAGAAGAGTGAGAAGGATGACCATAAGGCGTGACGGCACCCTTCCCTTTCGCTGTTCTTCTTCAGCGCGTCGTTTCTTGACATTGTGATTCACTGAGCGGCACGTTCGTCAGCCCCCGTCAGTCCCGTTGGCATCGGGGAGGCAGACATGCAGTACTTGTTAAAGTGAAGCAGGGGAGACAGCTGTGAAAGCTTGTTGCTCTGCTGTAGCTTAAAAAAAAAAGCGAACACGGTGTTGGAAGGGATTTTAGGATTACTCATCATGAGCCAGGGACGGTTCAGAAATAACCTGTCATTAAGAACAGAAATAGGCAAATGGAGTGCGAAGGTAGATGGGCTCCAACGTATTGCTCATGCGAAGTGAAGGGACACTCGCGCTCATTGTTGACGCTGAGTGGAGATACCTCTTGAGCGAGTAAAGACTCTCATGTAGACCATTGGAAGGCAAGCAGATGGTAATTTTAGGCAAAGCAGCTCTTGATTTACCATTGCACAATTACAATGGACAAGTGTAGCCTGGGTTTTAAAATAAAACAAGAGCTGTTTAGTGCGTAGAGGTTGTTGTGGTCTTGTTGAAGACCTTTCTTCATTCACTCACCAGGCCCATGCAAAACGATAACTGCAACATCAGCCACGTTTTCCCACCAGCTCGCCTCTTCAATCAAAGCTATTTCAATTATTCAAATACACAAAGAAGCGACTCATTTACATCAGGCCATTAAAGGCAAAACACAGCCTTAGAACAAAAGACAAACAGTGAACAAATTGCTGTGTTTGCACTAAAGAGAAATTTGAATGTGTTTCCTTTGCGGTGTGAGACAGATTGATGGCTGTTAGCGCTGGAATATCTCACAGCCTCAGACGTAACTTTCCCAGACTCCTTTTCTTCCCAGTGATCATTTAGCATATGGTGTGTGAGGATTAATAATGACGGATTCCAGTCTGTGAACGGCGTTGTATGTGCTTTACGCACAAAGAGAATTGATAATCAACCATTAATATTCATCAGTTCACGCTGAAGTGCGAGATCGGAAGGACAAATACAGAAAGAATAAAAGCTTTGATTATTGATTCAGCAAAGACGCCGGATATGTCCGTAACAATAAACAGAAAAGAAACAGAGAGACAAAGACAAAATAAAACTTTATTGCTGGAGGACAGAGACAAAGTCTTTATTCTTCCAAACGAGCTGTTTGACGGTGTCTCCACCAAAAATGGCTGTTGTATCAGGTTGGTGCTGTAACGTACGTCAGTGGGCTGTTTCGCTTGAAGCAGAGGTAATTTTCAGTAACAGTGATGTAAGCGAGAGACGCTTAAGAGTGTTTGCATGTTTTGACTTGTCTGGAATGGTCCAATCTGTCTTTCTAGCCTGCTTTAGACTTTAGAGATCACAGCTTGGATGCTTTTGTAGCCTGTCGGTAGTGTGTATTTCTTTGTTTCCCAATCAGTTTATCTGAGTTAAAATCGTAGTTTGTTTCTCGTTGTTTGTTTACCAGCTTGGTCTTGATCCACCGTCTGTATCTGGGATCATTCTCTGAATTCACTTCAGACCTTTTTTGTTGCTTTTGTTGCTTTCTGCACTTTGGGCTGCTAGTACAAGATGTGGGACATCAGTCTATAAATACTGATGCAAGCAGCTTCTGCTCGGCTGGATTGCCTCTCAGTGTCTGTCCCCCACCTCCACCTCAGCCCCCCACGCCCGTCTGTCTCTCTTTTTCTCTCTGTGATGGGGCGATTATGGTTAGAGTGGCTCTTGAGCCCAAGTAAGCTTGCCTCCAGGACCGATGGGGTGCGGTACAATGACATTGTTAAAATTCCTTCAAGTGCTTTGCTTTGGCGAGGCAAGCCAGCGAGGCAAAGCTAAGGCGAGATTGAGTCTTGAATGCAGCTGCCAGAGCAGCCTGAGACTTCCTGGCTCTGCCGGAGGCCCGTAGTGTTACTGGTGTAATAACACATGAAAACCCGGTCCCCGTTGTTGACTGAGTTTCGTCTGAGCGCGGCCCTGTGATTAGCGAGGATCCCCCACCTTAATCTGCATTTACTCCAGCTCAAACAGTTGAGCGGATATCTGGCTCCGCTGTTGATTGATGGATGAGGAGTGGGAGTTAACAAGAATATTAGCCGAATTATTGCCAGTGATTGATAGCCATTATGACACATAAATTATAAGCATTGGCTCGGATATAATAAATTCTGAAATATGGTCCAAATTAGACACAGGTTCCACCGCCATACTGAGAGGGTTTAATCAAAAAGCTGTCATTAAATGCAGGAAAGGAAACCAGTCAGTGTTTGCTGGACTTAATTTCATCCCGTTTGATTTCTCACACCCACCACAGCTCCTGGAACACAGCTTTGGAATCTCTCTTATGGCAGCACCACAAAGACCCATCTGTCTCTGAGCCCCTCAGATCTCCATTGCTCCTCTTTTGTAATTTAGAAATAAACTCGCCAACATCCCCCATTCACTCCCCCAACCGAACTGTGTTCTGGTAGCGCGCTCCTCTCTTTCCCCGAGGCTCACCTGTACAGTGCAGCGCTAATGTCGACGGGACCATTATATCAGTGGGCCATGGTCACAGCCTCCCTCCTCCGTTCCAGTCTCTCCCTCTGTCTCTTCCTCCCGGTCTGTAATAAAACACTGGGCCCGGCGGTGGCTCTGATAGAGCTGTGGGATCACATTAGTGCTGCCCTCGAAGAGTTTGACAGCTTGTCTATGGCTTTGTGTTGTTGTTGTGGTTCCCATTAACAAGCTGTGTATGTCTGTGTGCGTGTATGTGTCATCCACTAGTCAATTCAGGAGTGTTATAGACTAAAAATGAGATGAGTGGACGCAGGCTTGGATGGGGTATATTTAGATATGAGGGGCCATGCGTGCATCAGAACATACAGTGTGTCCATGAAGCTTTACAGCCAGCTGTTGCTGTGGTGTCAGCGAGGATTCTCTTTAAGAGCGATTTCTCTCTATATGTGTTCTGAACAGAAGTTGAAATGTGTGGCGTTTCAAATACACAGGTGATCTCATCCTCGCTGGCATTATTACTTCTCTGGCAGACACGTTGAACATCTTGTATCTCACATGTTATTGCCAAGTCATTTTGTTGTTTTTTTTCTGACCAGCCTGTCAGTGATCATTTAATAGACAAAAGTAGTGCAGCAGTGTCCACTCACACTTTACAGTTGGCAGATGCGTCATCTTAAAAATATCACTCGCTCTTTATGTCTTTCTTAGCACACCCACACGCATGAAAACGACGCGCACACTGTGTCCCGTCTTATGTCTCAAATGGTACCTGGCGACTGTTGCATTAAATCAAATTCCGTATTTTCCTGCTGTGTATTTTCATGAGGGAGCTGAAATCATGTTTCGGCTCAGTGTATCGTAAGGAGGCACATGACGCATCTCGATCCCTGGAAGCTCTCTAGTGTACATGCATCAGCTGCAATAATAATTTAACAGGAAAGCACATCCATTCACACGGCTTCAGAGTCCCTGAGCAAAATAACAAGCTTGCTGCTATCACTCACATCTGTGGCTCGGCGTGATTAAATCCATGCTGTACGGTGAGCAGCTCACACGGGGGCCACTTTCCTGAGCTTTTACATCGGTGCTAATTCATAGCAAATAGCCCCATTATGATTTCACCTTGGACTGCGTTGCCACAATTAGCGCTCTCCCATGTTGGTGTTTGTCAGTCAATGGTGTGAAACTCTTCCAGCAAAAATCCACAACCCCCCCCCCCCCCCCCCCCCAACTCTCACTGCACCACCCGACCCCTCATATTTCAGCCGCTCTCCCTCTGCCTCGCTCACTCTCCGGGCTAGGCCTGGGCCGGTCATGCGGAGGTGGAGCGCTTAGCAGGCTAAATCATCTGGCACTCTGCCTTGAACTTTGCTCCAATTAATTTATAGGAATTAAAGCAGTTCACCTCAAATGCTTGGCTCATGCGTTGCTTTGATTTACATTGGTCTAGTTGCTTTTCAAAGAGGGGATTTCAGCTTTGTTTGAGTTATAGCAGTCTGGAATTATCAGGAGATGTTTTTGCAATTTAACAGGCCCAAACCTCTTGGCCTTTGTGTTGTGCTGACATTTAAATAGTTAAACTAAACACTGGCCCATGTATAATTACATTTTAAACAGGCAGTGATGACTAAATTAAAGCAACACTAAGGAGCCTGATGTTGAACATTGTGTGTACTTATTTGACTGTTGGACTCTGGCCAAACATCAATAGCAATAAATGAGGTGACAATTATTCAAATCTGATTATTCAAATCAAAAGATTATGATTATTTGAAACCTACTAATTGGTCCTTTCCTGTGACATAGTAGTTGTGGGCATAAGCCACAGCAGCAGCAGCAGCAGCAGGAGAAGCAGTAGCGGCTAAATATTCCTGCTCCCTGTGCCAGTGTGTTCTTGTGGGCTTGATGTTTGGCTCAACTCTCCAGGCAGCTCCTCTCCTATGGATAGAGCCCAGCGTATGTAAAATGCTGCAGGCGGCTTATCCGTGTGCCTCTTCTCCCATACGCGTCCCATCAGCCAAACTGGGACTGCTGGAGTAATCTTGTTAAGAATGGATGTTGTTGTTGCGCCTGGATGTGCATTTGGCTCCGCGGTTTGCTGGGAGCTTACGTGGGCTGGAGCGGGGGAGACAATGGGGTGGGAGTTTTAGAACAGGGGGAGGTGTCAGCCCCTTTTTCTGGCCCTTAAAGGATGACAGTCCACAACCCTCTTTCTCCACCTCCTGACTTTACTGACTCCTTCCCTAGGACCTTCTTACTTTCCTCCTCACCCGCCTCATATAACATAATAATAATAACAACAAAGTGATCCTCTGTAAACAGTGGATGTGACATTTACTTGAGGATCAGTGTCTTCACCTATAACAGATATTAAAGAAGATGATCATCGGCTCATTCTGCTGAGCAGAAAGCAGAGGGTTGCTCACCGCAATCACTGAGTTGACAATAAACACACACACACACACACACAAAATGAATCAATGGCTCCATCCTTGTCTTTCTCAATGAAACCACTCCTAACTGTGGTATCTGAGTGCCAGCAGACTGTGGCTTTGACCTTTCTCACAAATGAATTATTTCAGTTTAATGATCCCTTCTGCAGAAAGAACAAAAAGATAGCTGAAATAATAGCCAAGTGTGTATGTGTGTGTGTGTGTGTGTGTCCTATACTTTATTCTCCATCTTTACTTACTCAACAACCATGTGAAGACACCTGTATCCATCTAATAAATGTGTTTGTGTCTCCGAGGTGGATGACACCATTTGTTGGGCATGAACTGACTTGAATAAAAACTATACCTTGCATGTTACAGGCAGTTGGTGATGATGGAAACACACGCATCTTTGTATGTGACAGCTACACGTTTCTTTCTCCAATGTTTGACTAATTCTTCTTTTCTCTGTCAGATTGGAAAAGTGGGTGGGATGTAGGGAAAGCAATAGTTGCATGTGGGGGGGGGGGGCAGACACATGAAAAATTCAAAACGTTATAATATAAAATCCAGATGAATCATGAATGCTTAATGGGAATCAGGCCTGAGCGTGCAGAATGTTGAAATTGTTCGCAAAGAATCTTGGCGCGTGTGTGTTGCCTGTCAGCGCCGCGTGCGCGCCAGGTTACGTCGCCTCTCTGAGCTGCTCTCTCGGCTCTCGATGGCAATGAAATGAGGTGTTGAGGGACACTGAATGGAGGATGCAGAAACATGTGAAAAGCTTTTAGGGGCTAGAGGCCGTCTGTTATCAAAGTCTGGATAATTGCCTTTATCCTAACTGCAACTGCTGGTTGTTGTGCTTGTGGACTGGACACGCACCAATGGTCTATCTGATGAAATATTAACAAATCTATGCTAACACCCAGTCTTCCCTATTGTGTTTTAATGAAATGCAGAGATCCAAGAAAAACTTCTGCTATTATGAATAATAGAACGTCCAATTAGTGTAACATCACCACAGATGAGCTTCATGAGAGGCTGGACTGCTCTAATGTTGGAGAAGCGGGAACATTTAGTTAAGTCATCGTTGTGTTTGGATGTTGTGTAACACCAATGCTTAAACCTCGGTGATGACAAGATAAAAGCTTGAGGTTCTGAAGTTCTTTTCAGTTCAGGAAAAGATAAACCACAATGATTATTTAGCTTTTTCAAAAGACGATGAAACCACTTTGTGCAAACTGAGCTAATGTTTGAGAGCTAGCATTGCTAGAATTCAAGCGGTAAATAACCCACTGTTTGCTGAGGCCTCCGTTCAAAGCCAAAAAGTGGAGGCTAGCGCACTTGCTCTCTGCAAGTGGAGGCCTACTTGCTTATGTTTGGAGTGGATTCCCACTAGATGGTACTTTCTGATCATGGTAAATGAACACCTGCTGAGTCACTGGCAGAGCCTACACGGTGCTGTGTCCAACACATTACGCAAAGGAGGGGGAGGTAGCTGGCGTTGACTGTTTCTGTTTGTATTTAGTGAAGGCGAATGACCAGACTGTCAAAATGCACAGTGACAACGAGAGGCCTGTAACTTCTGCGTTTGGTATGTGAGCAGGCGGTGGAAGTAATGGAGCGTTCACATTACAGGATAGACTGACGGCTAACAATGTAACCTCTCTAGCTCCTTAATTCTACTGACGTATAAAACTATTAAAATATATTATTTTAGGTCAGTAAGAAAAACCTGCATTTCAGCAATCACATGAATTCCTAACTATGTGTGTCATGAGTCTGCTTTCAGACCTTATTGTCTTCAGGGTCACGTGGTGCTTGGAGTCTGTCCCAGCATGCGTTGGGCAAGAGGCCGGGTACGCCCTCACTGCGCTACCAATCTAGCACAGGGCTGACACGCATCCACAACACGTTCACACTCACATTCACACCTACGGGCAATTTCCAGTTTCCAGTTCACCTGACCTGTCAACGGGAACCAGAACAGACGCAGCGAGATCACTGTTACCATCATTTATTCATGTTATTAAAAAAAAAGAATGCACAATTCGTGTGCTCAAACCAAAAATTAGCAACAATATCATCATTTGGGAAGATTGTCTTCGAAAAAAAAGCAGTGATGTGTAAAGATACTTTAAATTTCACAAAAAATGAGGAGCTACATTTGGAGGGAAACCCCCCCGCCGGGTCTCGTGAGATGACTCTCCTCGCCTCTAACAAGAGAAAGACTCTGCCAAATGGCACAGTGCCCTTTCATGTCACTTTCTGTGCTTTATCTGCGTCATGAAGCAGCGTTGCTGCTGTTAGCTGATGAAGAAGAGTCGCAGCGGTGGTGAGGCAGCAATATTTTAATGGCTCCACAGATCCTTGAATGGTTTGTCTTAGGGGCAAAAGACCTGGGCCAACCCCAAAACTATTGCAGCCTCCGTCTGGGCGGAAGCAGCCACACAGGTCCTCATTTCCCTCCATCTCAATCTGTGCAGCACTCCTAGTGTTTACAGAAGCCTGCGCCCGCTTGAATCACCACTTGCCAAGATGCGGCGTGTTTATCAGTGTCTTTCTCTGCACACAGTAATGCGCAGCCACATAAACACAGATGCACCTGCAAACACAAACACACATTGTCTATGTGTCTCATTGAGTGGCCAGATAAGAAAACATGACATTATCTTTTTGGTGTGTCTGTGCACCCGTGCATACACACACACAAGTATGCCTTTCTGTGTGTTGGTGGAGGTGCTTGAACGCATGCGTGTGTGCAGTCAAAATGCTAATGTCATATCTGTCTTGATGACCTTTTCTTCTTTGTTGATGCCTGGTGTTTTTTATAAATACCGTGCTGATATCCCGGGATGTGTAATTACCGCACCACAGCAACATGCTGCCTCTTATTAGTTTTCTGACAATGGCCTTCCCGAGTGCAGTGTGCGCTTCAGTGTGTGTGAGGCTCTTCTGCTGTCCTGTTTGCACAGCTGAATCCTAAAGTATACTGAGAGTCCTCAAGCTGCTACTCATGCACATCTGATAAAGACAATGGTAACAAAAGTAATAATATCCATAGCATCACCATCTCTTATCCAGCTATTCATCCACAGGAACTTCTCAGAGATGATCTGCAGGGATTCATAAATGGATCATATCCAGTCCGACACACAGATGAAAATGGGATCGAGGGATTTATCTCAGCAGCTACCTGAGTGTGGAGTATTACTCCAACAAATGCCACGTCGGATCAAGGCGGGATTCAGATTTGGTTTCTCAAGCAGGATTTCTGCAAACAATATGTGTGCTAACATTTACATTGCAAAAATAGGAGCAGGATTCCCGCCTTTGTAGCATCACTGATGCGGAAGAGAAATGCATGTCAAAAAGGTCTCTGTGCATACGTAATGGGATCATGCTCTGCACTAGCTTGGCGTTTGTCGATAAGAATCACACTCCCCAGGTTCAACTCTGGGGATTAGGGCAGAGGCCGTTTGATCTTGGTGGTTTTGCATAGAAATTACAAGACTCCTGAATCCTGTAGCAAAGGAGCTGAGTAAGCTAATTGGGAGGTGCTGCTGCATGCTGGGATGGACTCGCAGCTTCATGTAGTGTCCTCAAGATGCCTTTGACAATGCTGCAATTACAGTAAAGTCAGAGTGCTGTGTTAATGATGCTTTCAGAGTGGAGGAGAATAAACGTGTGTTTTGAGTCATGGAGCAATTATTGCACTGTAACCATGCTTTCAACAGAGCAAACACACACACACACACACACACACATACAGTCATCGCTGTGCACTTGTGGGCACACATACCAACTTACCCCAATCGCAACAGGCGATCAAACAGGAAGCTAAACGTATCCATCATCGAATAGGGGCTGTGGTCAGCCTCTGCATAGCCTCTGTGTATCACAAAAAGCTCCGGAGCTGCATCCTGGGTCCCCTGTGTCCACATCGGATCCATGTGCGCCTAAGCAGCCAGCGCAGCAAAAGCAGAAAGGGGTGTGCCAGTTACGGAACATAATTGCTACTAATGACCATTAGGAGTTTGGTTTTCATCCTCCAGGGCCTGCAGAAAAAGGCCTTTCGTCTTATCAGTTGATTAGAAGCAAATAGACGGGGCCGGATCCTGCATATTAAGTAAACAGGGGGCTAAAATGGTGTTACTCTATCAGAGAAAAACCTAATGGAGTGGCAGGGAGCTCATCCTGTGCTACTGTGTGCGCAACAACAAACGGACAACAGCTCCCAGAATTTGACAGAACTTGTCAAATAGTGGTTAGCTGAAAAATGAAAAACAAAAACCCTTTTCCCATCATCTTGGGGGTTGGACTCTTTCAGTAAATGACTGTGAACCTTTGTGTTGCTCTGTATTAGATGCACTTTTGCTGTTCCAGCAGCAGTGCTGGTATCCAACTGTCAGGGATGGCAGCAAAGTTGTTTTTTCCTCTCCGTGGATTCATTTGCATTATGCAAATGACCAATTGATATGGATCTTCTCCCCTCCGATGAACATTTTGCACAGCAATTTGCCAAGCAAGTAATTACTTATTGACAGAATGATATTACACAGGAAATTGCTGTATAAAATGGCAAACTCATCTAATTGAAATGGTGGCAAAAATAATATGAATAGCAATAATAACATTAGAAATCATCAGCTAAATGGACATGAGTTGCGGAGGTTTGAACTGATCATGGCTGCTCTCACTGCGCTCCCTTAGCTGCCACCTGTGGTTGCACTCTGGGCTCATAGCTTTGCATTTTAATTAATTCCAAACATTATTAAGGTTACAAAATCACAGTCTCACACCACTGCGCTACGCAATGTAGTCGAGCTGCAGGAATATCAGCAATTATCCATATTGTGATGGAAAATTTAAGCTGTTTGTGTATCCTGCTTGTCACATTGTGTCATGACTAGTGAGAAAGCCTTTTTTCTGTTCTTATCTGACGAGTTGCAAAAACAGATTCACTTATCAAATAGATGGTAGAATTGGCAGAAAACGACTAATAAACAGCAATTCATGCAGGTTCCTGTGTATGTAAGAGTGGAAAAGTCACAATTGTGCTTTTACGTATAAAAAAGCACATTGATATTTCAACCTTAAGGCAACATCAGGGCAACTAAAACATGCAGCACTTGAACACTTTGACCTTTAGTGAAGATGAGTCACCGAAGTCGATAAAACAATTAATATCAGTCCAGCAGGATCGGTGGTCAATCCCAGAAACACCGGACTCCTCTTTAATCATCTAATTTAGAATGATCTATCTCCTGTTATGTGTCCTTTTGTCTCTTTTCACCTTAATTGAAGAAAGAAATAATTTCCTAGTGCATTGATGCTGGTGTGTTTGCGTCAGCGCCATTCCAGCTCTAATATCGAGCATCCCGTGAGATTGGCACCTGGAGGAAAACAGAAAAGGGAAAAGAAAAAAAAAGGCCAGTGTGCAGCTGCATTTTCTTCCTCAGTAATCGAATCCCTCAAAAGGGGTCCATTTTTCTTCATCTCCCCAGGTCCACAGGACCTTTAAACAGAGAAAGGCACCAAAAGAAGGCGCCATACAACACAATTATAATTCCAATATAGTCTTGTAAAGAAAATGTAAACAGATAGCCAGCCTGCAAAGCTGCCCCCATTTTCCCAGAAGACTGGTAATAAAGTAGAAAAGATGTAATACTGGAAGAGGCTTTTTACCCCCTGTCCTTTTCTCACTCCAGAAATTGAAAAGTGTGGCTATCTGCAATGACGCTGGTAGGAGTAGGGATGCTCTGAGATTTATGAGAGATTTAAAGAGGAGACAGAGGAGAGGGGGGTGGCGGGGCAGGATTTTACCAGCGGCCTTAATGCGCTTTTGCAAATGAACTCTAATGCACAAGTATTGATACGGATAAATGGCGCTCTGCAGCGCTGCTGGAGCCTCTCTTTCTACTCGCAGGAACTTTGTGTGTTTGGTCACAGGCTTCATTTCAGAGCCCTCCAGACTCTGACAGGGGGACGCAAACAAGCCACTTTGTGCTCCCAGAAATGTGAACAAGAGCAAATTGGTGGGAAATTTTGATTTGCAGGAGCCTGCTGCTTTCATATTCACAAATCTTTGAATTCTTCAGGCAAGACATTTTTATCCCTTTCCCATAGATTTCGGCAGCCTTTTCTGTTTGTTTGGCTCTGTCTCGGGGGTAGCGTATGTTTCTATGCATGACTCCGTTTATTTCTCTGGTTTATTCTACAATCATTGGAATGCAGGAAAAATAGCAAAAGGCTGTTTATGATAATTTCCTGGCAGCGGATGCAACTGCCCTAATAGTTATTAGTTGTACAGGAAGGTGGTCGGGCGCACAGCTCAAGGATGCCTGCGTGCACAGGACTGGTCTTTTTCGTTGCTGTCGTCGACAGCGGTTCATACATAACGTATTATTTATGTTTCAGAAAACTTCCACGAGCCATGTTAGGTCAAAGGTCATCACAGAACTCCCCTGTTCTCGCCGTCCTGTGAGCCTGCTGTTTTTGTGAGTCACACGGGCCATGATGTAAGCTCGAGTGTTATGACCTTTAGTATTACAGCGTGAATCCGGTTGAGTTACTCACTTAGCCTGGGAGAAGAGGCTCCTGGAGTCAGCTGGTGTGATGGCTGTGACGGGCCATGCTGAGTGTAAATCACGAAAAGAAAGTGAGAGGAGCGGATGCCTGTACGTGTGGGAGCATGTATGTATGAATAAGTGTGTGCCTTCCTTGTTGTCTGTCTGTGTGTGTATGTGTGTGAATTCCAGTCCTGGCCAAGAATCAGTGAGGCCCAGCAGGCTGGAAAGGCGTGGAGGGGAAGGCGGGTGGGTGACAGTTTAGCGTGAGGAGGGGAAATGGCACGGTGCTACTGGAGCTAGTCATCCGTCTGCTGTGACACCCAGTGTGCATGGAAGATGTCCTCGGGACTCGGCAAGGCAGAGAGGAAGTGTGGTCGTGCAGAGGAGTGGGCGGCAGAGTGGAAGTGTCATCCTCTCTGTAAGTGTCACTTTGTCTCTGTTTCCCTGTCTGTCTGTTGCACACGGACACTGCATCTCCGCTTCGCACTCGCTGTTGCTTTCCAAATGTCTGACCAGGCAAATGCACAAACTTTACTTTTGCTTGTTCAGTCCCGGACTGCCTTTTCACCTTTCTTACGCCAGCTTACCTCGTACCCAGGCCTGTGGCATAGTGAGCGCATGCCTCCGTTAGGGATGCAGCATCGTCACATGTTACACCCTAACACCATGTGAATGAGATACATGAAAAGTTCAGCTTCTTCTACTCCAAGTGATAGAAATATAGAGAAACAGGCCAAGCCAGCAACATCAAACGTTTCACATGGTTCAGTTTTGTAATTGCAATTTCTGTGTGTGAATTCACTCTGTAGGATTTAACAGTACAAAATTACATTTTTAGCAATTAGCTTTTTCAGGTACCACGGTAAACAGACGTGGTTTTAAGCTGTGCACCTTTTGAAGGCAGAAACCCCACAAAGAATAATCCTTGAAGGCCACACTTTGTAGTATCCAGGGGAGTAGGATTTGGGACATTACAGTTATGTGCAGTGCATCTATAGCAAGAGGCTTCCGTATTACGAGCACGTATTAGTTAAAAGTGGAAGTTTTTTATTCCTCAGATGACACATATAACTAAACTCAATACTGCATGGAATAAATACTCAACTGCAAGTGCTATGTAAATTATTTACGCACATTGAAATAGTAAATTTAGTTAAGGAAGCGAGAGGGAGTGGGAACATGGGAAAGGAGAGAGGGCACGACACTGTGTTGCTGTTATAGTTTTATAGACTTACAGTTATGGAAGACGTACTCAAATCATACTTTTAAAATATTTGTACTCAATAAAATAGGGATAATGTATTTCTACTTAATACGTTCCATTACACTTGTTCATTGGCCTCCACCCACCCTTCACCCCCTTTCCTCCGTCACAGGCACAAGTTTATTAGTGGTTTTACCTTCCGTATCAAATCTCTCGCAGTGGGTGACCCAATTGGGAGCAGGAGGGAGACAAAAAGATACACGGAGACTGAGGGGGGAGCCAGAATTGCTGGGATTTTAATGGCTCCTGCTTGCCAAGCGTGGTCATGTGCCTCCAGAGCACAGACGAGGCCTAATCAAAAGCCCCACACGGCGTGAGTGACAGCATCAAAGTGCATCTGCATACTGAGGGGAATTCTCCCAACTTTCTGATTTCTTCACAATTAAAGTGGGTGCAGGAATGAGAACGCATGCTGTGATTACCCCCTCCCTCCCTCTCCCTTTATTTTTTTTATTTCTCCTCCCCTCGCCTCTTCCCTCGCGTAAACAACATGAGTGCTTCTCCCGTTCGCCTGTTATGTTTGTGTACATTATTTCCCCAACCCTCAGGAGGCCCGGAGGAGGAGAGGGAGAATTAAAAAGGGAGAGAGAAAAAGAGCTGAGGGGTGAAAATGCAGAGAAGACACTAAGAGAGAAGCTCCTGAGAAGAAGACGGGAGCGGGTGAGAGCTGTATTTCACACCATTACAGTTTGTAGAGCGTTTTAGCACCGTGAGTAACTACTGTATGTCAGAATAAAAAAAGATGCTGCTGTAAAAACATCTTTCTGGAGTAAAGCAGGATGACCAGCGCGGTGGTGGCTGAACAACAAACAAACACGTTGCCAGGCTTTTACAGACATTACAGTAGCATCATTGCACAGTGGCTTTAACGTTGCATATTTACAACCATGCAAACTTTTCAAATACCTTTTCTTCATCTGTTGTTTTTTTCTGTCTGAAGGAACTAAAAACTATGATAACAATGTATTTGTCAGGCTTCCACTTTCTATCTCCATTTCCCTCCCTCGCATTAGCGGATTGGCTACTCAACTGCTGTTTCCTGTCAAGGGAACTGCAAAACTCTGCACGAGCCAGAGTGATGGAAATTACTTTTCTGGCTTCTCTGCGTGGCGCTTGTACGAGGCCAGAAGTGTATTTCAAATGTAATTGAGTTTGGTGTGTTCACAAAGGCAAAATGTTGTGTTCTTGACTAAAATGATCCACATTATTTTGCTTTTGGATACGCTGCCAAACTTTTAGCACTGCTAGAGTATATTTACTTCCACTTTTTGTGCCTCCAGAGCTCCTCTGTGTGGCTTTGATGTTATTAGGACCCGAGGTCATAGGAAGCATTCTGGCACTTGCTCGACAGCTACCTTTGGGAACACACCAAATTCAATTTCTTTTACTGGCAGCCTAATGACAATGACAACCTCGCAAAGTAAATGCAAAGTTAAACTTTTATTTGTCACAAGCCCTTTACGGACTGCTCACAATTCCGTGATGTTGTTTGTTCCTTCGTCCAGCCGCTCTGACAGCGCGGGTCAACAGGTTCGGTCGCCCCGTTCCTGCGTACGTAAGCATTTTTGTCTGCATCTGGAGCAGCTGAGTGGATATTGGAAGCTGTTGGCGGCGCCAAAAGAATGTTGGACAACGGTTGAGATTGATGAGTGTTTGGGCGCTATCCCTGTGACCCCGCCGCATCTGGCAGGAACAAAGTCATGCAGGTGTGACAGCCAGCATCCATCTACTAGTCAGCTGTAATAGGGAGGGGACATTTGTACAGGGACACGCACACACACACACATGCGCGCGCTCACAGGCACACGATGCAAACACGTAGGCACACTACACAAAGCGAGTGTGTCTGTCTCACGCGGGCACACACACACACACACACTCAAACAAAACAAGACGGCAAGGGAGGCAAGCGTGCGAACATCTATTGAGCCACAAACACACGCACTCAGACACACACACACACACACACCGGCTGCCTTCCTGGCAAGCTTCACTGTGTGTCTTTCCAGGAAGGAGTCGTTTTGTGATGCTGACTTCCTTCAAACGTCTGCGAGCTCTCATGTCTTATTATGGGAGACAAATGGCATCTCGTAGCACGCGCGTGTCCCATCTCGTTAGCTGCGGACATGACAACCAGCGACAACACTTTTCATTTAATTGTGTCCCCTTCTGTGGCTAACCATGTGGAACACGGGAGGCAGCCACACGTGTTGGGATTCTACCATGTAGATGACTGTGGGCTGTTTATGCATTTAGCATCAGAAGGAGGGTATTTCAATGCAACTGCATGTTCACTTATTCTTCATAAGTGATTAATTAGCATTAAAAAACCTTGATCTCCATATTTCTGCTCTTCGATTTTGATGCGTCTGCCTCAGAGGTTTTATCAATACGACGAAGGTGAACAGAATTTCACACACGGATCATAAAAGATCATTTGAGTTATTCAACAATCCTCATACACACAATAAAACCAAGAGCCTTCCCGTTCATCCCAAACATTATCTCTGAGCAGAACTTGAACTTAACAGAACTTGTAATAATTTGTGGAATATCTTAATAATCGATTAAATATTAATGATCAGCATATGCTGACATGTTGTAGGTGAGACTGTAAATGATCAATTTAAGCAAACAGCCTCTGTGTGCATGTAAAAAGCGTGTTACACAGGTACACCTGCTCCTAACTATGCTGGAAATAAGTCCGATGCGAGCTGTATGAGGAGGACGCTGACATTTACCGAGCGTGGCCTGAATGCAGTCATGCAGCTTCTCTTTGCAGTAAAAGCATCTCTCAGCCGGGTGGTCTACGCCACCACTGTTAGAATGCCTTACTGCGTCAAGCCCCGGGGTAGTGGGTCCACCCCCCCACAACCCCCTGTCCTCTTACTCACCTACCATCACCACTCCACTCCCTTTCGTTGGCATGGAAAATCCCCCGTGAGCCTCTTCTCTGATGTAAATCACAGGTAGGGGAAATGTGAGCCCAGCTGATGCACCGGCACTGTGCCGTGAAATCTCTGTTGACATTACCAACGGGCGATTCCAGAAAAATACACGGAGTGAGAGCAGGAGAGGGGGGAGAGAGTGATAAGGAGGGAATGGGAGCGAGAGAGAGAGAAATGTGAGGAGACGTGAGCATTTCAAGGAGTCACTTTTGACTTCCTTGCTTTTTGACTCACTGTCTCGTCTTTGTCTCCTGAATGATTGACTGAACTCAGTGGGCTGTGTGCTTTCATCCCCAGTTTCTCGTTGAGATTTGCCATGTTTAACGATCTTTTTTGTCCTCTTTTACAGACTGACACAGAGAAACTACCTGTTTTTTTTTACTGATCTCAAAAAAGCCCCTTTAATTTACAGCTCTAATACCCTCTAGACCTAACCTGTTTTCTTACTTTTCTTTGAGTAACCTTTTAACAGACAAAGACAGATTTATTTTTTCAGCTCTGCTAGCTTTGTGATATGATCACAAGAAGTGGAAAGATGAGGAGAACTTGCAGGTGAAATGAAGGAAACAGGGGAATCAGGGAAATGGGTTAGAAGAGCCAATTCCCATGCCCACTCTTCGTTTCCAAGCACCAAAGTGAACCGTAAATGACTTTTTCTTATAGTATAAAGATATTTAGTTGTCCTTCATCTCAAGGGCAAAATCCCAGCAGAGATTTCATATCGTTTTTCTTGCTGCTTCTTGGTTTCGTGCAATCGGTGTGGTTCAAAGACAAGTCGGCCCCGCTCAGCAGGGACATGAGTACGTCGGGGAGAAAGAGAAAGGTCTTGGATATTTGTCTAATGTGGTGTATGAAGGCGGAAGGATTTTGTGTTGGAGTGGTGTGGTCGTACACTCGATGGCTGCATACAGGGAGGGAAGGAAGAAAGGAAGAGTGTCATCACTGTCCACTGCATAAGGCAACGGGGACGACTGTGTCTCTTCTCCCCTGTCTTCATCTTGCCTTGTCTCCTGTGCACTTTTCCTGTGCTGATTGTTCCTTTGTTCTCCCTCCTCACTCCCCCGCCATCTCTGGGTCTGCGTTCCAGACACAGTGTGAAACATGTATCGTGGCATCATGATACACAGGAGGAGTGCTTGTGCTCGTAGCTGCCGTCCACTCCGAGGTGATTTGATATCTTAAAGCGATGCGCCGCGCAATTGCACATTCACTCAGACAAGCGCGTTGACGTCGCTCCCTAGCCAAAGGACCCCTCCTGCAACCCCCCTCCCCAGCCCACACCACCCCTTACCCGTATGAAGTCGGCTGCCAAGTGCTTCCGCGAAGAGGATGGCTTAATTGTTTCTGCCACAACCATGCCTCTTCTTCATTTTTCTCTCTTTCCTTCCTAATCCCAGGGACGGGAAAATGGAGCTGTTATTTGCATGTCTAATGATACTCGATATCACAGGCCTCTCAAAGGAGAAGGCACAGATGATTATTAATATAGCCAATGAAGCCCTCATTTATACTGCCTTTTGTTCTTAGGCCTGAGCAAACGCAGCTTTCCAATACATGCCTATTAAAAGCTGTATCCCATAGAGATGTGTGTTGGCTTTGACTGAAAAGAAAAAACTACATACACGTGTCTGTTCTTGACAGTTTGGCTGCTAACAGAAGCTACTGATGTACAAAAAAGATCCTAAGTTGAATGAATGTAGCCAGGATATTGATCTACTGGCTGTCCTGTTTTTTTTTTTTGCATCTGTTACAGCCATCCGGCCGATCACACGCATTCATTGAACAATAATAATTGATTTAATAATGCTACAGCCTGCAGTGCTGTGCTGTGCTAAGGAAGCGCCTGCAGAAGAGACTTGCTATAAGACAAATAAAAGTGCTTATCCAAAGCTGTCAGAGCCCATTACTGAAATCTCCATACAGAAAACTTATTGTATACCTGCAGGAAATTTCACCAGCAGAAATGCATGCCTTTCTGCCAGTGGCAGGTGGCATTGAAACTGGATAATTTGCAAGGTTTCTCAGGTTGAGAACAATGACTTTGACAGCCCGAACAGGCACTGCGGAGCACATCTGCATTTTTTTCCGAAGAAATAAGTCCTGAAGAATGGCTCCAGCACCGCATGTCTCCCAATTATGGAAATCTGTGCGCGTCTCTATAGACTGTATACGAAACGCCTGTTGAAACATGCTGATTGGAAAGCAAAGAAACTCTGAACACGACTCCTGTCTCCTGCGGGTACAGTCAAGATATTTTATTAAATGATTATTTTTTAAAATGGAATTCATCACAGATGTAAAGTAGATGTTGCAACCCGAACTTTCAGTACGTTATGTGGCTTATTCTGTTGCGTTGTCACACTTTTTCTAATTTAAAAATCAACGACTCAAGTTGTGTGCTCAAACAGTTTTGTAGGCAATTATTGCAATTTTGTAATCTTCTAGTTTGCAATGTTCCTTTTTTTAATCAGAAATCTACTCCACAATATATCTTAATGTCTCACCCTTCAGAAAATGTGAGATTTATTGTAAATAATTTAATTAATGGACGGAGGGCGTCTATTGTGGATGGCCGACATGCAGAAGACCCACATTTGTTACCAAAATTCCCACTGAGGTTTAGGCAGGAGAAGTACTGAGGTTAGGATCAGAGAAGATTGTCTTTTTGTGTAATCTTTAGCGGCGACGTTGTGTTTGTGAAGCGACTGTGCAAAGTCTGTAGTTTAACCAACTAAAACTACAGCATGTCGTTATAACATAAAACCACAGTATCACGTCATGACATAAAATGTCGTAACAACATGAAACGATCTCGTAAAAAGGAGAAATGTATTATGCTCTAACGAGATAGAGTTTTTCTTTTTTTCTTGGTGGCATGAATATGCTGTCATAGATAGAGTTCTGTACTTAAAATATAATTTGTCTCGTGGTGCTTTTTATACTGTAGCACTGCTGCCTTCGAGGACTGTTCTGGTGAATTCAGAACATATCATATAATAAAAAATAATTATTATTATAACCTAATTTCTTAATTTGAAGATGTTCATGTCCACCACCAACGTGCACAAAATGCAAATCCACTTACTGACTACCAACATGCAGCTCAGAAGTCAGCATGTGGTGTTTGTGACATTTAACGAGATCGCAAGATCCATGTTTGACAAATGAGTTTGTGATCCACATCAACACTCGTTTACTCGCTGTTTAAAGAGGAAAAAAAGTCTGCAAGAGAGCGAAAGAAAGAGAGCGGGAGGGAGAGGAGTGGGAGAGAAAAAAATGTTGAAATATGAATTACAGACCCGAGCAGCGCCATCTGGACCGAGAAAACACACATCATAGTGGAGAGCCGGCGCATGGAATTAGACTTGCTACGGGATCCATCTGCACCTCATGAAATCAATCTCATTCCTTGATTTGATTAGGTCAGCCACACAGAAGAAAGAGAAAACTGTTGTGGTCCTTCATTAAGCTTGTTTTGTTTTGCACCCCTCTACACTCCCACCTTCAGCATGCTGTGTATACTGATGAGTTTTGGGCCCACAGGTAGGTTAATGACAGTAGTCGAGGTTAATGCTAAAAAATCTCCGTCTATTTAACACGCAGCGTGTGTGCCACAGCCCCCGTAGCTGAGCTCATTTACACTTTTCCACAGCTCCGTCTCCTTATTGTTAAGAACATTCTTCCTTTTCGTTCTCTCTTTGTTTTGCAAATCACAGTTTCTCTAACAACAGCTTAATTCTGGCTGCAGAACTCTGGAGAGGATGTAGTACACGTGGAGCTGCCATGATTTGGAGAAACGCATTACATCAGACTTTTTTTTTATATCTGTGTTGTGTTGGTGGTTGCATCGGGCACACACCAGTGAACAGGCTGATTGTCTAATGCTCTCTTGTTCTAACAACAGGGTGTAATGAGCAGGGGATAAAATCCATACTGAACATTGCTTGCATACAATAGGTCATTCTTGAAGTGAACAGCCTGGATGTGTTAATGCAGAAATGTTTTATTTTCCTCTTTCACACTCTATCTCTGCAGTGACACTCACCCCCACCTATGATTAAAATGCATGCACACTTAAACAAAAAGCTTTTTTTATGGCTGGCTAAATCTACAGAATTTTGTTGGTCTCTTGTACTCGAGGTTGCTGCTTTGACTTATTCTCCAGAAGCAATAATGTGCCAGAGGCAGTGAATGCAACACATGTGCCACTGATCAAAGCTGAACACATTAGCCCTGATTGACCTTGATAGAAGAAACTGCACACACACACACACACACACACACACACATCCTTTACACTTTGTCTCGTTGTTTCTGTTTGTCTCATTAATTCATTATTGTCCAAGAGGACAATAAAACAAAATGAAAGCGCGAGAGGACGAATGCTTTGCAGAGGGATTCGTTTCTCGGCCAAACACTGAGAGGTTCTGTGTTGATTGTAATTACTGTACCTTTTCTGCGTGGAGATGGCTTCGATTACAAACCGTCACCTTTGCTAATATGTGGGTCATGACACCATCTCTCTGCCATTGTATCAATAAAAGGAGAGAGTCTGCAGTAATAATAAATGAACAGGAAGACATGCACAGCACATCTTGCCCTTTTTTTGTTGCCCCGCGAACACTGTTTGACCTCTCAGATGAGCAGTATTGATTATTGCTCTGTTTCAGCCGATGCCCAATAATCCCCCATGGATTTAATTCCTCTGTGGCCAGAGAGAGAGAAAATAAAGAGATTTATCCTAACAGAGCTGTGAGAAAAATCTATATTTGTTCACAAGAAAAGTAAGAACTAATGAATTTGCTTAAGCATGTACTTAACACCTTCAAATTTAGACTCCGTTTGGGTTATGAGAATATTTCTGAATGAAGCATTTCATTTCTAATTTTCCAGCACTGATGTTCACTATGTGGGTTTTCTCCAATAAAGTCTGTTGTGGTTCACACCAGAAGGGGACTTTTCTGTCCAATTTGATAAAACGCTACGTGCCACGAGACAGACTGGAGGGAAAATGTTCCCAAGAATAGCTAAGTGTATCATATATCATGCATTACGCCATCTGTTCCGTACATTCAAAATGTTATTGCAATATTTAGAATTACAGATTATTCATGTAGGTGTAATTAACAGAGTCGAAATCCAACAAATGAGAGGAAGTTACAATTAATTTCCAGTCATGTTTGAGCTGAATCTATCTGGAGTAACTATTTAGGCTACGGTTGCCTGAGGGTGTACAGATGGAAAATTAAAAATGGTGGCTCTAATTTTACCAGATTTGGCAATGAATTAGCCCCTGTTGATCCCTGATTGCGGTATGAAGCCATCTTGAATGAATTCTTTAGATTAGTTTCATGAGATCAGGGTCACTTTTGACCAAAGGAGGAGAACTGGGCCATAAAAACTGGCTGAACTGAATAGGAAAAAGGTCAACATCTGGCCCTCACAAAGGCATGGCCTTGGGCTTCCCATACATTTTACATAACAACATGCAATCTGCTGCATATTTAATGGTTAACATGACATTTCCCTCCAGTAAGATTCCCTGGTATGTCCATGCAACCTCACACACAACCATCACACTCGCAACATCAGGATCACAATATGTATTTATACAGCACAGTTTTATGCGTATGTGTTTCTGCCAGTTTACATCACTTTTACACTGAAAGTCACTGGATGTTACATAAGTGCTGCACACACACATACTGAGCTGGAATACACCACACAGGTACTTCTACTTTCATGGTATGTTGCAGCTCCGCTGCTACACTTCTGAGACAATTTACTTTTTACTCCAGTGCATTTATCTCACTGCTACTTACTTAACGTGTGATTTCACTCATTATCCAGCTAGCTTCCTGGAAGAATCTAATTTGGGGTGTTAACCGTCTTGCTGCATTCATTATATTAAAATATTTCTCTGTGTTAAGATAGAAACACTGAAATGCAGCTTAGTGATGTGGCTGCTCATACTACAGAGATTGTAGTCTCTGTTGCATGACTCGCTCCTGCCGCAGCAATAATAAGAATAAACTTTATTTTAATAGTAGTAGTAAATAAGTAGGCAGGAACTCCTCCAGATGATATCGTCTGAATTGTCATCTGGGAGAGTTTGATATTTTAAGGGAAGAGACTGCATGTGAAACCACGATTTTGGCCGGGGCCTCTTGCGACGTTTCAGACGTGCATTAGTTGATGCTTCAAGAAAAGAAATGGTCACATATTTCAGAAAAGTGCAAAGATCAGACAAAAAAGTGCAAAGATCTGTTACCCCAGCAGATTTATTTTATGAGCTTATGGACAGGCCAGCGTCTTAAGCTGGGGACCACATGACGGAACTACTCACTGAAATCAGTACAACTCCACCAGCTACAACACCGTGCTGCTTACACACAGTTGCATCAGTCCTAAGAATCTAATAATGTCATAAGTAATAACATATCACTCACGGCAGCCATTTTTCTGCAGAAGCAGTGCTTTTGATAGTTCATGTAGATTTTGCTGATAGAAAATTCAAAGTTGAAATTGGAATTAAGCACTTGCAGCGTCAACGGATATATAAGTAAAGTCGCACTTCTTCCACCGCTGATTAACAGTCATAAGTGCACAGGGGTCAATGTGGGCACTCTCACCAGTCTGTATCCATGTAGGTCCATACGCAGCAAGCTTCAATACTCTGACGCCCACCCATCACAACCAGCATTACCTCTCTAGCGCCAGATGGAAAAGTAACCGCTGACCCTCGCCGAGGACTAACGGAGACAGAATGTGGAGAAGGCAGTCCAACGTACGGCGTACACTCTGTTTTACCAGACAGTAGCTGACAAGCTGCATCACAGTGACAGCCTCTCCTCCCTCCCGCTCCTCGCTTCAGTCTCCATTCCTACTGGTACATAAATAGGAGGAGCACATGTCCTATCTAGCATTTGCCCTGACAAGGAGTAAAATCATTAGTCCCTTCTGTGGGGCTACATGTTCTTAAGAATGTGAAACCGAGGCGCTGGACGGGGATGGGGGTGGGTGAGGGAGGAGAATCTTCCTCATTAGGACCCAGTGATTGTTCAAGTGATTGCTGTAAAAGCTCATCTTCAGCAGGGACTGACATATTTCCTCCTCCACTGACAGGATAAGCAGTCCCATGCAGCTCCTGATTGGGAGTCGTGGATGGCAAATGGAGGTGTGCTTCTTGTGTGTGTGTGTATGTGTGTGTGCGTGTGTGTGTGCGTGTGTGTGTGTGTGTGTGTGTGTGTGTGTGTGTGTGTGCACAACAGCAGAGAGCCAAAGGATCTTTTTTTTTCAGTCATGCAAGGCTTTCTTCATCATCCTTAACGGCAGCGTCAGAATATGTGGACGTCTGTCTTTTCACCAGCCAGAGCACAGCGACTAAGGCGAGAGTCATAATAATAACTTTCCCAGCCTGTGTTCACACGCTGCACTCCACCGTTGGCATTATGATTATTTCTCTTATGATTGATTCTATTTACATTTATACAACACTACAACCACTGTTCACTTCACTGCTGCTTACCGGCAGGATGAGAGTCCAGATGACAGCTGAGTGTGTCGTACAAAGGTATCTGGACTGTAGCAGCTCTATTAATGATGGTCCTACGCAAACAGAGAATAAAGCTGGACAATGATCTACGTGTCTAAAAGACCTCTGGTCTGTACTGCATCATGACTACAGCCTGTTGTTATCCATTATCTGCCCGTTTTCCGAATGCCACAGTCAATGTCGGTGATTGTTGGTGCTGTTTTAGTTGCCCAGGCAACTCGTTTAATGACAGGGACCTGTGGCAGACTTTTTTTTTTCCCCCTCCAGTAATTGTACTCTTTGAGGACCATTTGTGCACTCCAGTGCGAAGGCTGCCTAAGGAGTGGGCGACCGGGGAGACATCAGCGTTGATAACTGTAGCTGGTTAAAGGCAGCTCGTCTTAACTTTTAAGTGTTGATTGAACACCTGACTTTTGTGTTTTGAAGGGAAAGCACACAGTGCCATTTTTCTAAGTGGAGGTTTTATTCATCCGCCCGTAATTTTACTTTTCAGCCGGAATGCAGATGGCGCTCACCTCCCAGGCTGCCAGACAATGTGGAAACATATTTAAACTGTCAACTGTTTAATTCTACAACTCTTAGCAAAGAGACAAATCAACACCCTAAACGAATCAAGGAGTAGTGAGCACGTACATTGTGCAGTCGCCTCCTGTTGGGTTCATTTTAATGGTGTATATATAATAATAAAAATCAGCTGATTCCTGATTGAGCGTTAGGCTCTTTACATGTAGGACAGGACATGGACAGCTTTTTTAGTGACCAGACGATCCGCTGGTAATCCTGGATGTGTGGCTCGTACGTGAACTTCGTCGTTGATCACTTTGCAGATTCTGATCACAGTTGAGTGTGTTTCTTCATGCTAAGCAGTCCCGTGAGAACCATCTTTAGTTCAGTATGTTCAATCTGTGTCTCGTCCAATCCGTCACGTTAAGGGTGTTTTCACACCTACCTTGTTCAATCTTGTTAAATTTCTTCTTATTTTCCAACCTGGAGCGATTTGTTTGGGAGGGTCTGAACACAGCACTCGTACCTGGAGGGGACCCAGACAACAGCACTGAGACTCTTCACTGGATGTGGTCTCGGTGCGGGTGATTTGGGTGTGAGAACATGATCAGCAGCAGGTTATTGCTAAATGACTACTTGACAGCAAAACATCTTCAAGTGTGAAGGTGGGCTGTATTTTGGAAATGCATTCAACATTCTGCAGTTTGAATATATAAAAAAACACTTGTGCTTTATTACTCTAACAAACAATATTTTCAGTGTTGCATTGCCACTCATAGAAAACTTCCTGTGTTTGCTTTCGTGTTCCCTCCCCAGATTCATTCAAGCAAGTGGAAGACATGACTGGTGTGGCCTGTGGTGATGCAGTTTGGTTTACTAGGATTTCAAATGTATGAAAGATCAGTTACTTAACTAAGCTTGTCTTGTTTACTCTAATAAATCCATCTCAAGATATCTAGTTTTATTTTTTCAGCTACATAAAAATGAACAGATAAATTGTTCTAAATTATCTGCAGATAATTTACTCGAGTCATTAGATTAGGTTTAGTTTAGACCGAAAACTATAACAGATATGCTTCTGTTTTATATTTTCATTAGAGTGAAAAAGCAAACCATTATAAGGTAGTTCTGTATTCAGACTTGGAATTTAACAAAGTCACTGAGAGCAGAAAACTGTTTGAATAACAGCATCATTAACTTGTAACTGACTGTTTAATCTGAAATTTGCAAAGAGGCGTTTGTAAAAAAAATAAGTACTCTGAAAATTCAGAATTTATTTAACTTATTTTCTCAATTTCACTTAGTTGAGTTTGTTTTTCATCATATTTTCAAAACTGATCATCAGAGTAACTAGTGAACCTTCAGCAAAGCAGCAGGACCTTTACTTTACTTTGCTTGGCAGACGCTTCTATCCAAAGCGACTTACACGGAGCTAGCACTGGGTGTCTGGCTCAGGGACACACCTGGTAGGGGATAGATTAGGAGTCAGACGGGGTTTGAACCTGCAACCTGTCACATTCTAGTCTGACACTCAACTCATTGAGCTACAAGGCTGCAAGTTGAACAAACCCAGAGTGTTGTACACTGTAGAGAGCAGTTTATAAAATGCTCCATGGTTCAGTCAACACATTACGTTTTAGTTCCTCATTTCTGTGTCATTTTAAAATTGTATGTTGTCGCACTAATTACTATAAAACATTTTCCATAACTGCTGTATACATTAGTTTATTGCTCCATTAAATTACACGCTACGGGGGGCAGTAGGAGTAGTAGTAGTTGTAGTGAACACTTTTCTGAATCATGATAATATTATTAAAACTTAAGTTAACACTAGATTTCTGACAGGCTGTGTCCCATGTGGCATTTTGTATGACGACTTCTGAACAAGTTCACTGTGCAAAGTGAAGAAAAAGGTTGAAGGGCAGGTAAATAGTAGCAGCATAACAGGTTTAGAATATTCTACCAAATATACTGCATGTGTTTCCAAACCCATGATTACATACTGATTTTGACCTTAAACACAGGTCATAAATTAATCTATTCAGAATTATATTTACATATAGTCTATACATTTGTGTACAGATGACCTCAGCTGACAGGGTCTGTGCCAAGTAAAGAAGTAAAATGTCAAACACTGGCATTAAATTGTTCATGCGCTGCTAACAATATGTATAATACAAACTAAATATGGCACCACCAAAACCAATGTGCAGGCAGTCGCTGCGCGCCTCTCAGACAGACACAGACACAGACACATGCAGTCATATGACACATGCGCTACACACAAGAAGTCAAGTATAGCATGAAAATGTGGAGAAAAAAACAGTGACGGCCCGTCATTAATTTTAGCTCTTTTAAAGAGTTTCTCAGTGTGCAGGATGTTGCGAGGCATTTGTGTTAATGAGCTACATCATTCATGTGAAATGATGGCACAATTAGGAAAACAAAAGTGCAAGGTGTGACAATTTAAGTGAATGTGCTTTGTCAGTGTCTTCAAACAACACCTCGGAGAAAGCATTTGCATAAAAGCCGGCTTATGAAAACGCTGCATGGGGTTTTAGAGGTCAGGATTTCCAACGACACATTTTTTTTTTTCCCCCTTTGCTATTCTGCACCCTAACCACGCTCCCGCGGGAACCTCCATGGAAACACTGTGGCAGGAAATGAAACGAAAGTTGCTGAATGCAGATGTTTTGATGCATGCCTGCGTGCCCTGTTGTGTGAGCGAGGCTGCGCTTGCGTGAGGCGTCGCGTGCTGCAGCGAGCACGCTTTCCCAAACGCTCTACTCGGTGCCACTCTCCTCCCCTCTGAAAGTCTCTCACCTTGGGGATCAAGAGGCTTAGGCGAAAGGTGACTTACAGTAGGAGCAGTGCGCTCTCGGTTTATGAGAATAAAAAGCTCTGTTGTTCCTTTCTCCGGTTTCACTGTCGCACTGCTTCTCTTTTTCTCTGACCTCTTTTCTTCCCGCACTGTTATAGCTCCTGCTCTTCCACTTTACCTTTTTTTAACTTGAAGCAGCAGAAGGTTCTGCCTGTTCTTCTGTCCACAGAAGAACACAGACGGCCTCGTGTAGCATTGTCAGACTCATTAGTTATACTCAGTAGATGCAGTGAGTGGGAGCCAACCACTCAGCCTAGCACATAATTCAGCTTTAGTGAACTAATGAAAGTGTAATTACAAAAATAATGAGGAACACGCAGTATCGTCCAGTAACTTTGGGGCTACTTATTTGTGAGCATGAATCATTGTGGACAGCGTTTCCACTTGAATTTTTCATGGATTCTGATACTTTTCTGTTCTTGCACATTCACACGATTTTTAGCTTGTTCGTTTTGTGACTGCAGGGAGCAATATCTCCCACAATGCATGTTTGTATGATATATTTGCAATACATAACGAGGAACAATGTAGGCTAAGGTCCATTTCCTGTGCTACTTAGAAAGTTATCGTTCCCAGTGGGCCTTATTTAGCAAAGTGTAGGTTATGTTGAGCCATGTTTAGTGTCCCTGCTTCGCTAGTTGCCAAAACGCACAGCAGTGAAAACAGTGCATTTGCTTCATTTTGCACACTTTTCTGCATTTATGCACAGTACACGGTGAGAATGTCCACAATCAGCTGAGCAAGTTGCATTCATTAAAACCACATCCTGTTTCTGTTTGCACACTGGGATCACACTGAGCCGTCTGCTGCACATTTTAACTTATTCTGTTCTTTGTGATTGCAGCTACACACAGACTTGGACGTCGGCAGCAGAAACATCAAGTACGTCCTAGCAGGTGAAGGGGCAGGCACCATCTTCGCCATCAACGAGTTAACAGGCGACATCCACGCCATGAAGAGGCTGGACCGCGAAGAGAAGGCCGAGTACACACTTACAGCCCAGGTCGTTAACGCTGACACAGACAAGCCCTTGGAGCCGCCGTCTGAGTTCATCATCAAAGTCCAGGACATAAATGACAATCCACCTCAGTTCATCGAGGGCCCGTATCGAGCGTCTGTTCCAGAAATGTCCCCCGTTGGTGAGTCACAACAGACAGACTTCATTTCTGGTCTCTCTGGCCGCACACAGCAGCCTAATCAGCGTGTGCGATTTGCGAGTCCGCTGATCTCTAATGGGCTATTGCATGAAAATAATGAGTGAATGAGAACAAGCGGAAATGAGCATCCCTATTCATGTGCTTGCCTGCTATGAGGATCTCAGCAAATGAAAATGTAAAAATGATAAATCGAATCAAATCACTAGAACTTCACCCATAGCTCAGTGCTGCAACTAAACAACGGGCGTCAGTGTCAACACACACTTAGCAAGGCCGCCCAATGCTAATGTTACATTCTCTGCAAAAAAAGCCAACTCACAAAGATGTCCAACTACTAATATTCCACACATGAGCCAAACATTTTAATTTAAAAACACCAAACACATTCAACAGAAAGGCGTAAAATGACTCACTTTGGATACGGACCACACTCTGATGTGAACCCTAAGTTGTAATGCTTCCACGTGTTCTCGTGTGCAGACATTCATGTGATGTAAGCTGGCGATTGGTATGATCAAATATTTATGGAAGGATTCGAAAGCTGAGGCCATCATTTCTTTATCCCCCACAAAAACTGTGGCCGAGCGCAGAACAAACCACCGCGGACTCTCGCTCTCTATCAAAGACTCTTAGAACTGCTCATTTGACCTTTCTTCCTGAAACAGTAGAAAAGTCTGTGCATGGACAGGTTTTAATTCACTAATCAAGCATTTAGCTAGAATCATACTGGCAAACTGCTCCCAATGCACATGTCACCTAACAACACTGACTGATGCCAGTTTCTCCTAAAGCCCCCACAACCGCTGCACAAACCACTGCAGACACTTTACATTTCACTGTAGGCTGATATATTCATGTATTCGCCGTCTTGTGCCAGCCATGCATTTAAATAAGCGTGTGATGATCACATACTTTAAATGTATGGCTTAACTAAGAAAAGCAGGAGTCTGTAAGTGGATCAGCACAATGGAGTTTGTCTTTTTTTTTTTCAGCAGCTCTCCACTGACCTCAGAGCAGCAGGAGTCTTGTAGAAAATGTTTCTGTTCCTACCAAGAAGGAGATCAGAGTGTGTCTTTATGCTGTTTTTGACATTGGCGGAGTTCAGCAAGGGTGCTGAGGTCTGTTGCTGGGTGCAATGCGCTTGTTACTATGTTTCCTCGCCGAGCTTCCTCTCGTCCTCTTGTTACCTGTCATGAAGATGACATAACATGCTGGGGCAGCTGCTGTTGTGGTGTGTAATGGAATCTGTTTGGTAAATCCCACGTATAGGTTCCTGGAGGCAGCAGTGATTTCGCGTCAGCTTCTCGTGATCCCCTTATTAGCTGCAGCTGCTGCTGCAGTGGAAGCAAAAAGGAACAAAACACACTGCAAAAATATCCATGTAAACACAATACGACAGTGAACTTGTGTTGTCTGAACTCTGTTACTTGATCCCAGCTGCTCGTTGTTTTTGGATCTCAGTTGAAATGTACTGTAGCTCTCCAAGGGTTTTGTCAGTGCAGTGCGGGGACAGCCATCGTGAAGGGGTAGAGAGGAAAGTGGTAGTTGACAGCACTCTGTGATTTGCCGGCGGGAATAATACATAAGGAATGGAAATCGGCGTCTCTTTGTTGATTGTTGTTCCCTTTTGTCACTACTGATTAATTAAACATTCGCGAAAGCTCAGTTGTTTGCTTGAAAGGATTTTCTTTCTCAACTAGTTTTCCCCTTGTTAAGTTTTCATATGTTGCGGCATTATGGGAAAGATTTAGACGTCGCAGACAAACAGTCATTCATCTCTGGCGCGTCGCATCCATAAATCACCGCTCTCTTACAGTGGTGTTTCGTCTTTATCAGGCTGAAATAGGACCTTGTTACGGACTCGGTGGATTACTGGTGCGTGTGCTGAGCAGCGGATAACTAATAAAGAGAGCAGAAAACAAACACATGTTGGTGAGCAGATCTGCACAGCGACAGGGAACCGGTGAGCATTAAAATGTGATTACGGCACATGCAAAGAGATGCAGCCTTACTTCTGGTACGGAGTTCAGGCGGTGCTGAGTGTGCTGATGCATTTGTGTTTAACATGCAGCCACGAGTATCAAACGATCCCAAATAAGCCAGACAATAACGTTATCCACTCGCAGAGCTTGTCAGTCCCTCCCCCAGTCTTCATCAATGTCTCACCAGCTCCTCGCTTATCAAGAGCGTATCCATGTGGTATCAGTGAGACCAGTGACAAATATCAACACCCACCTTTTATCTGTCAAGGACTGCAGCGAGATAGAAAACCCCCCTCGCTGAATGTCACCATCCCCATAGGAAGCGGTCCCCACAGCCGGATGAGATATGTGACATAGGCCACAAAGGTCGCCATGTTTCCTGTGTGCGGAGGTGCATAGAGGTTAATGGAAAATGAAGGAGAAAGACCTTTTGTTCTTCCTTTAAAAGGCCCGGCCGGCTAAGACGTGTGGCTTTCTGTGACTTTTCTCTGACTTTCATTTTTCCTGAATAGCTGAGAATGGAGGTGACTACCATTTTAATTGTTGAGCAGATCCTCTTTCAGAGTACAGTGCAACAATAAGAGGGAATGGAGAGCAAAGGTGACGGCTGTTCCGGAGGAGTGATGGCCAGTCAGTGTAGAGTTTGATCTTATTAGTGTGAGGAGCCAGGGTAAGCGTGCTGCCAGCATAGGCCTTAGTTGGACCTTATGGTGCTGGAAAATAGACCATTTTCAGCAGCTAGGTAAAACAGTGGAGCAATATAACACTTTGCATGAAGTCACCATGGCCCACAGTGGTGTTTTCACACAGTCAGCAGACACAGTGGAACATTTATTTAGAGTCACGTTTCTGGCCACTTGACAGGTTAAAGCTCTGTTTTAATCTCCCTGTAGCTCCTATTAAATGATGGATGCTTCAGTCTGTTTTTTTTAGCTGGTAGCTAACCATAAGTTATACACAAGTCTGTCACAACTGAGGCTTTAGTACAGTGGCATAGAACCCCACACAGTGGAACTTTAGGAAACACATACACAGTTTGTTTCATATGGTCATTATTGAGACTTGCCAAATATGTTATAATCATAAAATAAAATAGTCTAAAATAATATGCTCTCTATGTCTTGATTTGCAGAACTTGCACATTTGAAGGACATATTTGATCCATTGCTAATATAAAAATGACTATGGCAGAAGTACATACAAGTTTTATGTTTTACTCCTGATTCTAAATTTCTGGCCAGTCGAGGACCATGTGATCCATGTTTTAACTCAACAACTGAAGCTGTTGTCAATTCCTTTGATCAAATGAATATTTTATTTTTGCATCCCTCGTTGTTCATGTGTGTATTAGATAACACACTAGATAATTATGTTTCACTGTCCCTTTAAGGAAAGTGAATTTATTGCTTATTTGTACGAGCCTGACTGTGATAAGAATTCTAATTCATTTGCACGGATTGCTCAGATCTCACAGGATTAGTAGATCCTGTTTTCCTGTTAATGGGGTCTTTGACTTTAAGGCCAGTACAAGCTGACAAATTCCCCCCATATGTCTGTCGACCATATGCTGGAATTATGAGGCTCTGCTACCCTTCTGCAACTAACAAGGGGGCTGCGATGTAGTTAGAAATTACAAAGTCTGCTGTAAGTGACGCCTCAGGTAATTAGGAGGAGGTCGCCAGACCCTCTTCCCTGCGCTGGGGGTGGTGCGAATGACAATAATTGCTGCACTGCGAAAACAAACTTGCTGAAAGTTGAGTTGATGGAACTCATGTGAGAGATGCCCCGGGAGTGTTGAGCTGTGAGTGTGCTTCATTATCAGGGCGATTAATAAAGGCACGCGTAGACAGATGGCCCGTCTCCTCTTCGCATGGGCCGTGCTCTCCGAGACCCGAGCAAAATGAATACCTGTATGGAAGCGTGAATCCCTGCCAAATGTGTCAAGATCTGCTAAATTGGAGTGCAGACATAAAATTGAAGTGACATTAATAGATTACCTGGAGTTGATTTGCATTTTCAGAGTTATTATGGGTGTGGGTAACAGGACTAACAGGCACAGCCGTCTATGTAGGGCCTTAATGATGTTTCTGATTACGCTCTCATCACCACCGGCAGCTGGGAAAATAAGTAAAGGCTTGTCATCTCGAATTTGGACGATAAATGAGCAGACTTGATCAAGGGGACCAATATGGAAATGAGCAAGAAGCAGACCTTTATCAGAGCGGCTAGTCTCATGCTACCAACATGCAGCAGAAAGCTCGCTGTGATCGCGCTGTCGTATCAGTGATGTGCTGACGCAGGATGCTGCATGAGAAATAACGTTGTTAAATACTGCTGCATGTATCTTTCAATCTGTCTGATTCACATTGCTCCTCACTCACTTTTTGCTCGCCTTCAGATCAATACAGGGAGAGCGGAGCTATTTTCAGAGCATTTCACGCTCCACTTGGTCCAGATGTTCTATAAAAACCACCTTTCTTGATATACCTAAAAATATTATTGTACTTTGCTGATTTTGCAGTAAACTTCGAACATATCTCAGCCTTGGAAAGTCTGAGTCTGAATGCATTAAATGCAGTTTAACGTGTAGAAATCCTACCAGTATTTCAGGGTCACAGCAACCCACATGAGTTAAAGAAGCACATATATAGTGCATCTTTTATCTGGCGTTTCTCTGTTGAGCTTGGAGCAGCGCGCTCCGAGCGAGGGTGTCTGGTGTTTGTGTCTCTCTCTTCTCTGATCCTAAACTCTGCTCTGCGGCTTGGCAGATGGACTGAGTGGCAGGGGGCCCTTGGCCCTTTAACATAGTGTGCAGCTGGGCCAGTGCTGGGCTGGGGCACATTTGACGAGCAGGCTCCTGGGCTGGGCTGGGCAGGGACACAGCAGACCGGGGCAGTGGAGATGGTGGCGGGAGGCTCGCAGGCTGAGCTGCGGGTGAGACGGGGTCAGAGCAGCGAACCTGGCCAAGCCTCTGACTCTCTTAGGCCTGTCTAACTGCCAGGCAGCGTGCAGGCCAGCCTGCCCTTTCTGTGCTCGTGCTAAATGGGGCTAGGACAGGCAGAAAGGATTTAACTGACATGCTGGAGCTCCTCTGTAAATAACCTGCTACTCCTATCTATCTCACCTCATTTGGCAACAGCATCTGTTAGTGTGTGTGTGTGTGTGTGTGTGTGTGTGTGTGTGGGTGTATTTGTAAGCTTGTTTTTATTCACTTTTGTTTCCACACAGTACTGCTGTCACCTGTCAATAACCCAGTGACTCGTTGTTCTTTGTGTGTATCCACCCCCCCCACCACCCACCACACCACCACACCACCACTGCTCCTGCCTGTAGCTACAACCAGCAGCTAATAGAGAGTCGCTGCTAATTCAGCATGTCTTTGTTTCACACTGAGCCATTACACAGCCTGTACGGGAAAAAAAGGACAATTTCAAAGAACAAATTCCCTTAGCTAAACATATGTTGTTCGTGTGCAGCAAACAGTGAGACACGTGCACGTACGCACAGTCCCAGCTGCTCAATATCACGGACAAATGTATATTACTAATTTATCAAATGTTATTTATTATCCAATGTACCTCTGAATTATGTATGTAACATCATTAGTCTTTGGTCCAGATACTGGAATATAATAAGGCATTTAGAGCCTCCTGAGGCAATGTGTTTTTTATAGATAATGTGGGCACATATATATGCACACACTGTGTATGTGATTGCATATATAAGTCACGCGCACAAAACCACGCGAGTGCACACGTGAACTAAAACCCATAGCATCCCGGTGTTAGCATGGAGCCGCTGTGCACTCGTAGAGATGCTGTTGTTCAGGTGTAATTTGTCCCTGCTCCCCTGTGTAACCCACAGAAACACGCTCTCTTTGTAACTTCCTCTCTCTTTCTCTCGTTCCTCTGTCTCTCCAACGCTTTCATGCACACACTTTTTATTTTCTCCCTCTCTCCGCTCCTCGCTCCCTTTTGCTAAGCCAGTGCTCTCTCTCGCTCTTCCCTTGGGGGAGAACAAAAAGTAGCTGGCTTCTAGGTAATGAAGCCCTTCAATGTGATCTGCATAAGATTGCCTCCCTTGCTGGCCTGGCTGCCTTGCCCCGATGAATAGCAAAAGACTCTCAATGAGACTAAGGACAAAAAGCAGCCTTCTCCGTAGCCACAGTGTCATTTCTCAAACAAAGTCACTTATTTTCTTTCTTTCCCTTTTTTGTCCATGAAGTAGAAGGAGGAGAATTCTTTAAAGGAAGGAGGTAAATAAGAAGCAAAACTCGTGAAAGGGAAAAGAAATGAGAGACCGCGTGTGTGTTTGTGTGTTAGAGCATGTGTGCAAGCTGTTATGTGCCTGTTTTTACAATGATGATGAGGTGGATGTGAATATCCCAGGCTGTCACAAATGCCACCTTTGGTGTTGGTGCATCGAGTGGATGTGATTAAATGGCTTTTTTATGCATCACTCTCAACAGTGATGCAACAGAACATGAGGGAAGTAAAATAAATATGTATTTGTCTCCATACGTTCTCTCACATATTGTAAACCAGTCATTGTGTTCCAGGCTCCCGTTTGTTTTGCAGTGAAAGTTTGTGCAGCATCAAAATGCATGCGCGACTCAGAACACACATATTTTCACAGGTTTGCGTGTTGTGTATTTGTATTAGCTTGTAAAATTAGTGGGATCCTTCCTGCTGTTAGAGGGCTGCTACTCAATCATCCTTTGATACAGTAGTTAATGACTGATGTCGTTTTAAGAATCATTTATCCTTTTAAAATGCTAAAATGTCCTGTTAAAGCACAGCACTAATGGCCGCTGTTCTCTTATGTAGACATGGAAATGTAAAATCTATGTATATTGCACAAAAACAAAAGCATCTTTTTTGTGCGGTCGGCAACAACACAGCCTGTGTCATCAAACCGATAAAGCCTCAATATTTAAATTGCTATGACAAAGTGCTGCAGCCTCACCTGCGTCTGTGATGTTTGCTGCAAACGTCACCTGCCTTCATTAGTCTCTGTGTGGATCACATCTTACAGGACCAGACGTAGGTGTGGTGTAGTTTGTCTGAAACGGGAATGTTCTCACTCACAGTTACCCGGTAATACGCTCACTAATTGCCAATCATCGCTCTGTTCTACACATGACACGCTGTCTGTCTGCACTCTACTACTCGCTCTGACATTTTAAATGCTTTTTATTTTTGTCCTTCTACATCTGTGTAAACAGAACTTCCAGATGAATTTTTTTGAGATGATTAAGTGATATTTTCGAGACTTTTTTGGAAGTAAATTCCTCATTGTGGCAAAGAAAGCTCCTTTCCAAAAGGTCGTGGAAGTGATTTAACTCTGCAGTGTGTGTGTGTGTGTGTGTCCTACTCAACTGTGTTACATATCAGCCAGAAGTGACAAGGAACTGTTTCAAGTCGTGCTGGTGAGTGGGAGGTCCTCTGTGCATCATCACTAGTGCAGGCAAAACGAGGAGGGCTCCTGTTCGCACCTCCAACTTGGCAAATGCTTACTCATATCTGCTAAGATGCCAGGATGCTTTCTCGTACACATTCTTCAGCGCACAACCGTGGCTCACCTATTAATTATTCAAGACGACAGTTGTGGATATTTAATGTTGTGTTATAAGGACGTTTTTTTTGTTTTTTCTGCGCCGCATTCATCCTTGTTTGCTCCTTTGCATCTTCTTCCTCCTGTATGTTGTATTGTTTGTTATTCTCGCTTACCCTTGGATTTCTTCTTGTTTTTTTACTGTTTTGTTGTTCCCAGAAAAGTAAGCGCTTTTGCTCCATAGCTCTCCAGCCAAAAGTCAACAGAAATGTGTGCGTATGTGTGTGTTAGAGGCTTTAGGCTTCGGGTGATTTTACAGTGTTGAGCAGCAAGAGCAGGATCCCCTGTACTCTCATTCCCCCATGTCTGCATTATTAATTGTCTAAGGTACCAACCTTAGTTATTTGGACCCTCCAGGCACCCAGCACTCGGCACCTAAAATTAAAAGCAGTGATTGCGTGCCATTGAAAGACATAATAACACTCTTTAAAGTTACATTTTGTTCCCACAAAAGACTGTGTTCGTAATTTAACTGCAAGTGAACCATAGCGAAAGGGCACAAAGAGGAACAAACAGGCTGTGGAAAAGGTTTTTATTTAATTTTATTTGTGCGCGGTCATGCGTTCGTACACCTTCAAGTGGCCACGATTCATGTGGCATGATATAGGTGGCGTTGGAGGTTCGGTCAATGCAACATAGATGGGGGTGGAACACATCCATCAACGAGGAGGAGATTTGAGACTAGAAAGGCCCATCCAATCACTTGCAGAGAATAAAAGGGTGGGGGGGTGACACAGCAAGGTCATTTGAAAAAGAAGCTGCTACGACGAGAAAGATCAAATCTCCCGTACAGGCCAGCGAGGCCCTGCTCTTGATATCTGTCCCCATTAACTAAAACCCTCGCCTGGCTGCCACGCCGCAGCTGTCTGATGCAACGAAGGAGAAAAGCAAGACTTCTGCCACGCTTTTATTTTGTCATCAAAATGTATGGCTTGACACATTTGTTATATTCTCAGTAAAGAATTATTCCCAGGGTCCTGGTTTTTATGTTTCATTGCTTGCTGATACCAACTGGTTATTGTGTGTTTTACCCAAAATGCTTTTCTTTCTACACTCAGACTGAGGTCTGCACCCTCCAGTCAGCCCTACCACCTTCTTTATTCTCTCCATACATAAGTGCAGTTGTAGTTTAGCTACACAGGAACGTAACTTCGGGGAGGCAGGGTTGTTCCTGCTGTAGCTGTTTGTGTATTGGAACATTGGGCAGCTGTATTGCTCTCAGCGTTGCAGTATGGATTTAGTCCGTTTGTGGTTTTACCATAGTCACAGTCTGGTGTCCACACACACACACACACACACACACACTCACACAAACAGTCAATCCTACAGCAGGTTTACTATGTCACACTGGGGGCTGCTGTGTAATTGGGTGAATCTGCTCTCCAGCACGCTACAGAGATAGCCCTTTAAAATTTCACTTCACTTCTGGGAGTGTAAACAAACCTTGGGATTACTAGGGGTGTAAATCCACATTCCAGTCTTTCTGTCGCTCTCCTCTTCTGTCATTTTCTCCTCCTTTTTCTTCTGTCGCCACTTACTTTGAGAGACTACAGTGGTGTGTTTGCTCATTATTTGGAGTGCGTTTGTGCGTCTGTCTGTCTCCCTGCGTTTTCTGACAGTCAGCATGCTAACAAGTGCCTGTCTCCGTCGTGGCGCGTGCGTGCGTGCGTGCGTGCGCACATGAACATCAGCAGGCGTGTACCTCGGCGTGTCTGTCGTGCGGGCACTTTATGTGGCGGCATGCAGCTTTCTGTCTGTGTGTTCTCTGTGATGGATTGCTTGTCAGGCAGCAGCATAGCACCGCTCTCACCGGCTGACGGAGACATTAAGTCACCAGTCACGTAGAAGTAGTACGTTTCAACATTCTTCTGGGAAACGAAAACGTTTTAACCCTTCTCACTCTAGGACGGCTGTTAGATGAGGGAGCGTGTTACTTAGAAGGTGCTCGCTGGTAAAAAAAACAAAAAACTGCAGTATGGCTGTATTTGGTGGAGTTCAGTGGTTTAATGCAGCTGTGTGGGTGGTGTAGGACCCGCGTCGCACATTGCTTTCAGATAAGCCAATTGATGGAGTTCTGGGCCACAAACTGTATGCTACCACTTTTACTGAGAGGCTCGAGGTCTTGTCTTTTCCATCTGTAAGAAGAGAAAATATGCAGTTGACTGAGAACATCTTGTTGCGCTGCAGCAGCAGCCTGGGGGAGCTGTTGTTGAGGGAAGGAGGACAATGCTTCTATCCAACTCTGTCCTTTGCTTTCCATGCAAAACTATTCTCAGTGCTGCTGCCGTCCACAGAATATGAAAATGAAAAGACACTGTACGTCCTGGAAATAGCTGGAAGTAAAAAGCACAGCCATAATGTTAGCCTCACTCCTAAACTAACAGCTGTGGTAGGGACTGCAGGTCATTATAGCATGGACGATTATTTTACAGTGCATTAGTGTACGCCGATCACCGTTAACGCCACCTGGATGTTTTAACCCTTTGGGTTAACGTTCACACTGTGCACCTCCTCTTACCCGGGGACAGCTGCGATTGCTTCCAGCTCCTCTGTGACCCGGGATAAGGTTTTCAGGGAACGAATGGATAACAGAGCTCTGCTTGCTTTGAACCAATGATAACATGTCAGACCAGACTCAAACACTAAAATCTGTCATACGTTATATCGGAAATCTTTAAATGTTACGTTCTCCTAAGACTCCATCAGCCATAGCAGGAATAAAATGTAATAGTACGCGCTGTTTATACAGTTTCCTCCCAATCCTTGGCCTGTTAATAGTACTGTCCTGTGGTCTAAGATTCAACCTGCACAAACACACACAGCAGAGACTTGGCTACTGCTGGACACCGAGGAGCTCGGCTGGAACAGCATCAGGCCGCCTTATTTAGGGCTACAGTGTATACATAAGTGATTCATTTCTGGTATTAAGTAACAACTTTATTCTCTGGTGTGCACGCTCGGGAGCAAGTGCTAAGGTTGCGCAGCGAAATATTAACCGCAACTTTGTTTCCTACTGCAGCCACGTTTTTGCATTATGCTGAAACTTGCCTTTTTTTGTTACTGAAGAAGCATAATTCACTTTAAACACCCACGCCCCTGTGGCAGAGTTCTCAAATTAAGCAACATTTTGTTCGTTTACCCGTGATAAAGTTGTTCATTAGACAATATACTTTGCCTTATTTTTTGTTATTACCTTCCCATTGTAAATGCCTTGGGAGCAATTAAACATGTGAAGTGCCCAATTTTCCGTTCTCTACTTCCAGTCCTGAACTCTATCTGCGTGTTGCACACATTTCCTATGAACTAATTAAAGTGAATCAATGACACAACCCTTTAAAATGGCAGCATATGTCACAGCCATCAATGGGGAACAAAGGACCCTCTTAATTATTTTGTTCCTGCCGCTCCTGTAAACGGCTTGTCAAGGCACCAGACTCAGCAGCCAGCCCCGTGGAAAAGGGATGTCATCTGCACAAACAGACACGTATTGTACACACACATACACAAACTGCCCCCTGTTTCCCTGTGACGACTCGCTGTCTGTATTATAAAAGACTCGTAATTGTACTACAACAATGACAGTGTAAGTGCTCAAAGTGACGGTCCCGTTACTCTTCAAAAGTGCAGCATCCCTTATCCATTATCCCTCTGGGGAGCAATTTCTCGGATGCTGACAACCATATCTTATATTTATTTATTTATTTTGCGATTGTAAACCCTCCTTTCGCCCGTGCTGTATATGACAGGAATGAATTTTGCACCTGGTATAGGCTGATCTTCTCGGCCTCCGCAGGGTGCTCTCCATTCATTCAACCTGCTCCTCAGCTGCATTCTGCGGGCCTGCTCAAACACTCGGTTCAGCATGAGCATGCATTAGTCCTGTTATGAGGACCGATTGCCTGAGGGGGACCATGATTTTTTCCTGCTTCGCAATTATTTACTGTGGCTCCCTGTACATCCTGAAATAAAACATCATAGCGCAGGAGAGTCGCCGCTTTCACTCCGAGCCTCAGCTGTAGATCATGTGAGTGTTTGGTGGAAATGGTGACAAATAAAAGGGAGGGTGGCTTGATGCTGAGTTGGCAAATGACAATAGGTTCACACATGCCATTTTTTATGAGCATGCTTATTTGTTTAAGGGTTTCCCTTAATGCCCATCTGCAGCGTTGTCATAAATGCCCATCTGCAGCCCAGGAATCCAAAACTGGCTTTGACTACTGTAGGAAAATCAGCTGGCAGTGCTCCAAGTATGTCATCTCCTCCTCTGAGAGAATAGATGGATGGGCATGGATGGATGGATGGATGAAAGGATGCCTCGACACGCTTGTTTTCTCCACCTCGTTACAACCGTTTCTATGTTATCAAGAGCTTTGGCCTGCCACGCTACATCACAGCACCACACTTTGTTTTTGCCAGTACTCACGGTGCTAATCGCCTCTTAATTCTCCCGTTATTCCCCATACGTGTGCATGCATTTTAATCAAATAGGTGGTAGTGTCCAAAAATAGTGCTAGCGGCACTGCCTGGAGAGATGGGCTGTCAGTCTCCCAGCCTGATCATGAGCTATTATCCTCTCTGCCCACAGACAGCAGAGACAGCCACACCAGTGTCTATGTGATCATAATCAATACATAATCACTTTCCTGTCACCGCAGTGGCGCTATCAGGGGACAGTCCAGCCCTGCAGACCAGCCATCTTAGAAAAAAGTGGTGGGCACGCCATTTTTCTGCCCTAGAAAAGCAGGAGGGGAGGGTGAGTAGTGGTAAGTGCAGGCTGGACCCATTTAACATGGGAGGTATTATTACATCTTCACCGTGCTTGGGTTCATCACATTCAACACATAGTTTGCAACGTGCCCGTGTAAGGATAGTGATAGTTATGAGACTAGAACAAATATTTACTGACCAGCAGAGCAGCTGACCCCCGACAGGGGAGCAGCTACTGTAAGGATGCAGTTAACATCGTTTGTTGCACAGCTTCACTGAACAATTGTCTAATTGTCCAACGAATGCATTTCTAGATAATGGGGGGATTTTTCTCATTTAATCATGTCAATCCACAGCCAAGAAGCCTATTTTTGTTGATGGTAATCTAATTGTTTATTACGGCAAATGGAGAAATGTAATCAGCCGTGAAAGACTTTTATTTTTTGCAGATCTACCTGAGTTTATTTAACGTTACAACGCTAGTGAAAGGCAAACATGGAAATGATGTACGTACGTCAACACACCATCACAGAAACACACATTCAGATGTAAAGAAAAGCACGTGAGCATGATGCAGCAGCACTACCATCACATTCCACACAGTCTGTGAGTGAGAATTGTAGCATTGTGATTTGTGAAACGTTTAAATTCATCGATACGCTACTAGTGAGCTTGTAAAGTAAATTTTCTGTCATTAGTGTGTAGTTTGGGTTCAGTACCTTCTGAACACTACGGTGACTTTATGTCCTGATAAAGCTGAAAACAAACTTGTTAACAGAAATTAATTCTTCATCTCCTAATAAATGCTAATGTGGCTCATTAGTATTTATTAAGAGTTGTTTTTCAAGCCACCTGGTAATATTGATATTCATTCTGCCTATATGTTTGGGTTTGCTTTTTTCTTGTTGTCGTCTCATTCAACTCATGGGCTGGTAAATACGTTATCTGACCCTTTATTCATCGCAGACGCTGAAGTGACGAAATTTAAAATCCTCAGCCAGTTTGGTCCGCGCCTGTGACTTACAAACTTTATTGGTTGTTTGTCTGAACCTTCTCATATGAACAAATGCTATGCAAACAAAGCCATCTGGTTAGAGTAGGGCAGTATATACACATGGTTAGGGTTAGGGTTACTGCTTCCTTGGCCGCATCTGACCTTCGTCACATTACGTATGTCACACGACCTGGGGCACATGACCAGCTACAGATCAAGTGGCGATTTATTTTGCTTAGTCACATTTATTCAGTTCTTGAGGAACACCAGCATTGTAGTATTATCCAAAGGGCTACCAGACAGCGTGGCATGTTGCCGGAGTAAACTTTGTAATATCTGCTGTGTGCATACCTTAGTGTGGCAATAAACCATCCAGGATTCTCTGTCGTTATGCACGCTTGTGCCTCTCTGTGTTTATCAGTGTCTCTCTCTCTCTCTCGACCCCTGTAAAGTAAAGCCAGTCAGACATAAACAGTATTGTTTTACCCGGCTAGGGCTCACAGCAGGGCACTGTTAGCCCCACGCCTCATGCAGACCACAGCTCTCCCCATGCCTCAGTGATATCCCTTCTCTATGGCTCAGTGCCTGCATGCATATGAATGTCCCATCCTCTGCCCTTCATGCTTTTGCGCTGGTCCAAGCTGAGCAGAGCTGCGGTGTTATACTGCTGCCATGCTTGTTGGGCGAAGGGATGTGTGGGGAATCTAGCATCGCAGCTACAGTAAATGAACTGTAATGACACGTTCCTTTGAGTGATTGTAGGTATGGTGGCACTTGAGCTGAAAGTGCTTCCCTGTGGTGCTGTTTGCCCAGTTGTACTAAGCATGCTGAGGGTGAATTCTGGGTAATGCGGGCAAAGTGTCCCATGTTTTTAATAGATTAACTGGAAAATAGGAACTATGTGCATAAGAACATTGTAATAAAGACATTGTGATACTTCAGGGTCAAAGCAGGGTGTCACATTTATAATTTATCGAATAAGGGGGTAAAACAAATTTTACATTTACCCCACCATTACCTCAAGATGTTTCCTGTATATTAACTGCAACATTACTGTGTGAATAGTAAATATCGTGCAAGTATAAATCTTTGCAAAATCACTGTTTGTAGCTAAAGTGTACTGCAGTGCTTAATTTTCAAATCCATTTCCTTTTCCTGCCACCCCGCAGTGTTTAGTGTCTGCAAACGCGTGTGCATCTCGTGATGACTCAAAGCTACATTTACATGTTTATGACCTTCCACTGTCTGATTATGTTCGCAATACGTCCAAGCAAACAAGCAGGCTGCACAGATGAAGCTGCGTGCTACAGAAATAAGCTGCAGTGTCCTTCCACAGCCATTGTGTGTCACAACAGGCTGAAACCCCCAATTTATCCTCTCTCTGACTCAAGGAAGATTCCTATTGATTTTCTATCACTAAGCCAGTGTACAGAATAAATAGGAAGTGTGCGCCCTATTATTCCTGTCAGTTGCTAAAACAGAAGGCTCACCCCTGTGTCTTTATTGTGGGATCATTTCAGAAACCGCAGACCTTTCAACCAAATCCCAACAGCTGTGCATTTGATGTAAATGGCTCACACACATGCAGTAATGACGCCTCTGGAAAACGATTTAATGTTTAAATTATGGGTGTTGTATTAAATGCTGTGAACTTAATGAGATTCCACTCAGTGAGGGAAGACACCTGTAAACGCAGGCTGTGTTTTCATACATGTTCAATGTGTGCCACCCAGTGGGTCAGCAAAGGGAGATCTGCTTCCCCCAGTAGGAGACAAACCCATTTGGACAGGAAGTACGATGATCGCACTAACATCCACATGAAATAAAATACAACGCCATGTGTAGGTTTAGGTTCATTGCAGCTTATTTCTCCCTGCACAGCCTTCGTCTTTAGCAAACGTTCGGCTTTTTCATGCCTGGAAGTTTATAGGTGTCGTGTTGCTATTATTGTAATCGCCACAATGCTACAGGCCTCAAACAAAAGCCAGAGACAATATACCTCCTACAATTGTGTTATTGTGCCCACTGCCTGGCCTGCAGCTGCATCCAGTTCTATAGTGGCCCTGAAATTTCTGCACATTATCAAGAGGAAGGATGAGCTAATCTGCACTGATTTGAAACAGGACCAAAACACAGGCTTTCCTAATCCCTCATTTTTTTTATCAGAGGTGGTGAGGAGCATTTTACCCCTTTGGGAGGGAAAGAAAGAGGGAGCTATTTCATGCTTCACCAGTTCCACTGTTTTTATGAAAATTTTTCCTACCCTCTACTTGCCCCACTTCAATCCATAGTGTAACTAAATTTACAAAGCCTGTTCGCAACAGCCAGACACCTTTTGGAAGTACGACAGTACTTTTCATAATTAGGAATGTGTAGATGGCTGCCGCCTCCCTCTGTAGTAGTAGTAATTTAACTTTAAGGCAGATAAGACTCTGTATCTCTGAATAAAGGGAGGTGCAATTTCCTTAGCTGTCTCTCATTTTATTCATTTGACAATTGGCAAACATCTATGGCACACAGGATATAATTTGCTTGCCGCCGCCGCCGCCGCATGAGCGCACCAATTTGGATTACTGCGCACATCTGTGGCATATAATTCACATATTTATGTTTCCTTACATTTTTTCAGCCTATTTATATGATCATCTGTTTACTTATCTAACATATTTGTGGAAATACTCAACATAATGGCAGGTTTTTGAGAGGAAGTGTGAACAGCACACCCGTAACCTCACACTGAGGTGTTATGAGGTCTAGATTAAAAGCAACTCAGTGTCAGTACGTGCAGACTATGGTAATTGGAGTCAGTGCGGCCGTTTGCATTGTGCTATGCTAAAACATATTATACATATGAGAGTGAATGATCGCAGTGACGCTGGATCTAGGCAGCGAGAGTCTATCAGCAAGTTTATGCTTGTGCCAACACAGCAAGCAGAACTACAGCAAGAAAAAAGAGCTCATTGATCTGCTGCAATCTCAACACAGAAAAAAGAATGGGGTGTAACAAGCGACATGAAATTTACAAGGTAAGCTTTGGCAACCCAACAGCCTGGGTCATCATAAGACTGAATTACTAGAACCCCTCTGTCTCTGAGGAGCACTTGAGGCTCCCTCACTGTGAAATAATTGGGCAGCAACAGTAAAACTGCTACCCCAGTTAGAGTGCAAAGGTGGCTTTTACTTTGTTTGGCTCCTACAAGACCACAGACGCAGCACCGACTATTAATCTGTGGCTGACACGTGGCATGAAGAGGGAGACAAGTTTAAAAAGTGTATCAAATGTGATACCAAAATGTACCTAAATGTGTGCAGGAGGAGCTGCCAGGGTGGAGCTGTTACCAAAGGTTTTGTGGATGCAGAGCGAAGCATCTCTACCTGAAGAAAGAAGTTGTCATGACTAAACCTTCTGACAACTTCACCTGGAGAATCTTCACATACAGATTGTTTGATGTTGTCAGGTCCTTGTCAAAAACACAACTAAACAGTTTCTGTCACATTTGACCCTGTATTTTTTCTTCTTCGTTGGCTTTTGTTATATTTCAATCAACAACTTCCACCTCCTAATTGCAATGTCAGCTCAGAAAGCTAACTACCAGGCTTCCTGTCTGCAGTGGACAGACCTAGACGCCTGAGGCAGGGACCTGTGCTGTCTGCGATGAGGGACATCCCTCTATCTTGTCAGAACAGCTTTTAAATATCTTTCACAGAAACAATTATCATGCCATTTGTAGCTTCCTGTCAACGTGTTGCTCACTGTCAGCCTATCAGCTTCTTTTTTCCTCCCTCTCTTTCACACACACACACACACACACCTCACACTGAGACTGATGATGAGCTAGGTCGCTGTGGATTAAAATGGATGCGTTTAATTGCGTTAATAGTCTCCTTTATATTCACTTTTTCACGACATTTTTTCCCTTGATATCTTTTAATGACGGCATGAATGGTGAATTAAATTGTCACTAATCTATTTCTAATTTGCTGTGAGCATTTGGCAGAGTTGGTGTATTGATGAAGGTCCTTGCATTTTCTGCAAACGTTTAATGAAGAACCTTGTTCGTGCTGCATTGAGTTTATTGTTAAGTGTAAACGTAGAAGCTAATTGCTCTAGTGTTAAAGGCACAGTGATATCAAACTGAATGTGTTTTCTTTGCTTTTTAATGCTTTAAGTTCGTTTTCTGGTATCTTCTAACAGTCATTAGTGATCTCAGGTGTCACGACTCACCTTTTTGTGTGTGCAGCAGCGTGCAGCCAGTAGATGGGTGAATATAAAAGTAATAAGATAGCTCAGTGGGTAGAGCAGTCGTCTTCCAACCTGAGGATCAGGGGTTTGATTCTCCGTCTCAAACAAAGCTACACGTCGAGGTGTCCTTGGAAAAGATAGCGATACCCTGCTTTAGCGCAGACACAGGTCTTAGCAGCTGTCCAAACAACAATTTCCCTGAGGGGATCAATAAAGTATTCATTATTATTATTATTAGTAGTAGTAGTAGTAGATTGGTTGCACACAGTTTTCCTGCTGTGTGACGCATCCATCACTGTCGTGTTGCTTTGCACACTAGCTTCCATCCAGCAGAAGCCCACGAGAGGCGAGACAACTAATCAACGCTGACACGACTGGTTTGCTCACTTATGCCAGACAACCATTATAGCACATTTGATCTGAAGTCATGTCACATTTGCCTCAAGTAATTGACACTTTGACGCTGTAACGGTACGCATGAGACTGAAAGACGAATTAGGGGAATGGAGTGGCGCATTAACAGATACCATGTTGGTGTTGATTCATTTCATTCTGGTTTGAGACTGTAGAACAATAAGAGCAGACAGGTTTAAGAAGTGGGAAGGTTTCTTTTCCTTTTCTTTTTTCATAACAGCGTCTCTCATCACCGGAGTCAACCCATTTATTTATATTTTATTATAAATAGTGTATGTAGGAGTTTTTTATAAAGAAAAAATCATACAGTCTCTTTACTTACTCAATAAAAAAATACATTCAAATCTTCCAGTGCACTGCTGAACACACGTTACAAATATCAAGCACATCTGATCCAGGTGGATTCTGAACAAATCAGACCCACTGTATACTGTAAGGTCAAATTGTCTCAGTTTATTGCACTGGGTGAGCACTTTCAAAATTTCTGTTCACAGCGATGTAGTCCTGATTGCCTGTGAAGTTAAAGGTCATAATTCTGTCTTTCTGCTCCACAGGTACCCCAGTTACCCGGGTAACAGCAACAGATGCTGATGATCCGGTGTACGGGAACAGTGCTAAACTGGTCTACAGTATTTTAGAGGGACAGCCATATTTCTCCGTAGACCCCAACTCAGGTAAATCGTCTTCTCTACTCAACGCTGTCTTAGATTTTCAAATGTTATCTCACCTACATAATATGACTGCACGCAGTTAGCGGCAGCTAAGCACTGCGGCGGCATGCTAAATGCTCCACATGCAATAATAGAGATTTGCAGTGTAATCTCTCTGACTTAAAATAAGAAAAGAAACACAAAAGGAAGACTCTGCAGGGCAGGCTACCCAGCAGAGCCCTTTGTGCTGTTATTCATTGTTTGCCTGACAAAGCCTGACAAAGATCTCTGTGAGATCGAAACGTTGCTTCATTAAATTTAATGGGAGCTATTAATACAGTGTGCAAATCCTTTGTCTGTTTCTAACCAACGGAGAGCATAATGTATTACCAAATTTAATGAATGAACACCACACCCATAATGGGACAAAAAGGAAAGAAATGGGCTTTACAGTGAGACGGGATTATTTCACTGGTCGTTTTCTTCTATACAGGGTCAGAGACATTAGGACAGAACCTTTTAGTGTTTAAACGTTGTCCCTTTTCATTACCTGCTTCAGCTTAGATAAACGAGCTTACACAGTCAACCCCGGTCAAGCGGTGGGCTATCACAGACGCTGTGACTCTCTAGGTAAGTAGGTCCCAGTGACAGTGAGGGTTTCTCTTTCGGCACAGATGCACATGTAGAGGATCCTGCCTGCCGTGCTTATGATGATCAACAGGAAAAATATAGTATACCCAAAAGAGTTATCATAACAACACTGCAACTGTTGATAAGTTTTCCACAGTCACATGAAGACAAGGGCCTTAAGAGAAGTTACAGGACCACACAGGGCAAATCGAATCACTCATTCACATGCTGCACAACTCTGCAATATCTCCAAATTTTGGTGACTGCAAATAATTAGAGTTTTGATTAAACGCACCTATGTGTGCTGATAAAATTATCCTTTCTTAGCAGAATAAAGCATTTAAAGAACACACTGTTCTTTGCAGAAGAATAACTAAAGCAGCCAGATGACGTGACAGACAGTTACAGTGGATAAATGGTAGAATTTGGTGAATATTTCATCAGCTTAGTTTTTGGATGAGCAGACTGGGCTATGTGATAAACTGTGACATCTAAAAATGAGCTGAAACCTCCTGATTACATGAATATACATGAACAATCTGCAGCGGAGGCACAGAAAGTTCTCTAAACTGGCATTTAGCAGGGTCATCTCACAGTGTTTACAGTATGTGTTAACCAACATAGTTATTATAGCTCGATGATATGGCATTAAAGTCCAGTCTGCCCGCAGGTGCTACAGGTTACAACACCTGCTGGCCCACCTGAGCTGATCTCCCTCCATTGCTGCATATTAGGTTTAAAATGTATAATTTCTGAAAGGACAAAAAAGTCTTCTGAGAAGCCCACACAGCAGCCGTGATTATGAGTGTTAACCACTATTTGTGCTGCTGTGTGACCTCAGGGACAACATCAGGGAGCTGACAGTGTTGGTTATGACTTCATAACTAGTGTAACAACAGGACTGCAGGTAACGCTGCCCATCTGTTTGTTTGTTTTTAAATGCCTGTAGATTATCGCTTCATGAGACTGCTGTTAACTCAGGCTCCCTGGCTCACCCCGATCTCTCTACAGCTGCACGCTCACTTCAACCAGAACATACATATGTATTACTGGGGGGCACAATAGTTAAACAGTAAAAATATACCCACACAGTGGAGCTGACACTCTAGTTTGAGGTGTATGTAGATGAATTGTATTAAACATCCCTCTGGCTGCTCCTCTTTTGTTAAAGTATCTCTCTGTTTTAAGGTGACATCATCCGGTTCGTTAGACAAACCAAATGACATCATCTGAACTGACAAACCTTTTAACAGCATTGAAGCCAGAAAGAGAAATATTTAAATCTATGGAAATCAGAGATGAGATCAACACCAGCGATATACACAGTGTGTCAAACCACGAGCTGCGATTCTCCCCAAGTCGTCGTCCTTTAATAAAGATATTTGATCTCAAACAGATCAGGCTTTGTCACACAACGGATAATAGCAGCACAAATGGAAAGCAATATATATCCACACATAATATCACTGGCAGCTGATTAAAAACACGATATGATATAATAGACTCTACCCTGGCCCTTATACAGCGCCAGTGAGGATGGAGCTGAATAGGAGTGATACACATGTAGCCTTTCAGAACAGGAAGTGTAAGGATGAGAACAAAGTGCACCTCTATCTGTGAAATACATCCACCTATACAATGGCTGCTCGTGTAGAATGGTGATATAGTTTAAGTAGGTCATCTGATTGTCAGTCATATATTGTCAGATTCAACAATGGGCAGCATGAAATTTATTAATAAAACCACAAAATTATAAGATTCATTTGAGTTGAGCTTTGCGCTTTTTCATCACGTGACTCGTTGCCCTAAATACCAAATTGGCCCGTACTAAAATGCTGCTGTGGAACATCACTGGCTTATGAATTCAAAATAATAATAATAATGATAATGATAATAATAATAATTAGCTCTTCCTTTCACCCAGGCAAACTCTTCAGGAGCGTCATCAAGCATAAAGTTATCTCAAAACAGATTCTAGATTGGATCTTTAATTGCTTTTTCAGCTGACTTTTTAGCATGTGTTTGTAAGCAATATGATTAAATAATGATAAAATTGCATTAATAAGAAATGAGATGGAAATCGTCTGCTCACAATTTGGAAAACAGCACACAATAAACAAGCTGGAAGAAAGGGAATCTCAAAATTTATGTACATAATTTGGATCAACACATAGAATTTGGGCTCGTCCCGGCCGCTATAGGCATCACAAACTCGAAAGCATCTGTAACCAACAGCGCGGCTAGAAAGAACCAGAAGACGCGCTGAGGACGAACAATTTACGGATTAACATTCATGCTTAGTGTGATCGCGGTGCACACTTTGCAGATGGCTCATTCAAGTGAGCCAGATGTTTTAATGAATGTTAATGAAAAATAAAAGGTAAGGGGAAAACAACCATTAGAATGCATTTGACACTTACAACGCCACATTGGAAATGAAAAGCATTGGATAAATAAATAAACATCATGCCCAATTCATCACTTGGTTAATGGTCGGTGAAAAAAAAAAGTTGAAGCAAATATCTATGGAAATGAGTGTTTGTCTATCCTCCCTTTTCAGTGATTAGGAATTAATTTGAATAATTAACGGTGATCAACAGAGATGAGAGTGTTGCTTCTAGCAGGATGATTTAAGTATGTTTGTATGTGTGTGCGTGGAAAGAGGAGTATGGAGTATGGGACTTGTTTATGTCACTCTTCCTATAGTATATACTTCTATATTGTTTGAGTGACTCAAAGGGAGTTTTACCTTGTTGACGCCCGTCAGAGCTCAGGACAATGAAGGGACCTGATGTGAAACATTTTGCAGCTTGGACTAGAAGATGTAGGATAGAATCGTTAACACTAATTGTGATGTTGGAGGAGGGAGATAATCGTTATTTTAAATACATTTAAAATCTGCAGTGCAAATGTGAAAATAGTTGGGTAGGAACATTTTCTAAATGAACAAAAGTAGCTGCTGCTAAAGCTTAAGCTCTTTTATTATGGAGTGAAAAGTACAAGACTTAACTATAAATGTATAGTAAATGTAAGTAACATATAATAGTTTGGTAAAATACATACTTAAGTTATAGTACTTGAGTACTATACAACTTCTGCCGAAACACTAACCTCCACTCTGTACTGCGGCTTTTCATACTCTGTCTTCAAGTAGTAGTGAGATGATCCATCACACACAGAGGTGGTGTTTTTAGTTAGTAGTAGATGTGTTTTTTGTGACCTTACCCTGATAAAGAAAAGGCTTTTTGTATTCCAATGTCCCCCTGTTCAGTTCAACAGTGTTTACACACTGTATCTTCTCTATGACTTTTTTTTAACCAGAACACCGTAAGGTTCTCTCCTCTTACTGAAACTTGAGTTAATGTCCTCAGCTCTCTCGTGGTAGTGTAGGGAGCTGCTGCTTTTTGTGTAGGCCACCAGATCCATTACAATATATACTAACAATGTAATAATAACATTGAACAAAACGGAGGGAGGTTTGACAGACTAGAGACTCACGTTGTCCGTCAGTGAGAAGACATGCTTAATGACCCAAAACCTTAAAAAAAAACACAACAACTTGATTACAGTGTCTAGATCGTTTTGTTGTGTTGCTTCCGTGGTCACTAATACATCTTTTTGAATCACTTTTTGCCATAAAGGTTACTGATTCAGTCATTACGGTGTAGATAATAATAAATTATAAAGCTGTTGATAATCCCAGCATCTAAAGCTTGAAGTGGTGGCAAAAAAGCATGTTGTATTCAAAAAGACGTATTTAATAAATTATCTAAACAATCATCACTGCTCCTTCCACCAGGCCTGTCTCTCAAATGAGATGAGGTCAATATTATATTTAAATATCTAATTCATCTTTCTCTCGTTCTCCAGTTGTGTAGATCATCTGGTTTGTGCGTGACCTCCAAAAGCAAACCTGACCCTGAAATTGTGTTACATCTCTGAGGACCATCTATCTCAAGAATAGAGAATAAAGGCCCAGACAACACCCTAACCCCTGCCATGTTTTTCATCATAGCCAAGCATATTCTCATTGACTGAGGCGGCTCAGGACCAAGGCAGGGTGTCATGCCAAAGCCTGGCTTTTATGAGGGTTTTTATATTCATTCGATGATTCTGCAGGCCTCTGTTTCCTGAGTGGATTATCCGTATGTGCCGGTGCTGAGCCCTTTTTATATTCAGCGCTGTGGCAGAGTCAATAAGGTCCATTCTGCATACAATATTCAAGATTATACAAGACAGACAGCATAATTCACACTCAATCAGAATACAAATGACTGCAGACGGCGAAATAACACATTCAAAAACAAACACAGCTGATTCTCAGTGCGGGGACGGGCTCAGGCATGACCACCTAGCTCAGTTCGCACAGACTGCTTTTTCAGAGAATAAATCTGCAGAGAGATCTCTACCTCTATTTCGTATGGAGTCTTCATTTTGTTGAGTCATGCTCTAAAATAATCCATAATAAAAAGCATGCACTACATGACGGTTACTACATCACGTTGCTTCTCTGCGTGCTTGCCTGTGCATTCTCATATGAGCAGCGTTAATGTGTTCTGAACTGTTTCCACCTCCAGCGACTATAAAAATCGCTCTCCACGGGATGGATCGAGAGATGAGAGAGGAGTACCTGGTGGTCATTCAGGCGAAGGACATGGGTGGTCACATGGGGGGATTGTCTGGAACCACAACAGTCACCATCACACTCACGGACGTCAACGACAATCCACCGAAGTTCTCTAAAAGTAGGTAACTTCACAAACGAAACATCCCAAATCAAATTACAATGAAAACAAATTATTCCTGTTTATAATGAAGATTTCTCTGATTGGTCCAAATTGGAAAAAATAAGTGTTATTTTGAAAATGTTATCAACAGGCTCCTCAGAAACAAATTCCTGTTACTGCTGTAACGCCTAATGATGATGCAGTGCTGTAATATACTTCCATTATTTTGTTTAATATCATAAAAATCCAAGCTCTGCGTCTCTTCCTCCCAGGTTTGTATGAGTTTGTAATCCCTGAAGACCTACTGACAGGAAAGATGGGCGGCAAGGTGAAGGCAAACGACAGAGACACTGGTGAGAATGCCAAGTCGACATACAACGTCATCGAGGGGAACGATCAAGGCGCTTTCGAGATTGTGACAGACCCGCAGACACAAGAAGGGATTCTGCGGCTGAAAAAGGTAAGACCTCATATTGTGGAAGTGGCTTCACTGACTCACAGGTCAGAACAGAGAGGCCTAAAATAATCACTTCCATACAGCAGACACACGGATTAGAATTATGATACAGATAGTTTGGAAATGTAAACTCTTTCAGCAGAGGCCTCACATAAAAACAAAAACCCTCAATGATGATGCACTAAAAGGCAACATTTGAAAGTGAACTAGGGACTTGAAATACCTGCTAATATAATGCCAGAGATCTCTGCTTCTTTGTGATATTATGTGCTTCAGCTTCTCAGAACGGCTTCACTCAAACATATAGGCTGCATTAAATATTGAAGCACGCTTGGAGGCTAAAGGAGCATTTGATTTTCTGTATAATTTTCCAGATTCCACTTTCCATCCATCTACAAAATGTATGAAAGGAAATAAACCTAAACACTATTCACTTCAACATGGTTTTACCGGCTGGACTTTTTGTTTAAGCAAATACATCAAATCTGTGAAAACTGAGATGTGTTTCTCTTTTCTGTGAAGATAGTCTTAGTTTCAAATTATAGTCGTTCCCATTTAACTGTAGCTGTCTTAGCTTAAGGCAGCTTCTTACATATTGTAAATTGGTTCAGCTCTTGTTTCAACTTTGTATAAATTAGGCTTTGCTGACACCCACATTACAATCACCGCAACAGCAGATGGACTGGACCTAGAGTTCCCTGTTGTCCTTTGATATGTTAACACGTACATGTTAGAGCTGCAGTTTTCAAATGAGAGTCCAAAAACCAGCTTCGTTAAGACTATTGCTTAAGGGTACATCGGCAGTAGCTGTTCAAAGAAGAAACAAATGTTCATTAAATGTGCTCATCAAGCTATTCCCAGGTGCACGGTCCTGAGAAAAACAAGCTAGAGACAGTAATGTCAGAAATTCTAATTTATTTGTCTTGAGGCAAACACATTAGCACATAATGGCACAGTACATTGTGATGGTGGAATTAATAGCATTAGGTTCATCAGATAATCTAAGTGTGGCAGAGGCTAAGACATGTACTTTATATTGTAGAAAATAAGTAACGTTAAAGCTGTGAAGTATGTGAAGTTTCAATTCAAGCCGCTTCTGAAGGGCATCTGTGAGAATATCAAAGATAGCAACACACACGTGATTTATGTATATGTGCATATTCTAAACCTACAGAAGCTCTTGGATGTTTGCATATATCGGATCCTACAGATGATTGATGAATGGACATCCTTAAGTCTTGAGCCGTGGTTGGTTCAGTGTCTGGCAAGAACGGCTATACATCACTCAAATGGGGAATGCCATTTTGTTGTGATGTAAAATGACATTACCCCAAGGACATGTGGCGCGACTTTGTCAAAGTGCGAACAATGAGCTGCATGGGAGGTGGAATATCTAAGAGCTAAGGCAATCTGCAGGGACTACAATTCACTGCCAGTAAAGAAAGCATCACTGCTGGAGAACAAACTCAACCCAAAGTCATAAATTCTCTATCTGTTGACAAAGCAAATGTCAAATGTGTTAGTCTTTTAGGCAACCTCCACTTCGGTGTCCCGCAGAGAGCCTCGCTCGTTCCCAAATCTGCTCTGCCTTCCCTCATAATGTGTTGGGAAAGTAACAAGGCACTCGTACTCTTTTTGCATCTGTGCAGACGGCAGTGTCATAAGTCAAGATGAATTTCAAGAAAGCGATTGTTACGCTTTTTTTTTCCTTTTGTTCTACAGCCTCACAAATGTTATCCTCCAACCAGGGTGACAGAAGAAAAGATTCGGTAGAACTCCTTCTCTAATACGCCAACAACTGTATGGGCCTATAAGCTGCCATCTAACACGGAATTCAAATATTAAAGATCCTTTGCGGCAAGGTTAAAATATATTGATCTAACTGAGGCTGGAGAGACACAAACCAAGAGAGAGATTCTTTGCTGTTTGGGTTTTAAGCTTTTTATCTGCCAGCCCCCAGGCCTGTCGAGGGATGTTAGTGGGATGCTGAGCTTTCACCCCTGCAGCCAACGCTGATCTTTGAAGTCTCTTAAAGGCCTGTGCATACATACTGATTTGATGCTAACGCATGAGCGAGACTGAAGAATGACACAGCAGGCTTGTGGGGTGGGACATGATGGCGAGTGGGTGTTAAGACTGAGGAAACTCTTTGTCCTTAGTGCAAGTCAGTGTCTCTGTTTAGAAATGAGAGAGAGCCGTCATTCTTAGACGTCAGCTGCACGGCTCTACCTTTTTTCCCTTTGCTTTCATGAGTCTCTCAGCCAGCAACGGTAGCTGAACAACAGTAGCACTGCGCACACTAATAAAAGTCAAAGTGGATTAACCAGTCAAAGCGCTTATTGAATTAATCATTTGAAAGGGTCCAAATAAAACTTGCATTCTGATTCAGAGGCTATGATATTATACAGTATTTAAAAGAGCAGCCTGCTTAGATGTTTGTTTGATTTTGTAATTGATATTGAAAATTACTTTAATCAACCTTAACAAGGCTAATGAAAGAAGCTGTTTACCAGTGTTTTCCTCAAACCATTCAAGTGGATGTGGTATAATGAAATATGCCAGCAGCAGTGAGAGCCTTTCCTCTCTCTGTTAGGACACTGGGAAGAAATATAATGAATTCTTTCTACATGCTGTTAAGTGGGAACAATGCTGAAATATTTTGATAAGGGGAAAGCAAAGGGGTGTGAGCCATTTGTTCTAGGCGACTGTAACGTGGAGTGCATTGTTCTATTACTTAGCTCACACAAATATTCTACTACTCTTAAAGGTGCATGGATCAATATTTAAATTAACTATAGACCAGATTATTATGTGAATGTGGTCGCAACAAATGGGAAAAGATAGATTTTTTAATGAAGAGCTGAAAGAGTAGATGGTTGAAGGTTTACTCTATATGAGAATGTCTCTCTTCCCTGGGTGACATCATCTGGAGGAGACGTTGTCATGTGGTCTGAACTGGAAAACCTCAGATGGCTTGTGGAGGGAGTGGTCGTCTGATGATGTCATCTAGAAGAGTTTGGAACCAGTGTGATACCTTGTATCATGTGCACTTCTCTAAATAGATCCACAGGATGCAAAATGACAGTAGTAAGTGTTCGTCCTGCTCTTGTGATTGTTCACGCATAGACACATTTTGTCACAGTGTTTCATTAATGTGTTTAAAGATTCTGTTGAAACATAGAAATATAAAATGAATATGAATGTGATCGCCATTTAGAGAATACGGCGCGTTTATTGCTACATTTGACCAACGTGTTAAACCAGTGTTTCAACGAGGACACTGCTAATTGAAACATAGGTCGTCGCCCTTTCTCAGTACTATCATGTAATTATTTTGACTACCCAGCCACAACCTCATCCAGTCTCACACTCTTCACTACCCTCGGAATTAAAGCCCATTGGCTCAATGAAACCATACTAAAGACTTTCTCAGCACAGATGCTACTGCAGAGTCAGAGAGAGATAGGAAGGAATTGAGGAGGGGTGTTTAGGTGTCAGCAGTGAGGAGAAGTGGGAGGATGAGAAGAGGGGGAGGTTAATAGTGGAAGTGTTCCAAATATCATCCCAGACCGTGGAGGAGTTGGGCTTGGAGAGGCTTCAGGGGCCTCGGTCTGTACACTAGTGTCCTGGTGCCAGGAGTGTAGGAGTATGGAGGTGAAAGCTCTGGGTCGCCTTCTCCGTCCCCCCGGCTGCCGCTGCTGTCTCACAGTTGGATTCTCAGGCACCCCTCCGCCCACATCCCCCCTCTCTACCCTAAGAGCTCTCAGCACTGGTCCTGTCTGACCACAGGGACGGTTCCTCTCGCTCTCTTCCTTCTCATCTAACTGAATACATTTCTCGTTTTGTTCACCTCCCTCTTCTTAGTTCTCCTCTCTCAACAAACTAGCTCCCATCCCCTGGAGCGGCGAGGCCCAGTTATGATTTCCCTATAAATCCTGGTTATGGAGCGTGGAAGTGACTTGATCCCATTATTCTAGTAGTATGAGAGCAACCAGAGGTGATTCTCAATGAAATTGTGACAGTCTGGGGTGTCCTCAGAGATGCCAGGAGAGTAAAAATGTGACTCTCCTCTTCCTTTTAAATATTAATGATGAGCCATCTGTAGAGGATATACTGTACAACAAATGAAAACAGGGACTAAACAGATATGTAAGTCACACACAACGTGTCCTGCGCAAAATATGTATTTTAAAAGCAGCACATGCAGCAACATGCAACTTGAAAAAAGGAGCAATGCTACCGTGCAAAAGCTCGTTACGTACAGAGGCTGTTGTATTGTATGCAGATGCTTAAAATGAAAGTCATTCTCACTTTGCATTTTCCTAAAGTTGAGGAACTCTAGACGTTTTGTGTTTAAATAATTATTTGTGTAAAGACCACGTAATGAAACTCTCAGGGTGCTTTCTCTCCTCCAGGCTTTAGCCCATTTAAATCAAGCTCTTTGCTTGGAATCTTTTGCTGTGCGTTGTGGAGACCAGCAGGTGCCATTCGCTGCCAGAGTACAGTTGGCAGCAGGCGTTGCACATCTGGATGAGGGTGTTCAGCTAGGATGGTGCCGCTGAGCTGACCACTCTGTAGGCGAGTGTCGAGCTTTGAAGAGGAACCTGGAAGCCAGTGTACATGTTATGAACAATGGTGTGACTTGTCCTTTTTGGTTCATCACAAATGTAATTGTCTGGAGAGGTTTGGATTGTGCATGCTGATAGTCCTGTTAGCAGGGCGCAGCCAACAGTCAGGATGACATATAACTAGTGCGTGAACAAAGAGTTGGGAAGCATATTCCGAAAGAGAAGGTTTGATCTTTCTGATCTAATCTGATTTCAATGGTCTTAACTAATCTGACTGCTGGATTTTACAGGTATGACGTGGACTGGTGGGAAAGCAGCTTGGCAGTTCTGAATCAACTCTCTCTGTTTCCTCTACAGCCTTTGGACTACGAGAGCAAGAGAGCCTACACTCTAAAAGTCGAGGCCACCAATGTACGCTTTGAGCCCAGTAGCGGCGGGCCCTTTAAAGATACAGCCACAGTGAAGATCGTGGTGGAAGATGCGGATGAGCCCCCAGTTTTCTCCAAACCCATGTACTCACTGGAAGTGAACGAGAACGCTCTCATCAACACGGTCATAGGGACCGTCAACGCCAGGGATCCAGACTCCACTGGGAGCTCTGTCAGGTATGCAAATGGGTTCAGTTCACAGAAGAAACCACCTCCTCACCACCACTGCTTAACTGTTTGCTACTTGCTGTCCATGCTCTTCAGTGTAACTTCCAGCAGTGATGTGATGGAGAGAATAGGTTAACAAATGAGTCTTTTCAGGCTATAATGAGTTGTTTTAATAAAAGGCCTGACAGTGAGGCATGCAATTAAATCTTTTCATGCCTGTGACCTTTGAAAACTGGAAGTGTCTTTGGCAGTGGGGAAGCAACTCAATAGTTGAGTTCATTTCCAGAGATGTACAAAAAAAAAGTAGATTATGAGTTGAAAGCAGCACAACTTTCTCCTTCAGTGTGTGATCTGGCGCACTATATTCTCCTCGTGTGACTTATTCTCGGAAATACCACAAGGGCACCTTGAGGATAGGTTATACAGGCAATTTCTCTCCCTCCATCTTGGCATTTCATTAATTCTCCAGCGACTTGCTGACCGCATTCCCGGGACAACACTCAACAGGTTGTGTGTAATTGCATGGCGAGCAGAGAGCAGACTGAGTTTCATAGATTGGCTGAGGCTATTCTACTATCTTTTCTCTTTTTTTTTTTGGTAATGGCATCCATCCGTGTTTAGTGATGATATTACCAGGAGGAATTGATCCCTCAGGTTGCACGGTGTCCTTCCCCTGTAAGAAATAAAAAAAAGAGAGAAGTATAATTCATGTGAAATAGCATAATTCTCCTGTCTCTGTCCTTATTTTTGAGTCACATGCTCCTCTGTCAGTCAGTGCTGGTTTGTGTTTTACAGAGAAAAAGTAAAAAATGCCATCATTAAGTGTACGGACTTTCTCCAGAATGATGTGCAGTAATAATAGCGTGTTATGTTTATTCATTTCAGTAAGCGACTAAATAATGAATGAGTTTGCATGCAGATGGCAGCACCCTGCTGACATGATCTCTTCACACATTTGCTGCTATGAAACTGTCCAGATATCAACATCCTGTGCGTGTTCAAAATCCTTTTGAGCACGAGCACACAAACTGAGAGACAGGCTGCCGTCTCGCTGCACCAGGTAATTTGCCTGTTTTGCAGTCCGCTTCTCTCTTCCTTTCTTTCCGTTTGTCCTGAGGTCAGTGGCTTAAGCTCACTGTGTTCATTATGCTTTTAATCAGCAATTGAATATTTTTGTGGAGAAGTTATTTTCACAATGGGTTATTGCACGGGGGCTTTTTGTGACTGTTAAGAAAATCCACAGCAGTCAGAGAAACAGAATAGACTTGAAAAAATGTTCACAAGACCTGTTAGATTTTTTAATAAAGCTCATGCTCAAACATTCAGTCTTATTCCAAGAGGAAGTACACAGCGGCCAACAGAGTGCTGCATTAATCTTCTGCCAACTCCTGTAAAGCCACTGATCATTGAGGGAAAAATTACTGCTCGAAGATTGCGCGAGTGCACACACACACACACACACACACACACACACACAGAGCATTTCGTCACAACAAATTGCTTCACTTCAACTTGTGATTTTTTTCTTGTGAAGTTTTTCTTTAGCCCCACACGCTAATCTTCAAGAGGAGCATGATCCATCACATATGTCAAGTGTTTCTGGGTGGATGAGATGAAACACACGGTTGTCATGGAGGGCTTAATACAATGCATCACTCCCACTAAAGGCCATGTGGTTTAACTAAGTCAGGGTTTGTATTAGCCTGTAGTGACTAGCGTCTGACAGATAGACGGTCTGACAGGAGTCTGCAGCCTCAACAATGCCTCTCCCAGCAACGGTTCTGAATTATCGAAAGATCGTCACCAGAACACACACGTGCAAGATATTTACAGTTATTGTCTAAAGCAAATACATTAAACAAAAACAAGCAAATCCTCAAAGAGAAAAAGACTCAACTACAAAATATGCTTTCTAACTGAATTATAAAAATGACTAAAGTGATCAATCAATTATAACAGTAAATGACTTTTCTATGAGCCAATTTTTCAACAATTTGCAAATCTAAATGTATAAGATCCCACTATGAGCTAGTATGTCAAACATTGGAAAGAGAAGGGGAAAAGGAAAGATGCAGTTTAGTGAAAATGGATCTAATATAGTAGACAAATGGCAGCAAGAATAACAGAATCAGTGTGAACGTTCCTGACTGCCATCTGAACGAGCTCTTATGCTCTGTCATTTTCTACCCGACTGATCACACATAAAAAGCAATGTGACATCTGGAAGTCACCATAGCTGTCTAACACGAACTGCTGGATTTCATGGAATCCTCCAGCAGCAAATGTATTTTATTTCAAAATATTGATACTTTGACAGGCTGTGCCAAAATCCACTTTGCGTTTTAATAATGTTCAGTTTACATTTTTGTCTCTATCCTGTTTTTGAGCGAAATTGCAGCAGCGTAATAGAATCTGTAAAGATTGTTTCTTTCTGCAGGCTTTCTTTTGTTTTAGCAGTGCTGACAGCTGACATGCTGCATATGGTAATACAATCAGACATGTAAAGGAGATGGCTGTGAAATGAGTTTGAATTGAATGTCACAGAGGCACAGACTTTTCTATTCTGAACTACTGTTTTTAATATTTTGCTATTTATATTTACTTTGAAGCCTTTAGGAGAACCCGCTATACGTGCCTGGTTTCCAGCCTGGATATGATGCAGTGCTAAAACCCAGCTGGTCAGTGTTCAGAGGACAGCAAAAATTAGTTCTACATCTGTGATTGTCCCAGTGGAATTACTGACCTAATAACGAGCAGGAATGTCAGAGGCATTTTTTGCTGGTAGAAAAAAAAAAAAGAAGCTTTTGTTCTCGATCTTTTCACCTCTCTCCTCCTTCAGACCCTCTGATGTACACATTCATGGACACTCGCTGTGACTGAGATGGCCCAGCACCGAGTGTCATGAAATGCTCCCACAGCGGCTGAACCTTTGGACCTTGCAGTAGTACGAGCTTGTGCCGCTGTGTAATTTTACATAGAACAAAAAGGAAGAAACTGCAGAAAACCCTGAAGAATTGACTTTTCCACTCAGAAATGTCTTGATTCTTTGTCTTCAGTGAGCGCTGCACTTCTATAAACTTAGGAGACCCGGAGGAGATGTGAAGGAACATGCTGACTTTTTGTCCTCCAGGTATTGTCCAGCTACAAAAACATTTCCCAGAATGCAATTCATATCATATTTAACTTGAACTGAAAAACTGTTTCTTTTTTTTTTTTATCATTTCACGCATTTGATGCTGCAGTAAATACTCCCAGTGATGCTCCTGGCTAGTGGGTTAGAGTTAGGAAATTAGAAACCCTAGAATGCATGTCCATTTTTTTCTAATAACCTCTTTCCCACTAAGAAGTAACGCAGTGAACATTATGCATCTGTGACAGAACAGACAGAAGTGGAGAACAGTGTCTGACTCTGGATGACGGATGTGTTATGAGGACCGGATTCCAGATCAAAACATGGCACCTGTTCACCCCGTAGGCGAGAAGAAAATCCTCATTCTTCCAGATTCCAGCCCTAAACATTTCAGGCCCCTGGTTACCTAAACACATTCAGTTGTGGGGATGAAGTAAAATAATTTATTATATATATATATATATATATATAAATAATAATTCCATGACTTTTCTAATGAGAATAGAACGAAAGGATCAAAGTGTGATAATAAAACTTGTCTGTTTTTATAGCTACTGCTCTTCTATGGCTTCACCTTTAACATTATAACTGCATTTATCTATAGATCAAGAGGTAACAGAGCTTCAGTGTTTTGCACTACTCTGATCGTGGTATAGATCCCATGCTACCGCCACACGAGCGGCGCTCGGGGCTCCACGGCGGCAGAGAAATTGCCACAGTGAGTGGGTTGCTTGATTCACGAAAGGTTTTACAGTTGCTGCCCAGCATCTGATGCGTCTGGAGAAAATTGCTCAGCACACATTAGTTGATGGAAAAGAAAAATCACCGGCTAGTTGCTAGGGCCAGCGAAAATCACTGTGGCTAAAGAGACATTCCGTCAGTAACATGCACGAAAGGAAGGACCCAAATGAAGACCTGAGACAAGAGAGGGCTCAAACAAAGGAAGTTTATTATAAATTAACATGGAAAACAGGATGTAACAGAAACTCACTCTTCGTCAGAGGTAAAATGGCAACACTGAATATACCAATAGACAGAGGGATTGAACAGACACAGAAGGACAAAGAGAAAAGAGAGAGTGAAAGACAGAAGGGAAAAATAAGAAACTGAACCCAAAAACCAACTTACTGAGAGGAACGTAGTGACGTAGTGGCATGGAACCTTGAGTTGAGTATGAACTGAAAAAGGAAATGAGGAAGTGCAGAGGCTTAAATAGGGAGACTGATTGCTAATAAGTAACAGCTGGAAATAATGAGGGAGTGAAGGTGGAGAGAGAGGGGAGTGGTTAAGGTGAGGGAGGAACAAAGGACACATGAGGGCTGGAGGAGACATGACACTGACACATACGACTGCCACCTGCGGAAAGAGAATATGAGCGGGTCATGCTGTGTGACTGACAGTGGGTGTGTGTCTGTGTGTGGAGACGTGGCATTAATGAAACACTTGTAGTTCTGCTTTTAATGAACAGAAGAGCAGCTGTCATTGATGCGTTTTGACTACAGAGTTTGATTATGTTTGTTCCACATGGAAGCTGCCGATTTCTGGATGTCTGTTGCGTCAGTCGTAGGAGAGCTACTCTGCTGTGAGATCTTTGACACATACCTATGTGATGTTTAACTGTTAGACTGAGGTCAGTCCCATGCCATTTAAAGACCTGTGAAAAGTAAATGAAACCAGACAACACACGCGCACGCGCAGCATCTAAACGCAGTCGCACTCAGGAAAACCACGCACGTATAATGCTGGGTATGATTTTTTTATTTGCTTTTTAATTCTTTTCACATCATGTTGTCAGTTTGAGTGACAGGTGGCAGAACATTTCAGGGTCTGTCTCCTCGCTTCCACGTGAGGCTGTCAGAGTTTGACTGCGATCCACTCAGTCTGCAGGAGAGAGGCTGCTCCCAGGTGGGTTGCTGCTGTCTGCCTGTCTTGAAAGTGCTCTGCGTCTGCAGGGCAAGAGAGAAAGAGAAGAGGGATGAGAGGGGAGGGGGTCGGTGGGGGGATGGGGGTCCTCATGGACCTCTCCCAGCCTGGCGTCTAGAGGATTTTACACCATTTCATCTCAAAAATGGAAATGTCACGGCTCGGTACATCTTCCCAACAATTGGAATCTGGGCCAGTGGTTTATTTATTTAATTTCCCACCATTCTTGTATAAGCAGCATTCTCCTTCATATAAATTGTTGTTGTGACTTTGTCTTTGCCGTATTCTTTCTTTCTCTGTTTCTCTTTCCATCTCTCCGTATCCCTTCCTTCCTCCCTCTCTCCCCTCTCCCCTCTCCCCTCTCTCTCAAATAAATACTGCAGGGTTCCTGCCAACAGGTTCGCACTGATAGGGATGAATAGTTCCACTGCGAGATGGTACAGGACCCAGGGTTAGGAAGGAAGGGAGGGAGACGGGGTGAGCAGGGCGCCTGGTGGCTGAGGGATGTCTGTCTGGGAAAGGGGGTGTGGAAAAAATTGGATAGGGGGATTGGATTAGGAAGAGCTTGAGACCCAGCTGGATGGAAAAGAAGAAAAAATACTTTTTGACTGTTAGTGAGAAAGAGGAGGGAGAGATTGTGAGGGAGGATGTGAGAAAGGAACAGAGACATTTTGTCCTGGAGGTATGGAAATACTTGTAATTAGCTCATGTGAATCACTGCGGCCTTGTGTTTTGGGTGAGTAGGATGTTTATGACAGTCACACATAATGGCAAATGAAACGTGTGAAACCAAAGATGACCTATAATGACAGATTCTTTTTTAGTCAGTTTTGTGTGGGCTCGTCCCAAGAATTGGCGCAGCGCGCGTTTCAACATGAAAGGGCGATTTCACAGCTTCAAGTGGCATCGGAAAATTCTCTTTTATGTGAATTCCAATTTCATACCCGCTGCTGCTGAGTTTTTTGGAGGGAGGGGGCGGGGTTTCTGGATAGTTTTATGTCTTGCCACTGTATTTTTAAGACTGTACGAGTGTCAGAAAGTCGCTGTGTCACAGGCAGGGTCACTAGGAGGAAGACAAATGATGCTGTATCATTGGCACAAATCTAAATCATCATTTTTGTTAAGATTGTACAAGGTCACACAGAACAAGCCGACCACTGGTTCATCTCCATTACATCTATTATCCCCTCTCCACACCCCCGTGTTGCTGGAACTTGTTTGTGACACAATGCTGTCCTAACTCATTAATACAAAGCCTCGGGGAGCCATTGAATGTTGACAGAACCCAAACAGGGTTAACAACACCCCATCTCTTAACCTGACATAACATGTACTAATGGTCTCTTTAGCAGGACAGCCGCGTCGCGGTGATGGAGGGAAGGGCTTCTTGGACCACGTTATGCTTTTCTGCCGCTCAATCCAAGGCTTTAATTACTCCTCAGATGATAATTATTGATTTCCTACTGTTTTAATGTGCATGAAAGAACGGGGCTCTCTCGAAGGATAAGCCTTCGTTAACCGCTACACAACAACAAGGCCTGGGAAATATGCAACAGCCAGGTTCTGAGTTCTCTCTCAAACTCCCGGTGATTTCGCAGGTACTTCATTGATCGGCACACAGACCTGGAGAGGCAGTTCAACATCAACGTGGACGACGGGAAGATCACGCTGGCCAAGCCTCTGGACCGAGAGACGGATATGTGGCACAACATCACAGTAACCGCAACAGAAGTCAGTAAGTGACCCCGCTCGACTCCGGTCCCTTCCTGCTGTGCACATCATTCCTCATGAATTGTAATGTCTAGTTCAAATTCAGCATACCATTAGGCATTCATTGGCAGGCCTAGCAGAAAACGGCGAGGAGACACGTACCATATCTCTTTTTTCTTCCATGCAGCTTCAAAGGTTGTCTGAGCCAAAAGGAATCGCTGACCTGGTACACACAATCCTCTGTTCAACAGTATAGTGCTTTGTAAACCGGCGCTTTTAATCGCTCTGAGAGTATGGCACAAACAATTAGCATTTGAATCCACAGAGGCATTAAATACGTTAATTTGCTGAGTTTTGATTGAATTAAACAGCTCAGTAGTCAATTTGTGGAAGTGCAAGAACATTAAGACGTATCAAATAAACAGTTTTAAAGACATGCTCCAGAGTGGATTGCTCCAACGCCAGCATCCATTACAGATTAAAGAACATCTGCGAACCGCAAAACTCACTGACTACGTAGAAAATCTTGCCGGCAGAGCTACAAACAGCTCAAACCATATGTAAGGCTTTATTTGCATACAGATTGTTTCAGGGGGGCTGTATGTTGTGATAAAGCTTAATGTACCCCTAAAGCTATTGGAATAGAAATTTACACAGCTTGTAACTTTTTTTTTTCCTGTCCTCTTCCGCTCTATCGCCTTCCCTCTCTCACTGTCTCATCCTCTATCTGTCCCTTTCTTTGCTTAATCAAAGGAAACACACATTAATTGTCAGAATAAAGTGAAAGCCCAAACACTGTCATAATGTTTTGGCCGTGCAGTACAGACAAATCCCACCATTACTGCACCCCCCTTGGAGGAATTGAATGTGTCTCATTTGATAAGCCGCTTGCCTTGTCATGTCTTGCACCCATACATTTAATGCGAGTTTCCATGCCTCCTGGCAAAGTAACTGTGGTTTGAGATAGTGGCATCTCTGAGAACACCTAATAGGAATTTGCCAAAATAAATATGGCAGTTTTGCTATTCTTCACGCATGGGGAGGGGGAGCCGGTGTCTTCTCTGCCTGACGCCATTTGCCACCCAAACAGAGGCGCGTTCTGCTGCCTTGCACCAGTTGACATCTGACTAATCAGATTCTATTCCCTGTCTGCTGCTAGTGGAAAGTTACTTTTGTAGGAGAGGGGGGCTCTGTCTCCTTCCCTCCTTATGCCCTAATCCATCTATCACTGTCTATCAGACTGTCAATTTCCACTCTCCTCACTGTTTACTTGTTTTTTTACCCGTGTCCAGGACTGCTGGAGGCTTTCAATTTCTAGGTTTTATTAAAAACAGAATAATAAAAGAAATGTATGTATGGACAATTAGATAATTCAATGCTTTGTCATTCTTCTATAATTCTAAGACTCCTTCTGAGATACCAGGTGAAGTGAGACTATGTAAGCTTGGAAAGAACAATCACAAGCTTTCCCTGCGAAATGAAAACGTTGAATGCATAATCAATAACACGCCACCCGTTTACGCCGTAGTTCATGGTAGCTAACATTAGCTAAAGCAAACGGTCAGATGGATTCTGTCAAACTGATTAATGAGCACAATGGCTCACAATTTATTGCTTTTTTCTGATGGCGTCTTTACGGTAGTTGGCTCGAGCCAATGAATGAAGACAAACTCAAGGTAATTACAACACTGGCCACTTGTGGCCTTGTGGTAATAGTTCTAGCTTTAGCAATTTCAAATCAAACATTTTACACTGTCCAGACTATTAGGACTAAAATATAAAACTTTGATAGAGATAAAATAATCTTTAAGACTCCTCACTTGCTATTGACGCGTGACACAGCCCTCTTGAGGCCACATTAATAGATAATTGCTTTTAAAATTGGCATTTGCGCCACTTATTAATAAATACAACCATTCTCAGGGCCACTCAAAATGGACTGTCAATTACGAGTGATGAATAATTCCAATCAAAATCTAATCTAATTAAACTACCTTTTATTGTCTTTTCAGACTTCAGTTAGCAACGACTCATTAATATGCATGTTTTAACCCTCATGTTTTAAACATTACAGTGTACGGGGGATTTTCAAAAGCACTTTGAATGGGATTTTTTTTCCCTTTCTGTTGCCTAGAATCCTGTTTTGCATCGTTGATACCAGCTGAAACGTAGAATGATGTGGCTTATCATCTGTCCTCCCATCGGCTCAGGAAATGAAGGGAGAAATAAAGATGGAAAATAAAGGAAATTAAAACTAGGTTACAGAATTTACCTGGGATTTCATGTGTAACCTTGTTTTTCTCCTAGTTTTATACAATCCTTATTGTCTTTGCATCTTTTGTCTCCTATCTATCTGTCTATCAGAAAACCACAGTCAGATATCGAGGGCAATTGTTGCCATCAGGGTAATGGACATTAACGACAACGCCCCTGAATTTGCTGCTGATTATGAGGCCTTTCTGTGTGAAAATGGAAAACCTGGGCAGGTAAGGAATGAAGTGTCTCATTCATCAAACTGGTGATCTATCACTTTCGTCTTCTCTCTGCCTTTGTTTCTCTCCCTTTTCCTCTCGTCTAATGCTTGGCCACAGTGAATTATAGCCTATTTATTTCACAGGGAAACTACAGAGGTGGGAGTATGGACCTTTTTCCCCACAACAGTTCTCCCTTGACACTGTGTGTGCAGCGCAAAGGGGAAATGAGAGCAGTCAGAACTGATCAGAGTGGATCATAATTCAAGACTTTCTTTCATGTCCTCCTCCAGATGGCACAGTGCTTTCCCCAGCCAAAAAATCCTGAACAAGTACTTAGCATTCTCCTTCTCATCAGTCGACCTCATTCAGGGAACCTGCATACATACAATAGGGAGCTTTACTAAAAGGAGGCGGGAAAAAAAGCAAACTGAAGAAAGGGAAAGTGTCCTGTAGAGCTCGAATTCTAATTTCCAATCAATCATAAAGACATACAGCTTGATAAGACCTATGATGACAGATTAACAGATAGAGCTAGGAGCCTGAGAGTGTGCCAGACTAGACAGGAGCCTATTGATAATAATCTAAGATCCAGGAATGAATAGGGCATATATTTCATCAGGTGTGATCCAGCCAGTGTTACATCGAGGCAATCTGCAGTGGTGAAAACAGAGTAATGAATAGGCTGCCTCTTCTAATGGCTTTGAGCTCTCTTCTCTCTATATATCGCCACATCTCTCTCTCTTTTTAACACAGGTGATCCAGACTGTCAGTGCAGTGGATAAAGACGACCCGATCCAGGGCCACTACTTTGACTATCGTCTAGTCCCAGAGATGCTCAACAACCCCAATTTCACCATCAAAAACAACCAAGGTGAGAGAGAAAGAAAACCCAGGCAGAAACATTTCTGCGGCGCAATGACTGAAGCTTCTGTAAATTTCTCCAATGGCTTTCCAGTCTAATCTCTAACCCACGGCATGTTAGCAAAACTGGAGATGAAATCTGGTGGATCAGTGTAGCTCACAATTAGCAGATGTGAAATTGTCTGGACACCAGCTTCTTTTTACTCCCCCAGTGCGTTTTGAGGGAAACTAAATGAATGGTATCCAAATGGCTTTTCCTGGTAGTCTTGCAGCTCAATGTAGGGTGACTTCCTAGAAGCTGTGGCAGTGTGGCAGATGGTACAAAATTTATTTGCTAAATACTCTGATTGGCTTATTTGCTGCTTTTCCCATCTTTGTTCAGTTCCTCTTCTCCTGCAACCCCCTCCATATTCGCTTCTAAACAGCCTGTGTTCACAATGACGTTGGGTAATGTTTTCAGCTTGGGGCAAAAATTCTTCATATGGCACTAGCCTTCTGTTTCCATGCAGGGGCTGCAGGCTACCTTACTGCAACGGCTCTCTGATGGAAGAAAGAGCCTATAAAAATCAGGTCATCTAGTCATCTTTTGACTAAAATAAAAACCTTTTACTTTATTTTTTGAGACAGGTATATCACATGACGGGAGGGGATGTGAAATGCGCATGCAATAATCAGAGCCAAAGAAAAAAATAGGCTTGGATATGTATGGCATATTCATCCCTCTCACAACAACTTAAAAATATATTTTCCTTATCGCATATGTGCACAACTCCTGCCAGAAAACTGAAAGTCAGAAATGAAGGAGCTATTTAAGAGACTCCAATTCTCTGCTAAATACTCTGTCTTAACTGTGGATCAGTGTCAGAGTGTATAAAACATGCAGGTTCCTGAACCCTGCCTTTTCATTCAGAAGAGATTTAATAGTTTCTTAAGATGATGTAACAGATAAAACCCCTTCAGAAATGTTTCACCAGTATAAGCACATCTCTGCGTCGCTTCAGACAGCGGAGACACTCCACGTTTTCCCCTCACTCACCTGAATCCAAAGAAACTATGTGTTGTGATTCAGCTGTATGTATTATTGCATACAGCACCGACCACTTGTCTGCAGCGCTGCTAATCACATCGTATCCCCGAGCACTTCACAAACTATTTCTATCTGAATCTGCAGCTGTGGGAGACACTTCAGTGAAGAACGTCAGGCCCCCGTATGCCTCTGTGTGCTGCTTTTGTTTGCGATGATGGATCTAATTGTAGGTATTGCAGAGTGAAGAGGTTAGGGGGTTGCCCACGTTGGAGAAAATGCGTTGTGACCAGCTGTGCACAAGATATCAAGCACTGACAACACTGTGTTCGGGAACTGAAGTTGCAACACAGCAGAGCCTTTTAGTCCAAAATGTAAAGCTGAGTTCATCAAAAATACAACGCACCACTACCAGATTTAATATGCATAAGTCACAGAGCGTTGTACTTATTTGATTATATTTGAGAAACTGGTTTAGTTGCAGAGATCACACACATCATCTGTTAACATGATGCACATGCATGTGCCAGGTCACTGGTGTGTATACATGAAATGACTCTGACATTACACAGAGTTACGCATACGCTAACTGAAACTGAACTCAGCAGGCCTTGCTTTACACTCTCCTAAGACTAAAGGCAGACAGACCCACAGATAAGCAGCGGATACATGCAGCTGCACTAAAGGCATCAGGGTCTAAGAAACATCCAGTTATTTCTGAACCTACCTGTACATGAGTACTTTGGACTCGTTTATCACCAGTGTCTTGTGCTGGCTAATTTACTGACCTTTGGCTCTTTTTGACTGCTGTCATTGACAGTAAAAGCACATACATTTATTTTAAAGTTCAACTGAAATGGATTTCGTGGCAGCACGACTCTGCGGTCCTGTACACTTGCCCCAGTTTGTGCCTCTCATCTATTTCCATGAGAGTCACAGAGTTAACTTGCCAGTGACTCCAAAAATCAATTCACGGTGACCTTTTCTAAACCCAGACAACACTCACCCAAATTCTGAAGGTATTTCCCAAATCCTCACAGGCATGTCTGTCAAACCTAATCCACAACTTTTGAAACCATCTGATCTGTTTCGAGAATTGACTTCAGTGTGTAATAGGTGTTGTCCTTAATCTTCAAAAAGAATGTCTTCGTTTCTAAGTTACATTTATCATTTACTGATGCAAGGTTGCCCATGTCGGAGCCCAGCCAGACAAGTTGTCAGTCACTCGTAAAGCCCAGCCTTCCCTTATAGAGCCAAAAGAGGAGTTCTCATGTGTTTTTCCCCCTTTAAGCGATTAAAAGAAAAGATTTCAGCTGGACTGCTGCAGCTATGCTGCTTTCTGATGAGTGCATAGTAGGTTGAATGTATAATAAATAAGTAAAACAGGTTGAATTATTACATGTCTGTGTTATAGGATGAAATACATTTTCACTGCACACCAACAGCAGTATGCGCTGTGAGATCGTCACCTTAACAACAGCGAGTTCTTCTGTCTAGATAACACTGGACCTACTGACTTCATTGTGCCTTTTTGTTTCCTTCACTCCTTTGTTATTATGAAGCATTTATGCCCTGCTGCTTCGGTGTGCACCAGTGTTATGCAGCTTCTCATCATCTTTGAAGACTTCACAAGTTCAGAGAAGTTTCCAGATTGTCAGCGTCACTTCTACTGTCATTCCTGTCATTTGGAGCCTCCTACATATTAAGTTATTTATAGAAAAACCTTAATTCAAATGAGCCACTGCTTTTGTTATGGTGATGATGAATATTTAATTATACGCCATGTTTTCATCAGAATCCTTCAGTCGCTGGAGTAAACACGGTTAATGTGCCATAATGTATGAAAGGTGCATTTAAAAAAAGATAACTCAAAAAAGCGTTCCTGCAGCAACGGTGAGTTTAGTCTATTTGAAGGTTATCTGCACAGCTGTCTTTCTCTTTGAGTAGCAGTCTCCTTCTGTGGATGGCCTGACGGGCAGGAAATGTTCACTTCTATTTTTACCATCAATGGTTGCCAAGAAAATAAAAATTGACCCGCATACAAGAACAAGACCTCACGGTTTACTAAAGTACAGTAGATATTTGCATACTACTACACGCTGCTGCGTGATCCAAATGAAGTCGGACATGCTGGCGCTGACAAAGCAGAGCACGCGACTTTGCGACAGCGCTCGTGAGAAAATAAATCTGAGCATATGTACACATCAATTACAGCCTGTGCAAAGCAAATAATTCTATCATGAAGCGTTCCATCTTTTGATTAGGTTTGCTCTGTCAACGCAGATGTTTCAACATGGCCCGTCTCTCTATAGCGTCAGATCTCCTCCCCCTCCCCCTCCTCCTCAGTGCACACTCAAGCAAAGAGAGCAAAGGTTAGACCATCAGAAAATCTTGTACGTTTTCCATAAGATCAGCAGGAGAAGGTTCTTATGGGAATGCAAGCGTTTGATAATGTGAGCAGGGTAAGGAGAGCCAGCTAATGAGCAGACAGCTTCACAGAAGTGTCATCAAAGAGCAGCTGGCACCTTTCTGGGTCGACATGTGCCATCTTCTAAGTCAGTGTCGCCTGCCGTGGACCCTTCATTTCCTCAGCTTTCAAAGGAGGGGGACAGCAAACTCAGGCTTGCCTTCCTTTAGAATTCCCCAATTGGACTGTCGAGAGAAAGAAAGGTGGCTGAAATCCATCTGCAGCACTATAATGTGAGAACGCTAAAAAGCCTAGTGACGATTGATGTGAAATTAGTTTACCCTCATGCTGCACTGATCTTCACACAATTTAATAATAGAACTTCAGTCTGTCGCCACCATGAATAATAATGGGTTTTTTACACATCTTTGCAAAGGTTAAAAAAATTATCTCTGGCTTTACCTTCCTCTGACAGACAATTCAATCAGCGTTCTAGCCAAGCATGACACCTTCCGACGACAGAAACAGGAGATGTATTTCCTGCCAATCATTGTGACGGACAACGGGAATCCACCGATGAGCAGCACTAACACTCTGACCATCCGAGTGTGCGGGTGCAGCAAGGACGGCATCGTCCAGTCCTGCAACGCGGAGGCCTACGTCTTACCCATCGGTCTTAGCATGGGAGCGCTCATTGCCATTCTGGCCTGCATCATACTGCTTTTAGGTGAGGTGTTTCTTTTTAATGCCATGACATTGTTAATAATTTAATGTGAAAAAAGAATACTTTTATAATCTGACCTTTAGAAATGTTTCAAATTCAACCGACATCCACTTGTCAAAGCTTGACCTCGACTTCTTCTCTGTGTCTCCTTTCTATTCTTTCTCTTTTTTTCTGACAGTAATAGTAGTTCTATTTGTGACCCTGAGGAGACATAAGAATGAGCCTCTGATCATTAAGGACGATGAGGACGTGAGGGAGAATATTATTCGTTACGACGATGAAGGAGGTGGCGAGGAGGACACCGAGGCATTCGACATTGCCACACTGCAGAACCCCGACGGCATCAATGGTTACTTGCCACGTAAAGACATCAAGCCTGACCTGCAGTTTATGCCCCGCGCGGGCCAACACTCGGGTCCCAACGGCGTGGACGTCGATGAATTCATCAACGTCCGACTCCACGAAGCAGACAATGATCCCACGGCGCCACCCTATGACTCCATCCAGATCTATGGATATGAGGGTCGGGGATCCATCGCCGGCTCCCTCAGCTCGCTGGAGACGGCGTCGTCAGACTCGGACCAGAACTATGACTATCTCAGAGAATGGGGCCCACGCTTCAGAAGACTTGGGGAGCTCTACTCTGTGGGCGAGAGTGACCGCGAGACCTGACCTTTGGTTTGTTAGAAAAAAGGACTTTTCCGATTTTTTTTTCCTGTTCACATACTTGTATTAAACGCTAGGGGGTTTGCTGGCTTTTAGAAACAGGTGTTTAAAAAGAAAAAAACCATTAACATTAAGGGAGGCCACCTTTTTGTATTCTTCTTAGAGTGAGGTATAGCAGTTGTCATCTACTATGTCAGGCGCATTGTAATTGTTGAGCCAAACAATGTCTTTATTAGGAGATCTATGATTCTTGTGGAGTGTAACTTAGATTCCATTGTGGAGTGTCTAGCAGTATTTTGGGTGTTAGTCATTCGCTGTGACTGCCAGTAGCAGAAAAGCCCTTGGACTGCTGGTTGATACCCAGCATAAGGAAATAATGGATATTGCTTGGTTGTCTGAGGCTTGAGCGGACACCATACTCCATGGACAGCAGGCTGGACTACAGAAGCTGCAGAAGGACATGTTTCGTGTCTCCCTAAGCCGTCCAGCGGATCGGTGATGTGAAACACACTGACAATGAAAAAGCAATATATGGTCTACATTACAATGATGAATGTATGTATGATTTGAAAAACACAAAAAGACAAACGAGTATTGGCTTTAAGGTGAATTTGTTATCATTTGATATGTACTCCGGTGGCCACATTTATAAACTATCTAAAGCCCAGAGAGGCTTGCTTTATACAACTCTTTGTATTTACACGCTACTGTGTTACTAGCCTATAAAAGACTGAGGTGAAGACAAAAAAGAGAAATGTAGAAACTCTGAGGCCTTCTTTTTACAGAAGCAACATTAAATACAATTGTAATCTACTGTTTTTTGACAAGAGACGTGTTGATCCTTCATTATCGTTCCATGAGTTTTTGTACATCTGTTCTCAAATCATTCTTTTTCTGTGCTGACAATTTAAAGTGAGTGTGTTTAGATTATTTCACATACAGCTGTTTTTCCAGCCACTATTCCATAACAGCCAAACTATATCGTGAATTTACTGCAGTTGATGACATAGGCTAGATGTAAGCAGGCAAACGAGAGCTCCAAGCTACTGGAACAATCCAGATGGTCTTATTAATTGGGACTGTAGGAATGAGACCTTTCTGACACATGCTAATTCTGTGTTAACCATATCTCATAATATATTCTGAGGTACGACCATCTGAGCACAATACTCCAATTGAACCCTGCGAGAGCTGAACATGAAATCTCATTTAGGAAACGCAAGTGAAATAAAAGATCCAGAACATGTGCATATTGTGCTCCCACTGTATGATATCAATAAAAAAAAGACTTGTACTGTACATAGAGTTACTGCTAACGTCATTAGCTTTCAACGAGGTGGTAGGTTTTGTCTCTGCACGTTAGCTCTTGCACATAATGAGAAGTTCAATGGCACTACAGCTGCGTGCATACTCAGTTTGTACTGATACAGTATTATGGCAGTTCTCGGTAGACTAAACAATATATATTGAATAGTCCTACATGCAGATCATATTTTCTACTGTGCTTTAATGCTTCTAAATGTGTATGTTCAATTATTTACTCCCTGTATTGTAATCTAAGATACCCTGTATTGTTTCCTACTTTGTGAAATATATTTTTATAAATACTGTGGAATTGGTGTGGTTTTCTTTCGCAATAGAGTGAGTTGCAGACAGAATATTAACACTGCTTCAGGGACATTTCATCAATTCCATGTGAATCTCTATGGGGAGCTTTCTCCAGATAGCTTTTCCACTACTTCTTTTATTATTTTACTTTACGTGTTTAAGCACAACTGCAGCTTTACACTGTTTACAGTGTTTGCTGTAATGGATTTGTGGGTGCTTTTTGTTGTTTGGTGGCTTTTTTTTCTTATGGCAAAAACTATGACTGAAAGTGGAGACACTACAAAATTAAATTGCAACATTTCATCACCAAATAGCTCCCGGAAAGCCTTGAAAGTCACACAATACCCAACAACAGACTCTAAGAGCGGGAAGCTGTGCTGAATGTCTAAAAATGCTAGTGGCAGGCTGATGCGTCATCAAAAGCAGCCCTGTAGCATTATATTACCCATACTGTTCTTCACTTAGTCACCTAGCATATTCTGGCCCTCACTTCCTTTAACAGCCTTTTTTGCTGTCTTTTTTCTTGCTGCTGAAAAAGGAAAAAAAGACTTTACAGCTGTAGACTGAACCTGCGCCCCAAAACTGCAGCAAGATAGGACCCCCCCCACACACACATGCACACCCACACACACTTTCCAGCAGCTTGAAAATGTTTATGGTGTTGAAGGCAACCTTTCATCCCTAAAAGTTGCCGTTTTGCGTGTTCAGAAAATATATAGTATTACGAATGTGTTTTTTATCAGTTCGACATTACGAAGCTGGGACAGCTTTTAGAGGGACGAGCATGATGAATGTTGAGTGGCTCTGTCCCATCGACTGGACCTTTGAGCAGAGTCGCTATCATTCAAAAAAGAATCAAGGACAATATCACTGCAATATCACTTAGTATGTCATCACTGAAGACAATATATGATTCTTTAATTATACAGCCTTCTTAGACTGATGCAACCTAATTCGCTGTCTATCATTATCTATGTGTTATCAAAGGGAAAAATTAAGCTTGAAGACAACTGTGAATTAATCCTGATTTATTATTCCCACAGTATGCACCCAGGGAGATAAAAGTTTTGCATGAGAAAAGCCTTCATTGTATTAATTAGTCTGGGATGTAAACAGTGATGTTGGGTTACAGTAATACTTATCTGTTATTTTTATTTCATTTTTTTTTTACCAGCAAAGGAGATTAGATATAATGCAATTTCCCATTTTCTTGCCTGTTTTTTTTACTCTCCTGCCTTTTTTTTTTATTTCTGACATTGTCTCCTCTTTGTTAATCTTGTTGAAAGATTAGACTTTTGTTCGGCTTTATCTGATATTGAGGTTTCTCATAAATAACAAAAGCTTTTGATTGTATCAATTACTGCCTGTGCCTCACTGAACTCAAAGGCACAAAAATCACACAAGCCACTATGTCTATATATAGAGCGTGTAGTACACACAATGAAGACCGTTGTCGTGATGTAGTGAAAACAATATGGATCCTTGTCACAAAGATTAGATACATTTAATGTCAGAAATACTTCAACTCCTGTGAACCGATTCCACGCTGCAGCACACTACTGCTTCCAAACTGCTGAGGTAGTTCTTCACACGCATTCGGCCTGTAGAGTTGTGAGTGGAGACAAACCTGAAGGCTGCTGTCTTTATGCATGTGATCCATTAGCAAAAAATCAGTCATGGAACACGTTTTACTGACTGATATCTCCCACTAAATGTTGGCACAAATTGTTTTCTGGAATGTGCGACCCCGGCAGGTCAGCGCACTCATTTGTAGTCAATGTTCATGCTCCTCACTGCTGTGTATGGCTGCAGGTCTGACAGAGGTTGCCTAACTAAACAGTAAATCAAATTATCTTCTCACTCTTGTCAAGTAATGAAAGTGTCCCTCGGGTGACAACCTTGCACTTGTTGTTCCCTGCTGATATGTGCCAGATTTTATAAGGCAGGCCTGTGGCTGCAGCTCGCGTGGTAAAGAAATTGTAATTACTATTGCCTGGCAGAGATGCCCTCAATTACAAACAAACTTTGGTGCATACAAATTAAAAAAGCCGACTTGTGTTCTGGATTTTGAGATATGGATATCGTGGGTTGGTATTTCCCACCACTTTCTTTTCCTTTTTTCACTCTTTTGCATATTTATCATTGTACTGTTTTCATGGATGAATTCACTCCTTTAAGGGGCCCTACAGCAAAAATGAGCAGTTGACCCTGCTGACCCATTCCTACCACTTTGCGTATTGCATATGTAAGTACACACAAGTACACAGCATGCTACACACTCCAGATTAATTATATTTCTGCCTAAATCTCCAGAATCCAACTGTTCCTCCTGTGCAAAAATGCAACCTGGACCCCGGTTTGCTGTGCACCAATCAGCTTGTGGTAATTTCATTAAACACTAATTTATTTAGCAATGTGCACCATGGAAGCATAATATCAACAGAAGTAATGAACGCTGTGAAACCACAATTTCACACAAGAAGCCCTGAACAAATAAAACCTTCAAGTTTAGTTAATAATGTAGTATTTGTACACTACATCTTTTAGTGTTCTCCAACTATACTAGTTGTGTGTTTTTTTTACCGTAATTAAAAATAAGTCATATATAATAATTTATATGTAAGTACAAGAAGAAAGAATTTTACTTTTGTAACTTGAATGGAGTCTATCCCAGCTGTCATCAATGGAGAGACAAAGTACACCCTGGACAGGCAGCCAATAATAGCATTTAAACTAATAATAATTACAACTAGCCCTGGCTCCCTTCCCCCACAGCTGAAAGCTCCTGCATTACCATCATGTTGTTAATTAATGTAAATGTGCAGGTCACAAAAATGCATGATTATGGTTGTGTCTAGATACATTTAGCCGTTTTTTAACATTAGGGAATAAATCACAGCGATGGCCGTGGTGCACACTCGCCCACGCCGAGAGCTTGGTTAATTATTGGCAAAGTCTTAAAGTTAAGGAAACACAGAGTTTGTTTAGCCTAAGTTTTAACGTCTTTTACACCGTGGTCACATACTTTTTGGCATAAATGAATTCCACTTTATCTTTGAGCTGGTGGTGGCATAGGATGAAGCCTGATTGTGTGTAGAAGCTGATGCAAAGGAGCAGAACAACAGCTCTGAACTGGGATTTATTGTTTAGAAATTCTCTTAATTGATTAATTGAATTTATTTCTATAGACTAAATATTATGCATACATGTATGTATATGTAGTTTTGATTCAAATTAGATTTTGTTGATAAACCATTTGTTATGTGTTTGTATTCCTTGTTTAATTAGTAATGTTTGTTTCTGTATCTTGCTCCTACATGGCCCGGTCAGCCAGTCTATGAACTCCCCTCTGTGTTTAGTTCATTAGGTCAGTTTGTTGTTTTGCAGGCTGGTTCTGCTGTTAAGTTTGCTTTGCTCGGTTTATTTGATCTCTTTTACTGGCCCCGTATTTTCTTATATATTGCTGTTTTTTTTATTTTTCACATCTTTGGGTGAAACATTTTTGAAATTCTATCTGTGGCCATCCTCGACATAAATCCTCTTCCATCCTTGGGAAATGCATAACAGTGTGTGTGTGGAACATGTGGAGACAAAAGGTATCCAGTATGAATGAAAGTTGGATGAAACATGGAACCCATAGAAAGGGTGTAATTCTCTGCAAATAAAATTAAAATCATGGCTTTTCAGATTTGTGTTTAGTGTCTTTTTAAGGCCTTCAGCATTTAAGTTGCAGTTGTGATTTTCTTTACATGTTAATGTTGAAATGACAATATACACCTTCACACATGTAAGACTGGACAAGTGTGGATGGGTAACAGAGTAACACACAATTTACCGTAATTCGTTCACTAATCTCACATACAGGCCTGTTCAGAAAGACTTTGCAGAACTTAAACCAAGTGCATTACTCTTTACAAACACATATATATTACTATAATTAAAAAAAACCTTGGAATTTCTCTCAGACAAATATTTTTCTTCTGTTTCCTCTCAAAAAGTCCCAGTAGAATTCACAAACAAACCCATTTCTTTTTTCTATGAATTTATTCACTCATTAAAGACTGAACTTATTCAGGCAGGATAACCTTAACTGCAACTTTTTTTAATTAAGTTCCATCAAACAGTGTTTACATGTCTAATTTAGTCCACTTTGATCTTCTGAGGTTGCTGCGAGAAATGTTCCACAGCATTACTACAAAAGGAAATCTAAGTAAACAGTGCGATCAGGTGCAGCTATATGTAGTGGAATAAGTGGACGTGTCTTAACAAAGGATAATGAAAATCATGAAAGATTAAAGGCAGCCTCTCAAAGTTTGTTTCCGGGAGTGGACAAAGAACTTTGGGAGGCCATTAAATGTTCTGCACTGAGAGAGAATCACACTAATGGACTAACCAATCTTGTGTTTTCACCATTGGTCACTGAACCGCCAAAGCACAGAAACACCATATGGTCCGAGCTGCTGGTCTCATTCATCGTGCAAGCAGTTTTCAAAGTTTGGTTGACATGAAGGACAATGTGGGCAAAGCGAATTCAGCAAACCTTTAGCTCAAGTTAGAATGTTTTATTCTTTCACTTTTATTCTCCTCCCGTGCGCTGGATCTGTGGGAGCCTGTACGTTCATTTAGCACACAACACAAACCACTGACAGGAGTAAATCTGCATGTTGACTCTTTGCTTGCTGCTTGTTCCAGCCGGCTCAGCTGCTGAGCAGGTGTGGATGAAGGTGGGTGTGTGCCAGTAGGAACTTCATTGTCTTAGCTTAGTGGGTGTAAAGTTATTGTGAACTTTTGGAGTAATCTTAGTGATTTCTTTCCTCAGGAGAAATATCATGTGCTGATGTGAAGAGTAAATTCCGTGATTACACCTTTAATTCAACTCCAATATGTTTTCGTGTTGTGGTTTCACTGGCGTATAGTATAGCTCTTGTTTTGATTCAGTGGTTGCTAGCACGGTGGTCCTAATCATACACCGCCGAGTGTATAATTGACCCCCTTTTAGCAATTAGCATTAATTAGCACCTCTGTTGGTGAAAAGCACAGCCAGCAGAATTGCACCAGAACTGTCCTGCCGTTTCTGCAGTGCACCGGAGCCTCGGCTTCAGCCAGATAAATCAGTCCCGGACCCAGCCTGCCCCTCACAGCTGCTCGCGGGATAAAGGAAGCTTCACTCTGCTGGACGACAGAGTCAATCTCATGAGCAGATGCACGGGGATGGGTTCGGATAATCTTTGTTTGACACTGCACAGTTGGATGTTATTATATCTGGTTGATTTACAGACACATTGTGGTGTCGTGGGTCGTTGTTTGACTAAGAGAAATGCGCCAGTTGCTGCTTAGAGTTTTGACTAAAAATAAGCTTGTTGTGCACAAAAAAAACCTCCAATCATGTGTTAGTCAGTCTGTATTTTGTATGTTGTAACCATTATCTTGCTGAGAAAGCTGAGAGAAAATTGTCCGGTTGATAGTAATTGGCCTCAATTGCCTTTTGAAGTAATAACCCATCATACTTTCACATAAATAATTGATATGTCAGCTTATTTAAGGGAACAATACTATATTGTGATGCACGGTAAATGATCAGTTTCACATTTCTGTTCTCTTGACAGCATTTCACAGAGAAGTTTACACAATTTAAAAAGGAATTAGTATGGGCGAGGGAAAGCAAAGAAACGGTAGGTAATGGTGAGGTAATCGTGAAGTGATGATGCCTTACTGAGTGCGGCTCTGTGTGATGCTGCACTTTACTGGAGGGGACACAAAAGAGTAACTAATAAGGAAGTAATGATCAGATATTGGTTATGTACCATTTAGCAGCTGATTCGGGGGCAATCAGGAACAATCCACTAAGGTAGTGGTCAATACGTGCATATCTAATCATTGGTTCATTAACGTGGAGAGCAGCAGTGTATTCTCAAGTGTGTTTAATGCTTCCTGTGGATGCTGTACAAGCTTTTGAGGTGGATACAATTATACTAAGTTTGAATAGACAAATGATGTATAATACATAGCACTTGGGTCGGGCACACGTTGGCGCTTCAGACTGTGATGCACTGTGATATGTCTTTGGAGTGTCTTGTTTGAGCAGAGATCTTTTCCAGAGAACTATTTAGAACTGCCTTTTGCTTTTAGTTTAACTTACTTATGTGACAGATGGGCACAGTTTGCTAAGTGGGCCAACACTTCCACAGTGAGATAGTTTACACAAATCAAAGAAAAGTAAATCAAACAAAGCCTCCTCTGCATGGCAACTTATAGGACATTAAGTGAATTTAAACAAGAGTAACAGAGCAATAAAGGCAGCCTACTTAGATGTGTACAACAAAGGACCATAATGGTTGTGTTGCTGGCTCCATCTTTCACCAACATAGCAGGACAAGCATTCACGGTGCCCAGATGATGAATCCTATTGACTGTCATACCTTTAGTGCCGTTAAGGGGTCGACATTTGCGGTTTTGAGCATATTTCTAAGAAAAACATTTGAAAATGATTACATACTGTAGCTGTACTAGCTTGAAATTACAGTATTACTTCTGTTTATGCCTCTTCTCATTGAACTGTGTTCCAAAACAATCCTCCTACCTGAACATTTTGTACACATGAATTCTGAATTACACAGGTAAAATGATCTTTACTTATCAGATCTTCTATTTGAACACAATACTGTACCGGATACTAAATTATAAAACTTTTATCACAGTATTTATGTATATATTGATGTTCACTGCCTTGTAATCTTGTTGATTTAAATCTAATATTCTTTTATCCCAGATGTATTATTCATCCTGTGATATGTTTTGATGTGGTGAATAAAAGAGTTGGCAGGCTCGTCTGTATAAACCCTCTGGTTAAAAAAAAAAGACTGCAACTAACCTCCTGCTGGGCTGTAGAAAATAATCGATACTATTACTATTATTATTATTATTACGTTCAAATCCATGTCCAAGCTTCTAAATCAAAGTATTCAGCGCGCGTATATGGGAAGTAGATCCTTTGGTTGTGTGTGTCAGTCGTCACTCCCTCATTCACACCTAAACCCACACATGCACCTAAATGATGTTTCACTGAAGTCATTTATTTGTATCATCTAAGCTTTAGCACAACGTGATCCACCGACACTTACGGTTTTAGGAAGCACATCAACTCCTGGTAGTAAGCTCTTGAGATGCCGTTTCTGTTGCTGCCACCTTTGATCGTGATATGCATATTTCATGACCAATGTGATGTCAATGAGTCCTAGACTAATCCACCTCGGAGCCAGAGGGAGCACACCCAATGATAAGGGTGACTGAACTCAAACAGACTGAGATAAATATTGTATTTTACAAGAAGGAGAGCGAGAAGACGTGGCGGGGCTGGGGGACGCTTCGTCAGTGGGACAGATCTCATTTTTAAAGAAGTAGAGAATGAGGCAAAGGGGGAAGCGATGGTCGGTGGAAGGTAGAAGAAAGGATGTTTGCAGGCCAAATGTTGCTGCCCGGAGACACTGAAGCTGAAGCTGCTGTGTGAAATGAATGTCTGTCAAGTTTAAACTTTGCCTGCTGTGTTGACCCTGACAACACACACACACCGCATCCTGTCTCAGCCACTCTATTCACTCATCTCAAATCCATACATCATTTAAATCAATACATTTCCTCTAACAACAGTTAGTTGATGAAACAGACTGAAAGTAGAAAGAAAAAAAAGATGTGATTTTATTTTTTAATAACAGCTGCATGTTTTAATCATTACAAGTATGTTCTCGCCCCAGTATCATTTATTTTCTAATATAGCAACTGGGAGACGGATCTAAAGACACCCTAGTGAGCTGAAAATCCACCACTATCCACCACACAATAAGGAAAGACAGAACTTACTCACACTATCTTCATCTTTCTCCTCAACCCTTTCATTTCCACCTCCTCTCTAATAGCTGGAGCACTTCACTTAGGCCAGGGGTGTCCAAACTCGGTCCTCGAGTTTGGACACTGAACACACCTGATTACCTTGATCAGGTGTGTTCAGCCAATCAGAAGTCACAAATGCATGGATGCTTGGAAAACCAGCAGGGCTGCGGCCCTCGAGGACCGAGTTTGGACACCCCTGACTTAGGCATTCCCATGGAAATGCGTTTCAATCATTGAACCTTTTGATGCAGATGATTTTTGCCTCAAAGCGCCTTGTCCCAGCCCCGAACAGGCTCTTTGGAAGTGATGTGACACCAGATAAATGATTATGGGGTCCTCCATCCCCCTCGGCAGTGAAGGGAAGAGGTTATGTGTTAATACAGGACGAGAGGTTGTATTTTATGTCCAATGATTAGCCTTTTTAGACCTAATTATGTCCCTTGGGGACGATGGGACTTTTCTCTCTCCGCTCCTTTTTTACTCAGAACTTTTTTTTCCCTCATCTCTTCGTCTTTATTCTGCTTTGTGCCACCTGTTCTCCCACTCCACTCAACCGCTACCAGCTCCTTCGAACTCCAGCCCCTCTTTTCTCCCTTTCTCAGGTAATAAACACTCCACATTCCCTTCTCTTTCAAGACGAGCAGCATACGCTCCCAGACTCTTCCCCTGCTACGCGTAGTCAGTCTCAACTGTCTCTACAGTGATGTGTGACAGACAACATGATAAAGTGAGGATAAATGAGTAAAAAAACTACATGGACATCACATTTTTCTGGGAGCAACACAGATGACACAGAAGAAAAGAAAAAGGTGGGGGGGTTACTGCTGCTACACTGAAATCCTCATCCATGATTGTGCATGAATCCCTGGCTATCTCTCCCCTGCAGATGTTAGTGACAGGAAGCCGATTCCCCCTGAGTCTGAAATCTGAATGAAACATACTTTCTGCTTAAAGGTTCAAGGCTGTGACAACAAGCATACTGACCCCAATGAACCTTGGGACAGGAGGGTTCCCACTCAACAGATAACAATTTGGTATTGTTGTTTTACGATTGAAGTGATGGTGAACGACAGGTAAAGAGTTCCTGCTTTGTTCCTGGACTCTAATCCAGGATTGTTGAAGTCACGTTTAAAGAGATTTAAAGAGGCCGCATAGTTGTTGAAAAATCACCCAACATTCCTTTTTCCATATAGAATTGGCAGTTAGTAGCAAAAAAGGCAAAGACTGAGAGCAATGCATCAGCAAAACTAAAGGACTTCACTTTACTTTGCTTGGCAGACGCTTTTATCCAAAGCGACTTACATGGAGCTAGTGCTGGGTGTCTGGCTCAGGGACACACCTGGTAGGGAATGGATTAGGAGTCAGACGGGGTTCGAACCCACAACCTTCTGCATCCCAGTCTGACGCTTAACCCATTGAGCTACCAGGCCAAATATTTATTGTGAACTCATGTGTTATGAATCCAAAGTACAATACTTGTGTATATTAAATGTACTTTAAAGTTATAATTGTTGCAATTATGATTTCATATTTAGGGATTTGATGAATAGGTGGTCACCCAGCGACTGCAGGTTCAAAGCCCAACTCCCCTGGTTATATACTATCCAGGTTGTTTTATTCAGTACAAAACAGGCTGAAACTGTGATTGAGTTAGAAAAACGTCGTTCTATATGGCTTTGACAGAATATCTAATGGGCTGAGCAGAGAGTAAGATGGCAAGAACCTGCAGTTGTAGTGCTCTTCAGAAGGAACATTTAAATTGCACCAAAAGGTTGACCATCTGGTTTCAAGGATAAGAACAGATTGAATTAGATCAGAACCCATTTTCCTACAATTTGTGTTCTGCTTTTTTATCTAGAGACATTCTTCTTATTTTAAATTAATGTCTTAAATGTTGTTATTGTCAGTGTGTGCGCGTATATATATATTAGATGCAGTTTGGATATTGCAGAAGAAATAGTGCCAAGCTCAGTGCCGTTTCCTGTCACCATCTTTGCTTTTATGAAGAAAAGAAATAGTCATGACAAGGAAACAAACTAAAACTATCACAAACTATACTTTGTGACTCTGACCTCCGAGAAAATCTCAGAAAATAGGCCAGTCGTCATTTTGGTGAGTGTTACTGCCATGCACTGCTCTCTAGAGAGTTCGCACTGTGATTTGACTTTATGTAATACACGAGAGGCACAAGGTGCAGCTAAAGCACACATGAAGGAAAAATCAAAATGTCATCTGACATAAAGGAAACAAATAAGCGACCAAGTTATATATTTTTTGCATCTTTCTTAACTTTTAATATTTTCATAACTGTGTTTAATGTACATGACATTTTGAGGCACATTAAACACTGACACTTTTTTTTTACTGACTCCTATCAACGTACTTTACATTTTATTCGGTTCAGAATGAGTCTGTGACTGAGTGGGCAAAACATTTTAGTTTGTGCATTTTGAAGGAAAATCTCATCTCTAATGGACTGAATAGTAAGTGAAAGGGAAATGTGTAACACTCGCCTGACACAAATAACATGACGTGAAGCTGTGATAATTGCAGTTTGATTGCTTTTTTTAAACAGAAATCTGATGAATCCTATGATTTGTCCAGAGCGGGTGGAAGAAAAAAACAAACAGCAAACACTGATTTCAGACTGGATTCTCCCATCCATCATGCTGATCAATGTGTAAGAGTAAGTGACACATGAGAAAGCACATAAGAAACAGTTTAGCTTCACATTAAAATTTTAATTGTGCTCTCCTAGGTCTAAATGGCACACTCTCTCTAAATGCAGCTCTGGGAGCGTGTGGAGGGTGGAAGTACTAACTGATTACTTAGACGACTGCAGAATGTGCCATGAATTGGAGCGTCAGGCGGCAGAGCAGAACTGAAGTGAGCGTCCACTGATTGGCTAAGTATGCAAAGTGCTTCTGTCTCTGCAGTGTGCTGCTCTCCATACACACTGCTTTTCAAAACAGATTCAGATTTCGTGCTGCGTAGAATGCATCTGTTCATGTGTGTGTTTCAAAGGTCTACCATGATTTTACACTAAACACTATTATTAGAATTGCCACACAGTAATCATTTGGAGCAGTGTTTCCAATGAACTTGCATCTGCAGTGGTCATTACCACTTTCTTCTTTCCCTAGGATATTATTTTGACTGGGAGGGCACTGTAGGTGTTTATTTAGTTTGAAAGGGATGCTTAATCTTCCAACACCCCCCATATATTTCAACCCTGTTTTCATGCTTACTGTGGAAGCCTCTCCCTTCACCTGTTTATATGTATTTTCACCAAGGAAATATGTTTACCAAGAAATGACAACAATTCAAAACAAATCTGAAAATGTAGCAAAACGGTTTTAAACTACATGCGTTTGATGCATGAAGCCTAATTGTTCACTGAAGCTTCTCCTTCGCTGAGAAGCCTCAAAGTAGCAACAGAGTGGACTGAAGAGGAAACAACTTCCTCAATACATTAATTAACCTGTTGAACCCTAGACCATTTTATAGGAATTTGCTTGAAAAAGACATACCCGAAATGAAATGAATATATCTTAGGAACTATAGGATTTATTTGAGCTATCTTGGTACCAAAACAAAGTCAAGACTCCAGAGAATGCTCTAAAGTTCTAAAATGTAATATTTATGTCACTGAGTGAGAGTAAATGAATTTGGAACACAGAATGACTTTGTAACCGGAAGTGGACCCGGTCCGTCGGGTTTAACGGGTTAAGATCTGAAGCCAACAGAAATGTCATTTTCTTTTATATTTTATAAAATTCTAAAAATATCAAAAGTCTTCTTCTATTTATCTTCAATAACCAACTATTAATATTCCTACAAATGATGTTTCTACACAGCCAATTATTTTACTGATTACTTTAAAAAATTAAAACAACAAAAGCAGACTCCAGAATTATAAATATGTTTTGTGTTTGTGTTTAAACTCTCACACTTGGTTAAGGTCAGTGAGAGATTGTGATCTTGATGTGCCACTACCCTTGGCTAACCAATGTCTGTGAAGTTTAAAGACCTAATCCAGGTGAAGTTGTTAGAAGGTTTAGTCATGGCAACTGGGCTTTTATCTTTAAGTAGAGACGTTTCGTTCTGCAGCAGAAGGGGCAGCATAATAGTTTGATGATAAGTTGTGCCCCACACCTCGCTCAACAAGGGTGGGCTCAACTTATCGTCAACCAGGTTGGCCACCCTTAATGACCCACTAAATGGGTGCAGGAGGAGCTGCCAGGGGTGGAGCTGTTACATCCACCCCCGCCTTTGTTTCATTTAATGAACCCATTTAAGTCAGGTGTGAGGTTAATTTGTAATTTCAAAATGTTCTCTAACTTTATCTTACTATTTTAAATATATAAAGAACTGTAAAATAAAACATAGATGCAGACAAATGAGTATTTTCCATATGGTGAAGCTCAACTTTAGGGTCCATAGTCCACACAAATGACACATACATATTTATATCAATTTTAATATGATAAAATAAATCTACTGTAAATAGAGAATGCTGTATGAAAAAGCGAACACATTAACCCGGTATTATCCTCACATGATCAATATGTCAAAGCTTTGGCCTTGGATTTAATGATTCAACTGTGCTAGTATATTAACTTGATGCATTATAAATCCAATATCTCTGTCCGCCACTCGGCGTCTGCCTCAACATAAATGATGGCGACATAATAGAGATCAAGCAGAGTACTTAGTCTTAATTTTCCACAGCGTTGTTAAAAAAACTGTGATTATTAATATTCCTGTGTAAGCACACTGTGTATGTCTCAATGGTTTCTCTTTCTTTCTCTGGCTCTAATTAAATGGGGTAAAACAGCCTTGTGTTTCACTTTTATGTGTTTCAATTTTGTCAGCAATTTCCCCACAACGCACCCATCTGAATTTCAAATGATAAATGAAAATCTTGCTCTTAGTGAAGTAATTTCATTAAAGGTCCACATTATGGAAATAAAGACAAAAACATACAGTATGTAATTCAATTTTCTGTGTTTGGTTTCTCATAGGGACCACAGTGGATAAGACCATCTATCGAATTTACTAATATTTAAGTGCCTCATCTTCCCTGAAAACCACATTACTCTGTGCATAAATGAAACATTTGCATTGAGCCATTCCCCTAAAATGTGTTTGCTTTTTACTTTACTTAGCCCACATGAATTACATATTTGGAATTTATTTCCACAATAACCAATTCGCTGCACCTACTCAACCGAATGCACTCTCTCAGCAAAGTTAAATGGCTTATGTGGTTCATTGAAGTCAACTTTTGGGAGTTTCAAACTGACAAACAACCTCTCCATTACTCAAACGATTGATAAAGCCCAGAGTGCATGTTTGAATAATGTGTAAGACATGACAGAGGCCACTGCCAGGGGTTATTTTTGTGCTCCTGCTATGTGTTTGGCTGCAGAGGTGGCAGCCTTAACAGGGATATGGATCCCGGCCTGGGGAGATGTCTCAGCCTTGCTGTGGGATCATTATTCCGATGGACAAAGCGTCAGTTATAAATAGGTTCATGGAGTTCTCGGGCAGCACACTCTTTGTTTTCAGACCGTCCCTATTTCTCTTATTGATCTAGATATGTGTGGCCCCAGAACTGCTGTTAGAAGGAACGAGTGAAAAGAGGGTTAGGTGTGGTTTTAACCTCCAGGATGATTTGAAAGCATTTTTGGTGTGTCAGAATTATTTTCAATTTTTCTTATTTGACTTTTAAAGTAGTACAGATCAGTATTTTTTTATATTAGCAATTGATCAAGTGGCTGCAATTCTTAGCGTGCTGCTTCTATATACAATAAAAGGAAACCCAAGTCTGAGAGAGGGCAGCTGTGTATGCTACAAGCACAGTGCATCAACAGTTGGGGCCAGCTGAAGTATGTGATGTCAAATGTCTTTAAGGTGAACACACTAAATCATTTATCAGCTAAATGTAAATCCATTAGTTGATGACCATCAGTGGCGCTGGTGAAATTATATTTGGGGGGGGCAGTTTTCAAATGCACTCTAACCACATATCACCATCCATCCATCAATTCATCCATTATCTTCTGCTTGGTCCGGGATCGGGTCGCGGGGGCAGTAGCCTAAGTAAGGAAACCCAGACCTCCCTATCCCCGGCCACCTCCTCCAGCTCACCTGGGGGGACCCCAAGGCGTTCCCAAGCCACCTGGGAGATGTAATCCCTCCAGCGTGTCCTGGGTCTGCCCCGGGGCCTTCTCCCAGTGGGGCATGCCTGTAACACCTCC
>JAUMTR010000017.1:21237931-21253735 GCA_032270685.1 Microctenopoma stevenorrisi | reverse complement strand
CTCAACCTCCCGCACCAGCTCAGGCTCCTTCCCCATCAGAGAGGTGACATTCCATGTCCCGAGAGCCAGTTTCGGCAGCCGAGGGTCGGAACGCCAGGGTTCCCGTCCTCGGCCACCACCCATAACTCTGAACAACCACATATCACCACTAGTATAAACAAAAGCACCATTATCATGCACCAAACTGATGTAAAAGATTAAATTAACGTATTACAGTCATTTCAGTCTATCACTGATATTTCCAAATGTTATTTTTAAAAAGTATGACAAATCTGGCACATGAAAAAGCTGCATTTCTCATTAATAGGGGCCTGGTAGCTTATTGGGATAAGCAGCAGAAGTTAGAAACTCAGTGCTAGCATAAGTCAAATTTCATTGTAACTTAATATGTGATCATTGCAAGATTGAAACTGACAACTTGCTGTGCTACAAGTTCGCAACAGAAACAGAACGTAGAACATCTTATAAACACAACCTGGCACCACTAAAAAGCTCCAAAGAGCTCCTTTAAGTGAGGAAACTTTGTGCTGTTCTGTGAGAAGGCTACAATGCTGGCAGGCACAAGATTGTACAAAAAGATACTCATTTGTCTTAATAAGGTGATAATAGGATTTCAGGAAGCAATACACATAAAATCAGCAGACATAACGAGACAGGCAACATGCTGAATGCATTCGCTAACCATTTCATTTTTAACACTCAATTAATTGGTTCCTGAATGTGAAAGATGTTGTTATACTGTATGTTGACATCAGAGATTTATAAAGAGAAACAGTGTACATCTGCAGTTTTATAAGCCTTTCAACGGTGCAGCATTGTTTTAATTTTGATTTACATAGTTGCAGCTTTAAAGAGCCATTGAAAAAGAAACACTTGGTGGTATTTGTGAAAAATAGGCTTATTATTTTAGCCTTCCTCTAGTGTGTACAAGGGGAGGCTAATTTCTGCTGCGCCACATGCTCTCAGTGAGGGCTGAAATCACAGATGTGCTCTACAGGGCTCCGCATTGTTACACCAGCGTCAGCAACTTTCCCTACCACCTAGCATATGTGAAAACTCAGCCTGGAATGCATCCATGAGGAAGAGAGCAAAGGAAGCTTTGCTGACCCCAGACAAAATCAAATGGAGGGAGGTGAGGAATAAAGAGAGAGATGAAGAATGGAGAGTGCTGTGTGTGTGTGTGTGTTTGTGTGTGTGTGTGTGTGCGTGCGTTTAAAGTGAGTGGATGCTTCCATTTTCAGAGGATTAAAATGTGGCAGTAAAACTTTAATGATTCCCTGTCTGTTGACAAAACGACCATGTTACTTTCTACTACTTATCCACTTTCAAGATATCACACACACTCAGAACAGCGCAGTGTGCAGAACCTCAGCTATAGAGAAAATTATATGCACCTTTAAAGCTTTATGGAAACATTTTAAAACATTTTTAATCCAACATTATGTAAAAAATGAATGAACGTTGATACCTGTAATTATTCTAAATATACACAGCTAAACACCCCGAGTTCCTCATCACATCAGGAATCTTTGAGTAAGTGTCAAAAGAAAAATGTCTAACTATAAGGCGGCTTAATTACTTTCAGAAAAAAAAAATTTAAAGTATCTGAAGTCAGTCCATTTCACAAGCACAGATACCGTAGGCATCTAATTTGTTAGTTGGCACGTCCTCAGCACTCATTAGAGACTGATGCACACGTGTTAAACCTGCAGGCATTATTTAACGTGACTGTGGGGGTGTGTACAGTACAGTTGCACTGCGCCTGAATTAGTTACAATGCTCTCATTGCTGTTTCTACAAGTGACTTTACATATTTTCTGGCTTAGCTCTACCAACCTTTGACCTGAGCAGGAGTCCCATTAGCCATAACTCCGTGCATGTATGAGGGCATTCATGACATCTAAGTGTATTTAACCTGGGATCACAACGAGTGTAGAAAACCTACTATGCATCAGGGATTTCTGAAATATGAAGCCAGGTTTGTAAAGCAATACTCTTCTTTTTGAAAGAACTACCTTAGATAAAGCCACTTTCACACCTGCACATTAAATATAAGGCTATTCATGTTTAGCATTAGCTAAGACACTGGTGCTCCTCCCATGCTTTATTCCATTACTCCGCAGGCAGCATTTCATCAGCATCTTTTCTGGCTAGCCTGTGGTTAAACATTACAATGTCTTCAAAGATCTAATACTAGCTCGACCTGTAACTCAGTCCTATGATTTGGTTGGAAGGGTGAGCCTCCTTTTAAATCCTGTGGGAGGGAAAATATCTGTACTGCCAGAGCTTCCTAATGAGTCTGGGTCACAGATGTTATAGGCATAAACGTCTATACATACTACAGTGTACACTGCAGGCTTCACTTCACCTCACTTCAGTCTTTTGGTGACCCCCCTACTGCAGCTTGTTCCTCCGACATTAAGAAGATGTGTTCATCTCCATCTCTCAGAACTAATGCAGCAGTATGCGCAAGCAGCTCGACCAATTAGAGGTAACGCCTACAACCAGGTAATTGACTCTATATTTGCATTTCCTTACATTTGCTCAGTCTACCAGTTAAAGCCTTCCCACTGTGATGAAATGTGGCTTTTAAGATTATGTACCCCCCCCACCCCACCCTCTACCCCAACCTGCATTAAAAGAGAAATGGGTCTCACCGGTCACAGCCGATATTGCCCTTAAGCTTACATCTTTTATAGCAGCCAATGAGCATCATTTTCATTTTCATTTCATGTCCATGACTAGACTGGGCAGGAAATTGTCTTGTGCTCTAATGATGCCATGAAATGAACCAGTGCACTGAAGTTTAACAGATTGTCACAGCAATGAAAAAGGAGGGAACTAATAAAAGTGTACAAAAGCACGGGTTGTGTTTGTGTGTTCCCTTTTTGTGCACTGTATGTGTCATGTGCTCCTGTGCTACTGTATCTACACGCAGAGAAAAAGCGTGTTTGTGAGTGTTCTACTTTCTGTGTGTGACTATGAGAGAGCAGTGGGGGCACTGGCTGACCTTTCAGGGGACCTCCTTCACCGAAGCTGTCCTGTAGTGGTATTTACATTACCATTTCAATACACTGCCAGGCCTAGCTGGCAATAAAATATTCAGTTGACCTTTAAGGCAAAAAAAGACTTAGTTAGAAACTGTCATATCATTTAACCTTAAGACTGTACAGCGTAAGTGTGAGCTGTGTCTCTGTGTGCCCCTCATTACTGGCCACACTCTGACAGAGTGGTCTCTTTAACTGAAAGCAAGCCTGTGGCAAAGGAACTAACCTCCTGTTCCCAGTGAGAGCCATTTATTCCATCCCTGCCTCTGAACATTCAGCCTCCAAATTGAAGATTCAACCTTATGTCTTATTGTCATTCATCTGAACACTTGTCTTTTAAGTATGCATCAGATTTATATACACAGAGCACAAGCATCACTTGCGTTTACTCTGTCGACCTTTTCATAGTTGAGTGTTTTATTTTTTCTCTTTTTCTTCAGCCTTCAGGTTGCATATTCTTTGCAGCAATATTTATTTGTCCTTACCCTTGTGTCACCTCAGTTGGTTTGAAAGCGATTTAGTCAAACTAACACTTTCAGAAAATGAAATCCATTTATTTGGATGTATTTGAAATAATAAGAACACTGAATAGTTGCTTAAAATGAGCAGTGAGAGCATAAATGAGCACAGAAACTCAAACTGAGATTTCCGATAAGACATCTCATTTGGCTGTTTGATTGACAAGTGATCTTTGCAAAGTGCAGCGCAAAAAAATAGTCACAGCAGTGATGACTGGCTTAGCATTAACCAGACTAAAACTGATGGAAAAGCCGTCACAGTGAAGATGTGTTTCAGTCTTTTTTTGTTGTTGTTCTTGCTCAGTGATCACAAAGAGTGCAGTGAAGTCAGTAATGCATTTCTAGAACGGTAGCCAGTCGAGCAGCCAATATGTTCCAAGACAAAATAATTCTACTTCTAATATAGTAATCGCACACTAATTTGAATTATTTTTTGCATCATTTAACTGATGAAAACGTAGTACTTTTTTCAAAAGATTCATAAAGCTGTGGATTTAAACACCATTATTGCTACACAGAAATTAGTTAAGACATCCAAAAATATTTTAAGTAAAACAAGCTTCCTTTGAACACCTGTTTGTATATTAAAACGTCTGTCTTCCTCTCAGCCATTAGACCTGTCAGAAACCAGACTTCAGTTCAGATGTAATGCACACTTAACCACATTTCCGGAAAAATTAAATGCTAATTCATGTCTGTTTCCATCCCCGGCACTTATCTGTATAAATAACAGTAGTTAGATATGTTATGTTGGCAAAAACAGCTGGTGACACTCATTCTTCAGTTGGGTGTCAATAAACCATGGAAATGGAAGAGTCAGTAAAATCTCCAGTGAAATTCAAGGATTTAATTTATGCCATGATTCACTTTGTCACCTTTTGTTTTAATCAATAAACTAACTTTACCACCTCACCCAGTTATACAGGTACATTTTGATTTCTCTCTATCCTGGTCTTTACACTGTCTGAACATAGCTTCCCATCTACATTTCACTCAAGGTCTTGTGGATAAGCCAGTAGCCTTTAACTGATTTGGACCTGCTTTGCTGCCCTTGGTTTGGAATGACTTGTTGTCAGTGAAGGATATATGCATTTATGAATTCATTAAATTCATATGAAAATTCCATCCATCACAAAATGAATCATGCAGCAAGATGACAACATTAAGGAAACAAGTGGCAGTGACTTTAGTCCTATATAAACACAGTAGATAGAGCTGAAGCAGGCAGGTCACACAAAGAGGCCAATGAACGTAGTGAACTTTTTTACACTCTAGTAGGGCTCGTTTTAATGTTTCTATCTTGGAATAGTTGATTCTGGTGTATGCCTTGTGCTGTACTGCACAAAATTGTCAGGTACTAAGAAGCTGTCATGAATTCATAGCCAGGCCCCTGCTGACTGGATTCATCCACCATGACATCATTAGTTCATCCTCAGACTTGAGTGTGTGAAAAGATCCGTGCATGCAAACATATGCAGATGTTGAGGCCACTAATCTGAACTTGCATCCGTTGGTACACAGAGACACATGCTAATGTGTGCACATCACAAACACACAACATATGCATAAGTAAAGGCACATTTCAGCATGAAGCTGACACAGTTACGCACACAAACACACACACACACAGGAAGAGAGAGAACCCATCTGCTTGGAACAAACAAAATGGATGCATGCCCTTTGGGAGTCCTGGCAAATGAATACTGTTGACAGAACAATTAGCATCTTAGAGACAGGATAACCTTTACTCAATACATCAACGTTATTATTCTCGACCTTCATTCTCACATCATTGTGTGGTAGCCCTATGTTCTTTTCTGCGTGTGTGTACTTAGGACTGCTGGCTCGTGCATGGCCGATCGTGTGTATAAGCAGTCTTCCGAGTCTGTGGTTATGAGTGTAAAGAACAGAGTGGAGCTGGAACCCTGAGGAACATGCGAAGTGTTTAATGTGGTGAAACAGGTGCAGCGAGACAGAAAGGGCAGTCCAGCCAGAGCTAGTAGGTTAGTCACACTCTGACCCTCACATCACAGAGCTGGCAGCGCTGTGGGCGGAGATGTACAAATTGCTTTTCTCCTCTCTCATTCTGTCACTCTGTCTCTCGTCCACTCTCTATCACTCACACACGCATTAGCCGATGATACCCTCTTATTGAAAAGCTGTTGTGGTTCTTTGATCACTACAAGGAGGTCGTTTTTTATTGTTAGTGCTGTGGGAGGATTTGGAGAATTTTGCTTAACAATCTTACAGGTGTGGGTCTGTCTCGAAGTGTAAACTCCAATTCAGGAGAGTTTGTCTTATTGATCATCATCATCATTTGTCCTCAGTGTCTTCACTGTCTCCGGCAGGTATGTGTATGATACAGTAAAACATGGTGATGTCAACTTTATTAGTGCAGTTAGTCTTGAGAAAACAACACAAACAATATGTCTTGTGTTACTGGTGCACTATTGAGATTTTATATGTATGCTTTGTAGGCACTAGAAGAGAAACTGAAGTAACAAGCAAACAAGCAAACAACAAAGTCAAGAAGACAACACATAAGGCTCTTCCAATTGTTTATCTTCATCTCAAATGAAAACTTGATTAAAAATAGTCATGAAGCTATTAGTAAGCAGACACAGGTATGGTGTATATCTGCAGTCCTAGGCCTTCTCTTTGCCCTCGACAAAAGGCAAATACAGTCTACTGCCACCTGCTGGTACGGAGAGTTATTTCCTCTTGAACGGGCACAAGACATTCAGTATGTGTTAACTGGCTATTGGTTGTAGTCTTTGTCACTTCTGGTGCTGGACAACGTGAGGCAACACACTAACCTTCACAGCTACTGGATGATGTTGTGTCTGTGCTCGTGTCCTTCTTTTTCCAGTGCCTCTGCTGACTGGCTTCTTCTCTATGTGTGACGAAATAGCTTTTGTATTTCTCAGTAAACAAAGCTTAATGTATTGATCTTCTGATGGTCTAATCACTTTTTGTCTGTGTAATGATGCTGATTTGACCCAGAAAAAGCCCCTTTTTGCTTGACTGCTGACACATTCCCTTTTCTTCTGATGCCTTGTTTCCCATCACCACTGTTGCTACTTGCTCAGCAAAGTTCTGCTGATAATGCACATCCATATTTGTAGGAGGTAAGCAATGGCTGTGATCCAATGAAAAGACCAAATCCACTTGAGCTTCATTTGAATGTGTAAATGACATTAAATGGCAGAAATGAGGGTATTCAATGCTCTGCATTAATTTGCATATTTGTCACACTTAAGGGATTCAGATCATCAAACAAATGTTTGCACAACCTGAGTAAAATCATTTTGCTTTAAATTAGGATTTTATTTATTAAGAGAAAAAAGGTGTCCAAATCTACCTGGCCTTATGAGAAAACAAATGCCCCCATTTCTGTTATATACTCAGGTATTTCCAAAAGGTATTCAATATATTCCTTTACACATTTGTTTGTGTATGTTTTTTTAGTTGTGGCCTGGTAGTTCAATACGTTAAGGTCAGCCTGGGATGCAGAAGGTTGTTGGTTCAAACCCCGCCTGACTCCTAATCCATTCCCTACCAGGTGTGTCTCTGAGCCAGACACCCAGCGCTAGCTCCTTGTAAGTCGCTTTGGATAAAAGCGTCTGCCAAGTAAATTAAATTAAATGTATTGTTTTTGTTTTGTAATCATCTAACACAATATAAAATTGCTTTGAAGTGGCCCATTTTATATATTATACTTCTGTAATATACTATTTACTATTACTAATACACTGAATTTTGTCTTAAGACCTCAGCATTTCTACACAAATTCTTTTTACGAGTCATATGTGGAATACATTTTGACTATGCTTGGATATGTATGGTATCTACAGCATCAAGTTCAATAGTTTTATTAGTTAAAATAATAATGATAATAAAGTAACCTGTTTTTTGTAGCACGAGCATGTACTTATTTCTTCACCTTAAATAAAGAATTTAAAGTGATATTTCTAGTCCTTTTTTTACTTCAGTGCCATCCGTGTGTTCCTGTCACCTCTGGTTATAGGGAACCTTTCTTAGCTGTCTAGTTGAGATGTGGCTGCATCCCCATCCATGGCACCTGTGACGAACCTTGTGAAAATAAACTTGTTTAAAATAGATCTTTCAGATAAAAACACCTATTGTGTGTGTGTGTGTGCTGTGTAATAGGATTTTCTGAATAATTGTATCACATCGGATCCTCCACTCAGCACCCTACAAAGAAATAGCGCTACAGAGGCGAGGATGTTAGGAAGTATACAAAACAAATCAATTAATGGCTCCATCAAGAGTTATTCAACATTCTTCAGCATTTGATTGGTTTTTCCTTTTATGCAAACTGATCAATCAAGTGAATTGTACATTCACTTCACTACATGGGGTTCCAGAGGACATTGGACCTACAATAACTCCTTATTGCACTGCATTAATCTAGGAAGTGCAGATGTATGATTTCAGTTTCCAAAATGTAGGTTTGTTATGGAAGAGATACACACTGTGGCAGTCAATGAAATGTTTACTGAGCTTTCTTTCCTCTAGTGTAACTCGATGGAGCCTTTTTTTTAACCTATTTGTCCTTTAAGAATTTGTCCTTACAAGAACGGCTTGAGGAAATACATGTCTTAAAAGTAGTCTCTCAACCATTGGACACAATTTCTCTGGCAGAGAAACTCTGAGAGACTGGTAATGTGATTCTTCTGAGTATATTGATTTTATCCACTACTCCGGGCATTTGTTTGATTTACTTGTGAAAGCCTTCCTAGCACCATGCACCATTTATGCAACATTTACTGCAACTACTTGTACTTATTGGAGCCAGTGATTTACATTTCCTCATGTTAACCACCCACAGGATGACTTAAGCATATGAGAGTTGGAAATCGGGTGCCAGTTACACTTAAGATGTTGAATTGGCTATGAAAGCTGAAAGGCATTGTTAAAAACATGAAAAACACTCCCTCAGATGGTTGGATTGATGAGTGCTCTCGCCACCTTGCATATAAAATGGGGCTTATAAAAATAGTTAGACTGGTTAAAGTTCAAGGCAGTTTGATTGTGACTGGCAGAGTCTCAGGGCAGAACAAGCTGATCTAGACTTGAAAATGTGACCAACTCTTGAAATGGATTGGAACCCAGGAGAAGTTGGCATGTAAGTGGCTCCACTTGTGATGCATACGGCTCCCCTGACAACCCCATGCCCGACCTATAATGAGATTTAAACGCAATGCATCCAACCTGTTTATCTACAAGTCATCAGTGATATAAAAATGTACTTTAAGGGATTTGTGGTCTGTTTTGATCACTACTCTCCTTCAGCCTGTTGAGAGAGTAGGTATATCACTGCCAATAGAGAACTACTTACCCCATATCTCCTTCTGAGCTGCATCCACATAGAAATGTGGAACCACCCAGTCATGAAATGTCATAAACTCATTTGTGATATTTCTCTCTTTAACTGAACATGCAATAAAATGCTAAGTAAATACAGTCAGGAGAAATCCAGCTCCTGTAAAGTTGTCCTTTTTGTGTATTTAATTTCACACACATTTGCACAGGGAAATTACATTTTACTTATCTTATATAGTTGAGGACCACAGGTAAATAGCATATTCCTGGATTTTCCCCGGGATATTGAAACGTGAACATGACCCGAGACATTTTGTGCCTCCTGTTCTTTTCACAGGGCCACTGCTCACACTGACAGAAACAGTAGAAAAAAGAAAAATAAAGCCCTACTCTATACCTTTATATGCCACTTTTTTGCATGACCAGAATACATCTTTGGAAGAAAAAAAATCCTCAACCTATCATACAGTGTTCCCCTATTTAAATGAATGAAGGAAAGAACATGCATGATATATTTTCAGTATGACTGCGGCAGTACTTTATTGATGGACAGTTGGTTGTAAGGAGCTGTGCTGGCTGGATGGTGAGGACACAAAGAGCAGAGCTGACCATAGAGGCAGAGCAGCGGCAGCAGCTTAGGTTCGGCAGGTAGCTCCATGTGGGAGGTGTTTGGATCCGTTATATGCCGTCTGCTTTTATAACCAATACATAAATGTTGGGGATGCACGCACAGATACAGCTGTAAAGTTAAGATGAGGTCTTGTATAAATATAAAAACAAATAAATATCAGATCATTTCTAAAAATGAATAAAAGCAAATCAACATACTCACACATAATGTTGACGTTTAGTGTTGTGTTTCATTCAAACTTTGAAAGTTTCCCATTTACTGTTCTCAGAAGTTCTTCATGGGAGATTAACCAAACTCTGCTTTCTGTTAAGCATTATTCACATTTCTCTGTGACTTTTTTTAATTCTAGCCTGTTGTTCACAACAGCATGGCATGGGTCAGATTTCTCTCATGCTGTCCACTGAGAGTTACACAAGGCTTGACCTAATAACACCATAGCAGCTATCTGGGGGCTTGGATGTGAAATTGCCTCTATGACAAGGTGTTTATAGGTGGCAGAACTGTGCAGAGCTATGTCAACACCTGTGTCGTGGCATATCGCAGTCCACCTCAAACACTGCAGACTGCGCGACACGCACGCCGAATGTTCTCCACCATATGTAGGAGCGACAACAGATGCAGGCCGACAGCACAGCATATGCACAACAACTACTCCGTTAATGATGTGTAATAATTGCTGCAGTGGTAACCGCAGCAAAATCGTGGTGAGCATCGCTGTGAATCGCAGCAACATGAATAAAAATCTATTTAACATGCATAAAAGCTTTACCTGATGATTTCCCCTCAAAGCCACAGACAGTACGTTTAAAGGACAAATCACTCTCTCTCTACTTTTCCAGCCAGTGGTTAGAGCGCTGACTGACAGATGATGGTGAAGCTTCCTCTCTCCAGTTTACTTTAGTGGTTCCAGAATTTACCTTGAAGAACATAAAGGTTAAATCAGTACTTCCGACATATTGTGACTCGTTCATTGTCTCGCATTGTGTAAAGGTGTAGAAGAATGTAAAGTGGTTTTAGATAGTCAGTAGCATGAATGTGAATGCAAGTGGACAGACCTGTCCAGAGTGTACCCTAAAACAAGATGAGCCTCAGAGATTATACTATCTATCTATTATCTCTAAGGCTCATCTTATTTGATCACATTTTTGTCAACCACATACAGTAATCATGACTGTGCTGAGGTAGGTTAGAAGGAAATGCTACATGCTAACCTAAAGGAAAATGAATTAGCATATCATCTCCTTTTAAATCATGTTTATACTTAACAGCCTCCTCATATGAATGTATGCAATCATCCGAGTGTGAACGGGGTGTCCCTGAGAAAGACATCAATGCTTTACGTTTTGGGGCAATTTGACTGATTTTCTATAGTTTGAGGACATGTGGTGAACTATCTTTGTTTCTAGCTGAAACGTATGTGAGTATTCCAGGTTAGATCAGGTTCCTCTTACTACAGCGGTTGTATTCTTGTCATTTAGTTTGAAGCAGTGGTTTAAAAAGGGAATAGCACAGGTACACAGTAGGTTCAAAACCACTGACACTGACATACCCATTACCAACATCGTAATACAAAAATGCTTTAAGTTTCCATGTCTAAAGAAAGAGTTTACACAGAATGTATTATATTTTGCTCCAGCAAATAAAAGAAAATGCTAATGTCAAAGACAGAGGAATGGACATGAGGTAATTAGCATATTAATGCAGTCTTATTCAGGAACCACTTGATTTGCTGATCTGTTGTTTAAAAGCATGTGATGTTAACACTTAGGGGGTGACAATTATATTCACAGTCCCAAACAAAAATGTATGAGAAGATAACATTTTCTCCCTTCTATGAAACAAGCCTGTATGTTGATCTTTTATTAAACTAACTGAACAGCCTCGTGCTGTTTTGTCTTAATGATGGTTCCATTTCTGTCTCTCTGTATGACTGGCAGCAGAGTTCTGCCGCGACGTGCACACATGTACATATGAACTCACTAGTTGCGTGCGTCTGAGAGCGTGCGTCAGGAAATGTGACTTTTAAAGTGTGAAACAATGTTTGTCTGTCCGTAAATATGATTTGTAGTTGTAATGAAGTAGAAAAGATATGTCCCTCCATGGATATGCCTCCCCAGACCAACACTAACCAACCACCAAACCGATCATGCTAAGAATAATGCAGGCACGTGCCGTCGAGCTCCATGGTGCCAGGCAATGAGCACAGGGTCCACTAGAGGACATCGGGCCCACAGGACACCTAGATGAAGTCTGCTTCTAATGGTTTGGTCAGAGACATTCACACCAGTGGCACGCTGGAGGTCACTTTGAAGGGCTCTGGCAGTACTCATCCAACTACTTTGTGACCTACATAAGTGTTTAATGAGTTTCACTATGGAATACGGACTGTGATAGAATAATGCTAAATATTCATTTACAACATTTTATCATAGCACTAAAAAACTCCGTAGAGATTGAGTGCTACTCACTGAATATTTCGATTCCGCAGAACCCCCTTTTCATTGCAATGCAATGTAGTGCAAGAGTTTGCTGCTATAAACACAACTTCTAAATGGAAATCGTCAAAATCTCAGTGGGATTGAGAGACAACAGGAGCAACAGCAGTACGATTTATGACAAAGCGATCACCATTTTTAACAAGCTGCAGATGCTGGTGCTTCCGTTCACTCATTGGCCAAATTAAATATGCATCGACCGCCCAACCGCGGTGCACATGCTGCATGTTGTATGGAGCATTTTCTGCTGGTGATGTGAGTGAGTAGGGGGAAGAGAACAGAGGAAGTTTAGGAAAAAATCCATGGGAGGTCCCGCCCTTTCCTGCTGAGAATGTTATGAACTTGTCGGGGAGACGAAGATGTGGGTCCCACGGCTAATACAATATTTATTAGTCTCATTGTACCAGCTGTAGACATAAACAATGTATAATGGATCAAATATATTGGCTTAACAGCGTTTTAATAACCTTCACCTTGAGGGTGAACGCTATCTGTCCGCTTTCAAGCACTTCTTCACTTGCATGCACATGTCGCCCGGCAGCAGACTGGGGACCACAGGGGTCAAAGGTTCTGGTTTTGACTTTGCCGTGTGTGTAACTGCGTGTCTGCATGTCTGACAATATGCACATCTACTCTTCCAACTCCACTTTTGCCTGAAGTCAGTGCGCATCTTCAAAGGCATGGAGAACTTGTTTTGAACTACAAGCAGGTTTGCTTTCTCCCATCCTTTGTTCTACAAATCATCCCATGGGCACGCAACGTCCATAACAAAGGATGGAACAACACGCCGCTATCTTGAGAGAAAACAGGAAAGTAGATCCCTATTGTGCATAATTTACTGCTGCTCCCATTTCTATTCACCAGTCGTTCACAGGGAATCAGCCTGTTCATATAGTGAAGAAGGGAGAACGAGCGACAGGGGGATTGTAAGGGTGGAGGTTGTGCACAACGTTGCTTTTTTCTTTTTTTTTTACATCTTTTTGTACAGCAGAATAGTTAAGCCAATTTCGGTGGTATGTCCGCTTTGCCAAAGCCTCAAGCTTCATGTCATCATCAGTTACTAGAAAGTGAAGCTGCTGGGCTGAAGTCGGGATGCTGAAAGATTTAACAGGGCAAATACAAAACACATGAAGTGATTTCATACTGTAGAGGCAGATTTTGCTTTGCGGAAATCCATGCAGATTCTTTAGGCATGTCATGGTGTTTTTAGGTGGCTGGGCTGCGTCAGATAAGGTTGTTCTAACAGTTTCACTTCTGTGTGTGTGTGTGTGTGTGTGTGTGTGTGTGTGTGTGTGTGTGTGTGTGCGTGTTTGTGTAGGGGTGGATGTGGGGGAGAAAGCGATTAAGAATGAGAAAAGGAGTAAGTACCAGTGCAAGTGAAAGAGATTGAGTCAGACTTGGCTTACCTATGGCAGATCGCTGCACATTGACTTACTGGGAGGGTAAAGCAGCAGCTCTCAGCCACTAAGCCAGACACCAGCTGCTTCACCCACTCACACACACACACAAACGCACGCACACACACACACACACCACTGCCGACTTTTCCCCCTCCCAAAAAACCCCACACCAAGGACAGCTCTGAGCTTTCCAAGGATTCTGAGCTGGGCGAGACAGCGCTGAGATGTAAAAAAAAAGAAGTCTGAAAGAAGACACTGCTTACATGCAAATGCTCACACTGTGTACAGCACATACAGTACACAGCGCTGTGAGGCTGAATATGGTGCACACACAGAAACACACATATAAATAACCTGCACTCTACCTCACAACATCCCAACAGCATGTATGTGACATGCTGCTGGGATGTAAATGTCACAGATGTCATTGAATGTCACAAACGTTTTAAGGTATTAAAAATTAAAATTGTTGTGTATGTCCTATAATTTCCTGCATAATCTATATGGCACACATAATGACCATGCCTATAAACCAATAGGTCATTTAACACAGCAGCTTCTCCTGTTGTAAATAATAAAAGTGCTCTTTGCACACGTGGCGTTTGAGTCAGTTCACTCAAATCGGAGGCTGGGAAACAAAAGTTTGCAGCTGAAACTCACCTTTGCCAGAATAGCAATTTGATACCTCGCTTGCAATTGAACTCTCAATGTCAAGGCATTGCCGTTTTGGGCTGTAAATAGTGACAGGATTCTAATAAACAATCTGCCATGCTTCACCCTGTGTTAATAACCAACTTTCATCTGGTGTCAATCTTAATATAAAACTCCAATTATCCAAGTCTTTATTGGAGTGGAAAGAATTGGCTTCTCCATCCTCGCTGGATAAGTAGAACAACACCAATCTACATTCACACTGAGCTGAAATCATTTGACTGCTCTCTACTTGCTCCACTGAAACCATCTGCAGGGCTACATTATTTAGATGCTGATTTTGTTTTGTGTTTTCTACGTCATTGTCACAATTCTAATTATGACAATAACACAGTGTTACTGTGTCATAATGTGGACTGCCGGTCAAATATATTTTTTGGACAGTCTACATCCATCTGCTTCCCTCATCCATGGAAGATGGTGTCTCCTTGCCTCAGGAATGATCACTTGGCACTTGAGAAATTCGTTTTGGCAGTGGGACTAGTAGGCTTGCAAATGCTCCTCTGTTGTTCAACTTGGATATTAAGAGGTGTGTTGATGCGCAGTATGTGAGGGTTATTATAATTAATGAAATGTATCTATTAATCATTCATACATTATTTTAAATAAAGTATAAAAAACAAGTATATTGCACAATATATAAAACCAATTTTACAGACTTAAAACATTTACTATCTAAAGCTGTGTGTGCATTGAATCAATCAATCATAGTCTGCACCACTGACTAGGCAGGCAGCCCACAACATTGTATGTCTATACATGTGTGCTGGTCGGACTGTGTTGCTCTGCAATTTCACTCATATTGCAGTTTCTTTGTCACTGTGGTGAGTTTTTTGTGCACCACAAACAATGGCAGCTGAAACTGAGAAGGTCATGTTGGAACTGGAGTTAATAGATGTTCAACAACAGTTACTTTTACTGAAAATCCTGCAAGGCAGAAAAGAGAGAAAATGTTACTACCACTGAGCTTGTTGAGGCAGAAGGATGGCTGCCTCAAGCTGGGCCTTTATACTGTGCAAATAACGCAAAATGGAAAAACTAAACAAAAGCATTCAGCACAAATGACAAACTTAAAAACAATAACTCATGACTACATGACTGAGACCACTTTAGGAATATTTAAACTTTACTTAACGTAACTTATGTTTATGATCCATTTTGATTTCTGTAGGCATGATTTAAAATTGTTGTATATTGAGGACCCTACCGCAAAACATACCTTGCTGTGTTTTCTAATATTTTTTTATTAGAATATGTATTACGATAATCCAAATGTTGCATATCCACACATATATTATTTATTATGCATTACAAACAATTTGTTTGCATTGTGTTTTCTCCACAAAATGTTCAGTAATCATGATAAAATGTATAAACTAAATCTATCCTAATCCTTCTTTCTCACACATTCAGAATGTCTATGCAATGAAAACTTTCCACCTTTCAGACACACACTCTTGACAGTGAAGTTCACACATAACAGTCACACAGTCGAAAAGAATATATAATAATATAATATAATATGTATCTTTACTGGTGTGGGATCATACACTAACTATTTTCATTGTACAGGTCCTTTTAAAAAAATTAGCATATTGTGATAAAGTTAATTATTTTCTGTAATTTACTGATAAACATTAGACTGTCATATATTTT
>JAUMTR010000017.1:21203653-21234932 GCA_032270685.1 Microctenopoma stevenorrisi | reverse complement strand
CGACTTATTGCCGGCAATGCGAACCAAGCTCCTGCTCCTCCTGTACAGGGACTTAGTGGCTCGTAGCAGCGAGCCCCATACCCCGTACTCTTGGAGCACACCCCACATGATCTCTCAAGGGACACAGTCGAATGCCTTCTCCAAATCCACAAAGCACATGTGAATCGGTTGGGAAAACTCCCATTCCCCCTCCAGCATCCCGGCCAGGGTTTAGAGCTTGTCCAGTGTGCCACGGCCGGGACGAAATCCACATTGTTCCTCTTCAATCCAAGATTCGACTATCGATCAAACTCTCTTCTCCAGCACCCGAGCATAAACCTTAAGGGGGAGGCTGAGGAGTGTGATCCCCCTGTAGTTGGAGCACATCCTCCGGTCTCCCTTCTTGAAAAGAGGAACCACCACCCCGGTCTGCCAATCCAGGGGAACTTCCCCCGATGTCCATGCAATGTTGCAGCAACATCCAGAGCTTTAAGGAACCTCGGATAGACCTCATCCACCCCAGGGGCCCAGGCACCTTGAAGTTTCCCAACTACCTCGGTAACCTAAACCACCGATATGGACGGGCCAACCCCAAGATCCCCCGGCTCTACTTCCACTGTGGAAGACATGCTGGTGGGATTGAGAAGATCCTTGAAGTATTCCTTCCACCGCTCAATGAGGTCTACAGTTGAGGTCAGCAGCTGATCAACAAGACCCGATAGGACTCCTTCTTCAGCTTGATGGCCTCCTACACCCTAGGTGTCCACCACCGGGTACGGGGATTGCTTCCACGAGAGGCACCGCTTCGGCAATGGAGGCCCGGTACATGGTCCATTCGGACTCAATGTCCCCTGCCTCCTTCGGAATAAGCTCGAAGTTCTGCCGGAGGTCAAATCAAATTAAATCCAAATTTTATTTGTCACATACATCATTATACAGTCTACAGGGTTAGCGTTAGGGGTTAGGGTTAGGCTATCGCTGCTTCTTCTTCTTCTTCTTCTTCTGTGGGTATCCCAGCTTTATCTCCTTTATCTCCTTCTTTTGTGGGTATCGCTTCTTCTTCTTCTTCTGTGGGTATCGCTCTTCTTCGTCTTCGTCTAATCATTTCTGGCAGGCCAAACATAGGCCAGCATAGCACAATGCTGACACCCCTTCAGAGCTGCTAACAGGTTTAAGGTCTTAGATCACAGAAAATCAAAAACTGCATTAACTACGTTATTTTTTTTTTATGCATTAAACGTTTCACAATAATTAATTAAAGTTAATGCGATATTTTTGACAGCCCTATATAATGCACTTCAGTACGACTCCTCTTATTACAATTATGTCAATAACAAACGTGTAATAAATGTGAATTTAAGAGTGAAATAGTTACCAGGCTTATGGTAAACCATGGTAAAGTTTCTGATTACTGTTGGAGATTTTAATTATTATTAGTATTTAAATGTATGGCTGACCACTAATGCAAATGCAATTCATTCAAATTTATTATTAGCATCAGTCTATTAGGTGCACACTCTACAGGATCACCTTTAGGGGTGGGGGTTACAGTATAGTATTGCGGTGATATTGTATCGTCACAGGGAAGCTGAATAGATATTTTGTTTAAAAAAAAGGTAATCAAACTTTTAATCATCAAAATAATTTTAATTGCAAAGTAAACATAATATTGTGACACTCTAGTCTTACTCTTTTGGTTTATGTTAATTTACCAAAGGTAGTTCACACAGTAAATGTGTCAAAGTAAAGCTGAACTATTAGTCTTTTTATCGGGAGTTGCCTCTGTCTGCCCTGAAGTCATACTCCAGTCATGCACCACAGAAGAGACAAAAAATATCCACCAAAGCTGCACACTGCTCCCCAGGCACAATGCAAAGAACCGTACCAAGAAGCAAAGTTGACCCAAACTTTGTTGGGTCTCAACAAAGTTTGGGTCAACTTTTACCAACACCATTGCACCATTAAAACCCTGTTCTTTGTTCAGCACGCCAGCTTGCATTTTTTTTCAAGAAGCATCTCTGCATACATGTGCAGGGTGAAGCAACTTGAGGCAAAGGTCAGGTTGACATCACTGGTGTTTCAAAATGTGTAATAGTAGAGGTGTATTGAGCTAAATCCAAAAATTTTTGAGTTTTGTGGTTTTTTGTGGAGTTTTCTGATATATGCCTTCAATAGGCAGGCGTGGGGTGAGTGAAATAAGTGAAACAACAGCAGGGGAGGGGAAGTTTTTTTTACCATTCTCAAATCTGTCTACGTGTGTGTTAGTGAGCACTTCTCCTTTGCCGAGATAATCCATCCCACCTCACAGATGTGGCATGATGAGGTTCTGATTAGACAGCAGGAATATTGCACAGGTGTGCCTTAGACTGCCCACAATAAAAGGTCGCCCTGAAATGTAACTATGTGTTTACATGCACACCATGGTTAAAAGTTGTGTGTAGGTCAGATGCGATGTAGCACATGACCGGTGGAAAACGTAATAAACTTCAGAGCTTGTCTGTGAATACCGATAATGAAATTGATTAATTTTGGGGAATTTAAAAACATAAGTAGGCAGCCTCAGGTACAATCTATAACACACTTACAATGCCGTTATCTCAACGATACCCAGGAAGTTCCACAGTAGTTCACACTCTGGCCCAGATGGTCAGATTAACATATGTGAAAGCCAGAGGGGAGGACAACCCACAGGTGACCACTAATCCCCAACCTGAGGGTTCCACAGGGTTTATAAACCTGCTACTCACACCAGTCAGTCAGACTTGAGAAAGCCCTCTGGATTGGAAGGTTAAACGTCGTCAAGAAACCTAACAAGTCCAGTTGCTTATCCATGTAACCATGACCTGGATGACTGAGAACCTTCATAGATTAGTGGGCTAATTAGCTTTTTTAGTTAATGATCAACAGTGACTGGTGGGACTTTGTTCCAACAAAGGTCAGCGCAGCTAGGTCAGAGTTCAATGAATCTGAACTTTGAACACATTCTTACTCTGCTTAGCTCACCAGGCATGCAGACCATGCAAAGCCAAATACTCACCATATGCACAACAATTGCAAAGCTCATGGAAAAGCTGTTTTAACGTTTTAAATTTTGCTACTATAATTAATAATTAACAACTCGAATTGTCATTATCATACCTACCTATAGTTTTATTATTGTATGATATAATTTACTGAACAAGACAGATTGACTTTCCCCCCCATAAATTACATGCTCTGCAATTATGTAAAAATTTTTTATGTGGTCATCACAGAGAATTAAACATGATTTCCATTTTCTGCTTAGAGCTTTGCATATGGATTATCTGACCTAAAACTAGGATACACAGTCAGACCTGAATGTCCTATCAACCTGTAAATAGCTCCTGACAGTACAAACAAGACCTTGATTTGTCTCTTTGTTTGAAACAGGGTGCTGTGCAATATTGATCATTCAGGTTTGCCAAAAAGAAGAGTCGAAACACTTTATACATATTTATCAGCAAAAACACCTCTTTTCCACCATCCTTCTCTCCTGTCTGAGAGTGTTTTTCTTCCAGCCACACAGCCCTAGATTGTTATGCATAGAGTGACACGACCTGCAGGCGTTGCTCAGATTCTTATCGTCATGCTCTCATCTGATGGGAACGCATGCTCTGACAAAGGCTGGTCCTTCTAGATTCTGCTCATATCTGCTTTTTAACAATTCCATCAGTGCCGGATAAGCCGGCTGGCAATAAAGATGAAATGGCAATACATAGAGGGATCTGGGCAGCATCTGCTCACAAGAATGACCGATAGCACAGTGTTGTTCGAATCATCAGAAAGTGGTTGGTAAAAACGATGAGAGAGAGATAATACAGGCCATTCTAACATAGGCTCAAAGTATAAGAAATGTCAGCTGTGTGGCTCTGTCAGGTCAAAGAGCACTAATTGCTATTTAATGTTGATTCTTTTTCATCTTTTTTGGTATTCTACATAGAAGTACTGTAGCAGCTGAGGTCCTTACTGGATACATACAGTATGTATTGTATAAATACGGGTCGGAGCCCCTTACTTTTTGCTAAAACTGCTAAATATAGATTTATTTTATTAGAATACATAGGATAGGTACAGTAATTAGCCTAAGGCTGACATTGCAAGCACTGACCTTTACTACTCACTATAAGCTAGTTAAACAACTGCTGGCTTTGCAAGGTTATTATATTAGAGATAAAGTAATAGGAGAAAAACAAAATATTCATAAACAACATCTTTTTTTTTTTGGCCACTTGGCACCAGGCTGATAAATTATCACCAAAGTTTGTATGGCGAAGCAAACATGTAATTATTTAGACATCTACCTGATTTGTAGGGATCATTAATCTGGAGTTTTCAATTGTGAGTTCTTTGAGCTCTTTTATTGTTACCATGAACTCTTGAGGGAATATGCTGTAATTTAGCGACTACATGCCGTTTGGTTCTGGGCAGTGGTTGTATATGTTTTTTGCTGAAACTAGTCGCCTGCTGTTGCTGGAAACAATACTGATGAGAGCAGAGAGAGTAAACTGTTGAACATAATGTTTTAATTGTAGGTCAGCAAACCAAAAGAAATGGAGAATTAACCAGAGAAACTCCACAGAGCTCAGTTGGACCAAATAGTAAGGCGCTGCATTATTAATATAAAAAGAGTAGCTTTAGTATGCTTTTAAATATATTTTATTCATTGTTCTATTCTAAACATTATTTGCTCTGCAAATAAAGCTTAATTAAGATTTTTGTGGTTTTAGGCAGAAGGCTCTGTTGAAAAACTCAACATATCAAAAGCTTCTTATGATAGTAAAGGCAGGTATGTAGGTAAATATGGACTTATTAATATCTACGTCTTGTATTTATATCTACATTTTGTATTTATTTACCTTATTTTATAGATGTGTAAAAATGTTTAGTATGATTCGTTTGCTTATATTGTTTAAATGTCCTTTTTCAAAGAAACTGTTTAAGATGCTTCCACTGAAGCCAGACTCAGTCTGCTAAGTGTGTTACACACAGAGTGTGTGTGGTTACACCTCTGAGCGTTCTGGTAGTGTGTTATGAGCTGTCCCACTGCTGTCCAGCAGCGAGCGTTAATATATTGTAGCTTTTCACTCCTCCAGTGGCAAACTCTTAGCGCCTCCTCAATGCCCGACACACACGAGCTGCATCTTGAGTGACAGGCCACTCCCTGCAGAGCCGTGGAGGGTAATTGGCATTCAGGATCATCTGGATGATAGGGAGGGTTGCGAATTCCATGAGACTCTACTCCCTGGCTTTTATCCTGCGCCACAAAGTTCTCCAAGATCCTTACCCCATTTATACTGAGAGAAGGAGGGAGAGACAGAGAGAGAGGAAGCGATCGACACACAGTTAGACTGCGATAGAGAGAGAGGGAGGGAGAGAATTCTTTACATGCAGTGAGCTGGCAGTGGCATCCCCGAGGGAGACATTGTCGGTGAGGGGGAAACAGCTTTCTATGCATGAGGAGAAATCTCCTTCAGGTTTGTGTTGCAGCTGGACCCCCACCCCCACATCATCCTCATCACCCTCCCTTCCCAGTGGCCTCCCTGCACCCCACATTCTCTGAAAATCCCGTGCCCATGTCTGTAGGGATTTATGACCCGTCACCTCTGCAGCACATGGAGATGGGAGGGTAAAGAGAAGGAAGGAGAAGAAGGTAATGGCAGCGACTGTATAAGGAGGGGGTGTAGCATGGAGGGGGGCTTCTTACTTCACTCCGGCGAGCGCGATGTATCAATCTGTCCAGGGATTCTGTCCATTCAACTGAAGCGCAGCGAGAAGAATTAACAAGAGAGATAGAGGGGAGGCAAGGTTATTGTGATAGCTACCACACCTAAGCTGTCTCCCCAAACAGATCTTTCATTTCACACTCCAAACCAACAGCGAACTGACAGGAACACTCAGCCCCCATCAACATATCATTTGCTCTGCTGTCAAGTAGCATGTGGTATTTAAAGGGGAAAAAAGATAACAGAAGTGGCAGTAACAGAAAGTGCCATGATACAGTTTTGTTTAGAGAGGATCACAGAGTGGATTGTGCGTACTGTGAGCTATATTGAACATTTCTTTGTGGACATTACAATTGAGGGCATTAACTTGTAGATTTCTGCCAGCTCCCATAAATTACTCAGCCGTACCTGTGCCCCTGAGGTAGATCATTAGTGTGGTTGATAGGTATAATAACGTAGCCTGGTGCCTTGCCATTCTGTGGCCATATAGTCATGACCAAAGGGCATTCTGTGCAAAGAGAATTGAATTATGCTTTCTGTCATACGGTTAACATGAATTTAATGCATACTGAGTTGGGAATCAATAATTTGCAGAAAGCTACTAATGCTTTATTGTCAGCTCCACCAAGTTGAAATTATATGGAATTATTGAAAACAGAAGACAGAACTCATTCTTCTGAAGATTGCCTACCTGTCTGGCCTACCACGAATATCATTAAATCACTCCAGATATCAGGATTTAATCATTTTAGATTCCTTAGCATTTACTCCAGAGAAACCTCTTTATCCATAATCTGTAGCCTGACTATGTAGAGGAGTGTAATCGAATACTTCCATTGTCAACCACATGATTCACTGGTACTATCAGTTTTTAAGGTACCTTAAAATGTTTTCTTTTATAGCTTTTATGTCAAGTACCTTGGTCAAAAGGATGTTGTTTTTAAAGTTCTATATCAATTTGATTCGATTTGATTTGATCTGTATGTGAGTGATTGAGTAGCAACCTAATCCACCTCCTATTTGTCTCAATACGATTTACCTTCATTTTATATTTATATGCACATGGGCAATACGGTTGAAACTATAACCATGTTTTAAGGTAAAACATGGTTTAATCTTTAGTGTAACAAAATGTGGTACAGCTTTGTGTTTTGAGTTGTCTGACTGTAACGAGCCGGTAAAAGTGCAGAATTTGTCACTAGCAGGGTATTTTTATGTTCTTCTGAGGGTTATTAGCGTAAGTTCACTTCCTGAAAAGCCAGAGACTATGTTGCAAATCCAAATCCATAAAGGTTTATTAAGGTAGTTACACTGTAACTTTAAGTGTTACCATTTTAATGAGCGTCTTTTCTAAGGAGGATAATGACGCAGATGATCTACTTCCCATGTGATACAGAGATATCATGATAGTGTGACTGATCTCCTGTCGCTTCGTGTGCAACAGCCAATATGTAAAAACTCCAAAAACACAATAGTTTTTGTGGTCCTGAGAATCCATCAGCCCACACAACCCACCTCACCACTAATCTGATGGAAATGTGTATTACATGTATATCTACATACAGTAGATGTGTGGCAGTCTTGTAAAAGTTGGCCAGAGTTTAGTTTTATGTCATTTCTAATAGTAACCAGAACTTGTGATATTTTTATCATAATATCAGTAAAATATTACAGGACTGTTGGTCTGTGCTTCCTGTCTGCAGGCTTTCCAGGTAAGGGTTTTTAGATTTGTCTGCCAGTTGTCTGTCACAGGTGCTGCAGCTGTCACATTAGCTGAAATATTAATATCATACCCACATTTGGATCATCCAGTGAATGGCAGTTTCAAATTCTGGCACCATGAGCTGAATTGAAGGCCAAAGAAGAAATTGCATTGCTAATTGTAGTTTACACTATTTGAAAGCTATTTTTAGTTTGTGTTATTACAAAAGAGAAAATAGATAACAGAGATTTTGTACAAGTCTTGCAAGGTGCATAGACGACAATCTGCAGAGGTTAGAATATTTTAACAATACAGTAGAGATTAAACTTTTCCAAAGCAGACGGCAATTTACATTGCATTTTTACATTTGTCTTCTTATAAATTTGAAGTAGGAATCTCAAGGTGTGTTAAGGTTAGCACAAACTATTCCTTCAGTCTTGAAAGTAGGAGAGGGAAATACTTGGTTCGGTAGATTAGGAGGGTTAAAGAGAATAAATTCTAAGGCAAGTAAGGGAGGAAGATATCGTAGACGGACATCTGATGCAGGCAGTGTTGAAGAAGTACTTCTTGAGGAGATGAATTTTCAGCTTTATTCCAGATGAACAGGAGTTACCTCTGCCGTCTTGACTGGAGTGGGAAGGTCATTCCTGTGTTAGAGATCTAGGAGGGAGACGAGCTGAAAGTGGAGCATTGATTTGGAAGCCGCACAGAAGGGGGAAGCTGTAAGCAGGCAGTCACAGGAAAGCACAGACCTGGTGTGGAGGGCGCTAGCTTGGAAGTATAGGAGGGTAGACTCCTTCAGCAGCCTTCTGCACCGGCAGCAAGGCTTCACGTTCAAAATGAGCAGCCAGAGGTGGCAATTGGCGAGAGTGTAGAAGGCGGCTGACACAAGGCGATTTTGGTTGAAGAAAAGGTGGGCTGAAGCATTGTAAACAAGCTAAAAGGGTGATAAGACCTTAGCCAAAACCAATTTCTCATTCAGAGCAGCTTACAGTGAGTTTTAGTACATCACCCACAGTGCTTCATGAGACAGGATTACTTTGTAGTTTTTTAACATGCCCTGTTTTGGACAGGAATTAAAGATTATGTTCCCACATTATGAATTGTAGTATGAGTCTTTTGTGTTACACTTCAGATTAGGCAACCAGCACATTTTGGTTTAAGCATAAAACAATAGCATTAGCTGTTTATTGAAATTACACTCAAAGTATGTATATTGGGGAAAATCAGAAATAATACATTTTAGTATTGTCATGTTTGCATTTTTTTACAACCACCACCCAACGGCAGCACCCGCCCCCTCAAAATGGTCAAGTTAATTTCTTTTGATAAATATTCTGTACATCTAGAAGTAATTTCAGGTTCCCTTTCTATAGAACAGGCCTGTACATTGTTCTATTATTAAAGAAACTAAACAGCCTAATGTTATTTATCATACATGACAGCGACATTTGTGTCTCTGTATCACAAACAGTAGAGTTCTGCCATTGTGTACACACAGAGACGCACATGCACACACAGGTAAACACACAGAGCCCACGTTGGGAAATATGACAAACTGCGCAATTTCTCTCCCAATCATATCCACTGTACAGCTAAGGTTAAGCAAACACGTATTTATGTGATTTTAGTGTATTTTTCTTTTAATGTTGTAGCATTAAATAATGGGTTTCTATTGTCTGAAACCTCCCAGCCGTATGTAGAATAATTTCTTGTGTGTTTGATGTGATACAAACACATTTCTGCAGGGGACCACAGCGCTATGTGACAGTAAATTATTTTGTGAACTTTTCCACACGCTGTCCTTCAGGTCAGGTTATAAAGATACCTGAATGGAGTGAAGGATGATTTCTTTTCTGCTGCTAGTGACACAGATGTCTTGATACATGCATCCTTATGCTACAGATTGCAGGTCACTTTGTCCTGTTGTAATGTGTAAAAATTCAGTTTTGTTTTTTGTTGCTGTCTTTTATTACACCCTGTTATGACACTTACAGCATACAGTACACCAAAGAACTATCAGGTGTTGAAAGTAATAGTACTGCTGAAATTCTGTTGAAATTCTAGTTTCAGACAAACAATTTGAACTGAAAAGTAGCTTGTTGACGTCCTTTGACGTATACAAGCTCATTTGCATCAAGCGTCATTTCACTGAAGAGCGAACAGGTGTTAATAGTCTCAGTAGCTCTTACTTAGCTTAACATACTGAGGTTGTTAATAACTTATTAATAAACAACCAAAGAAAAGAGCCCCACTTTTATTAAACTGCTTGCAGCTCATACACACTATGCCACTTCTGACAAGGGGTTGAGTAGGCTGCGCTTTGCTTTAAAGGGCTCATAGGTCTTAATAGAAAAGGAGAAACCTATGACCTCATTCTGATGAGTTTATGAACAATTTTAAATTGCACATGACTTGCTTGTTTTGTCTTGTCTTAATATAGTGGTTTCCCACTTGGGCGTTCGGATGAGGTTCTTTTCGACCTTTCTGTAATTGTTGTCTAGTTTTACCACTCAATGCTTGAAACAAACCATTGAAAGAAATACATCAGAGAAAGAACTGTTTAGAATTTGTACACATGGCACAGAGTCAACCTGTGGAGATGTTTTAACAGCTGGCAAATCCAAAATGGGTGGAAACCGCTGTGATCTTTTAAAATTGCATGTGCTAGTTTTTTTTTGTGTGTGTGAAGTACTGTAGCTGTACCTTTTTAAATTGCTTGCAAATCATAGAAATATGCAAAGTATGTGTGAAAAACTAGACTGTGCCGGTGGGCTTCAAGTAGTAGCTTTTATTAATGACTTTATTATCATTTGTAATAACAGATGACTTTGTAACTTTTGCTGATGAATTAATGATTCCCATGGTGTGGGGTGAGACCTCTCAAGGGGTGGCAGGATAAATCTGTCTTCTATCTGTCTCATGTCTCAGTCAGTCCTCCAGCTCTCATGTTGATTCAGACGCTTGAGGTACACATCGCTGAGAGTAAACTATCTTTGCTGCATTGGCTTAATGTCCCTCACCAGCTGACCTCTGTTGCCCTGCAAAGCAATCTGTGTGTTTGTCTAAGAAGAAGCCATGAATATCTCCCACCTGCTTTAAGCAGGGTGCCATCGACACATGGCTGAGTGACGAGACACCTTCCGCTCCATTGGCCACTACGGACAGAATGATGGAAGCCACTTAGAGAAGACACCCTCTTTTCTCTGGCCCCAGTGTCAGGCTGAGAGGTGGTCAATCGTCTGTGACTTTGTAATATACATTTGGATTCCCATTGCGTACCGTAACATACTAGTGCAGATTAGACCCTGGATGACCTGCCAAGGAGGTAGGTTTGGCAATATTGACTTGCATGTATATGCAACAGCTCTCTGTCTCTCAGTGGGGTATGTTGGAGCACAGAGGGAGCGCAGTTGTGGGGCGTTGCTGGAAGGACCATTGACGGAGGACATGCAGCGTGATCTTCTTTTCAACAGTGACTCTCCTGAGGAAACCTCATCCGTTTCCTTCAGAGAAAATGCATACATCTTTGTAGACTGTGCTTGTGCTCACGGCTTCACTGCGAGCAAACACAGATGCAGGATGTCCAGCGGTGCAGCAGTGATGGATTTTGCCCATTTTACAAAACCACACGCTATATACTTGACAGTAAGATGTGCAATTCTTCAAACTAAGCTTTGAGGCAACAAGGCCTCCCACTGACTGATAGGACGGTCCAGGTTTCATTTGTGAAAATATTCCACTCACTGATCTTCCTGCATCTCTTTATTCCCACAATGAAAAGCTGTACTGTGTCTTATTTGTCTGTAGATCATCTCTTCTGACTCTCTCCAATGTGGTTATTGTTGTTCAAAGGCACTCAATACCTCAGAGTCTTGTGTTATCAGCTCCTCTGCTTCCTCAAGTACCTCATCCCCTCCATTTTAACAGGCTCACTGTGTAGATAACAGTCACAAAAATAGTGATGTTTAACGCAATATTGTATGTTTGTTTTAACCTGTATAATGTATTTAAAATACAGTTTGGACTCTGAACGAAGAGCTAATTTTAGAAGCTGGATGTCTCCGCCTCCTTTTGTGTGTCTGAGGTATTGTTGAATCTCTTGCCTCCGACGTCGTTTAGCTATTTTTATACACTTGTTTTATACACCAATTCTTTTATCCAATTTCTTCTCGCACACAAAAGGCGTCCTTGAAAAGCATAATAAGACAAGTTCAAGGAGAGTGTGTCAGTGTGTGTCATTTAGAAACGTCATCTGAATAGTGAGCAGTTGATAAGCACCCAAAAAAAAAGTGTCATCCTGCCTTTGGTAAATAGCACGTGTGATCAGAAGTGTTGTCTCAAACTGTGTCATTGACTCCGTGAAGTATTTATCATTCTACTAGACGATACCACAGAGCTGAGAGCAGAAAATGCCTGGTCAGGGTGACTGTGTAAGGCAAACAGTGGTCTGGTGTTGGCACAGGGCCCTTGTGGGACTGACCTCAGTGGAGGTAGTGACACAGAGCTGGAGAAGTGAAAGAATGGTCCAGGTGTGACCTCTGACCTCTGGGGAAGTTATAACTAGAGCACTGAGCTTGGTTGTGACACTTTATCTTAATTTAAACCCAGGGTGTGTCAGCTTATGGCCTGAACATCGACTTCTGTGTGAAGGTGGCAGAGCTTTTTGCTACTTTACAGAAACTCCTCAAGGTTACAATAGAAACAAGTTTTTATCAACATCATTTAAAATCCTTTTTAAATTAAAAATCTGTGATAATATCCAAGGATACAATTTGTGATTAACATTATTACTTTTTTAAATTTCACTTTCTTTTGTTTTACATTATTTTCAATACAAGTATACCATCATTTTGGTTTGAAATAATCTCTGGTCTATGAAAAGTGAAATATTTTTTTCTTGAGTTAAGCTAGTAAATTGGTTTAATTTACAGGAGTTGAATCGGCTTCTTTTTTAAGCGTACATTAAACAATTTTCTAATTCCATTGTCTATACATTGCTACAATTTAAGGCCAGTCCACACTTTTTACGTCTGCTACAATTGCAAAAATTGCACGAGCTACATGCTACTTGACACCAAACATGTCTTATGTGTTAGGTGGGTTAATGGTTGAAAGCTTGAAAGCAGCTTAATGTGCTATTAAACAGTAGTTTATCATACTGTCATGGCAGTGTTACTGCCTTTATTTCTGTAGGGACTAGTTTTCTAACTATTTTCCTCACAGAAAAAAATGTTATTGAATGTAAATGTAATAAACTCTTAAAGCGTGTATGAGAATAGCATGCAGTTGTTTAGTGCTTTGATTTTACGAAAGCAGTAAATTAATTCATCCCTCTGTGATCCTTCAGTGTCAGAGGATTTCTCTTGTGTTTTGTCATCAGACAATTGCTTAAGCTATATCCTTGGAGAAATAACTTAATTCAGTTAAATTTCCCTTAATTAGTTACAAACATAACTCTACTGTTTTCTAACATTATGACAAAGAAAAAATCCTTTCATGTTTGCGAGGGATAGAAAGAAACCGAAGATTATGTGAAATTTCTTTGCTGTTTTAGAGCCAAACTCAATGAAGTAAAGGCCTCGTATGCTACTGTGTTTTATTTCTATATCACAGTAGCTGCTTGTAAATTCTCAAGACATGTTTGTGGATACAGGATAGAAGTGGACGAGTGGACGCTTCCTACAGGTATAGCCTACTTTTGACCTAAATAAATATGCAAAAATTCACTTGCAGTGCAATGAGGAACAGAATATTTAACTCTGTTGTTCCCTGCCAACACTTGAACACAAGAAAATCCCAGGCTGATTAAAATCAAATGAAAACAGGCAAGAACACATTGCCCAAAGCTTACTAGATGTTAAATCACTACATTCTCTCCATGTATTTGATTCTTACTGCGAGTCTACTCAGCTGGAAAATAAAACGTTGAACTGTGGCTCATTATTTGTGCAAATGACATGCATGCAATTAAATTTACACTGACTTAGTGGCGTTAGGTTATAGCTGTTACTGTAGTTTTTCAGTATTTCATAATCCCATATGTAAACTTCTAAGATCCAGCATAAATGCAGTGAAAATAATTAAAGTCCAAAATCCTTTAGTTGTGCGTCAAAGGTTTAATGGGACACTTTGAGCGCATAAAGAGTTTTTATACACATAATGTAATAAAAATTGTTTATTTTTTTTAATAAGACCATTTGTAAGACCATTTGTGCCTAGAAGCGAAAATTCACTTACTTAGTAAATAGGGAAAAATAATCTAATAATATATTTGCAGAGGACACTTCTTTCCCATGTTAGGTGCCCTGCTTGACTTGCTGCATCTTGTCTGGGCTACTGGGAAAAGACATCCGCCTACTGCCTCCCGTACGACTTGACCGCAGCCCAGCCGCTGCCTGAGCCGCTCACACTGCAAAGAGCTCACCGTCAGCATAGGCCAAATGGGTCTAATTCTAGGTGACACATTTAGCGCATGATTTAGCTCGCAGACCTACAGCTGTGTCCCCGACATTCAAGACAAGACCGCTGGGGCATCTCATGAGCATAATTAACCCCTTCATTATGGAAATAAGCAAAAACATTCTAAAAAATGATGGCATGCTGGATTGGCTGGATTAAAGCAGATGTGGCGGTGTGCTTGGCTGACTTTGGACTGTCCATTTCACCAGAGCCAGAGATGACATCATTTAGTGCTCAGGGACCTTGAAACAGGCAGCAAAATTGAGATGCAGTGGTTCAAGGGGAAGGAAACATACATTCATCCACTGAGAAAATGGCTCCAACCAAGGTCTCTCTATTTTGCTCATCACCCATCAGTCTCTAGTCACCACTGAAATGTAAACTCGATAAAGAAATAAAATAGTTTTTTTAGGTCAAAGGCAGAATTTTCTTTTTAGCAGAATAATTAAAGTATTTTCTACGTATATATGTTGTCAGGCACATATTGATAAAGTGATCTTTTTAATGTTATATCTAAATGCTAACTACTGGCGGTGTCATGGGTATTGATCAGCACACAGTACCATAATCATTTGCTTAGCCAGCATTTTAAAGTTGGGATGTGGGTTTCTCTAAAGAATCTCTAAAGATATGATTTCTATCATAGTTATGAGACTGCTTTTTGGTTGGTTTTGAATAAATTTAAAATTCATTCTCAGTGAAACCCTTAATTCAAGTACAGTGACCAGATCTGTAGGTTTACTTCAGAGAAAATATTCTAGTTAATGAAACATTTGTTATCAAGTGCTGTTTTGCGTATGACATGTAATAACACACTCTTAGCAGTTACTTCTGCGGTTGCAGATTTGATAGAAAGACGTTGTAAAACAAATACTTTTGTTTACAGTGTTTTGCTCCTCTTTGCGCTGAAGAAATCAAGTCACTCGTGTTAACCTCTGATTCTGCATGTTGATTATTTATTATGCAAATTACCGACAAATTTGAGATTTATTATACTGAGCACAGTGTCAATGACATTTACACACAGCTGGTAAGTAGCCCTTCAGCATATGTGTGTGTTTGTTGACGTGAGCGTATTTAATAGGGAGCAAGTGTGTGTGTATGTGTATGCTTGTATGTTGTGGCTCTTGGAATTCAATAAGGCAGATGGGCCTTTTTACAGTATTATCTTTATTGCCAAAGAAAGGGCCAATCTGTTTCCCCCCTTTTTGCCAACAATACACATCAATATGTACAGCGCATATCCATTTGTCTTACTTTCCTGCACTCACATGCCTTGTTTTTGTTTCTTCTTTGCTTTTTGCTGCCATTGGTTACAGCCACTGATGAAAACAGAGCACACCTGAGCCCCTTTCACAGCCAGAAAATGAACTTGAGAAACACAACGGGGGTGTACTGCAGGTTTCAAGAGAGAGGAGAAAGCGTGAACCTTCAGTGCAAGTCTTACTGCGGGGATTACTCTATTCAGCTTGACAGTGAAACCGAGTCATGGAGCAGACAGCTGGGGCCTCGGTGGAGAAAGGAGAGAAAAGAGCTGATCCACCTGTACTGTGGCTCTCAGAGGGCTGGCTAAGTCAGAGCTGTGTGGTTTTTTAAATGACACAAGCACCTCAGCTTTAAACACCACTAAGCATATTCCTCCTGTTCAGCCTGCCAGAGAGGATTCACACCTGCAAACCTGAGAGCATAAAATATTACAATGAAAGCAGGGATGACATTTAAGGAGAATTTTTACTCCGTTGATAGAGATAATGTGGGGCTTAAGTCAAGTTTTAGTACCAGATATAGGCTGTCATGTGATGAATGCTCCTGTAGCATCAACAGATGGATGCAATTTAGAGAGGAATACGTAAATACAAACAAACAGGGAAGGTGCATAGGACATTTGCTGACACCCCAATGCTCCTGAATCCAGAATAATGCCTTCTGAAAGCAAAAGTCACCCTAAACATGTGGAAGGATGGTGAAGAAAAGACTTTTCTAAATCCATCTGTCATTTCTCCCTACCCGTTTGTCACGTGCAAGCTTGCAGTGACAGGAATGGAAAATGTCACATTTGGCAGAACAATGCGCAATCAAAAAGTGAGTGGGTCCTTACAGCTTCTTCTTCTATCGTCATACAGGATGTTGTAAAAGACACTGAGACCCAACTTAGAAATGTGCTATGTTTAACTAGACCTGGTTCCTGATCTTTCAGTTTTACATATTTGAGTCTTTGACTGTCAGTGACAATAGCAGTGTGGCTACACAGTGATGTCGTTCATTGAATCTATCAACACTGTCTAGACTGAACTATCTAAACAATTGAATTCTCTGGTCTGAAAGTTGGCACAGATTTAGAAGATGTCAAGACAATGAATCCTGAGGATTTCTGCTAATGTTTTTTTTTCTACCACTGAATTTAAAATGAAAGTTCTGTACATTTTCGATATCCTCAAAACTAATAATTTTACCAACTGCACTTTGAGCTTTCCGCAAATTGCCAACGAATGGCATGCCCAGTATGATGCTAATCCCATTGAGCTACCAGGCCACAAGAATATTGATTCAAAACACTGTAGCCGGAAATGGGAATGCCATTGATTGTCATTTGTCATCCAATTTGAATTCTGATGCCCGATTGCATACAAAAATCAACAATCTGGCCTTTGGCTTACAGAAATTTGGGTTGGCCGTTCTGCAGTTTAAGCAGTCCTACAGTTCAATTTCCCACGTGGCAGCTGTCAGAATATAAATTGTAGTAAGCTTGGAGTTGTGCTGTGTGTTGGCTATATTCTTAAGTTTTACATCTAGCTAAACGTCTTTTCCCTAAACACAGAAATGGTCACTTTTCACTTTTTCTAAACGGAGAGCCATTATGTCTTTTGATCAGCAAGATGCCGATATGCATCACACATATCAGGGCCTTTTTTATCATGCATTAGTTTTACAAAACATGACTCTTTCTAGAGGAAATAAATGTAACCAAATGTTACCGCCACAAAATAATGGGAAAGAATTTAATGAATAGACGTCTGTCCATGCAAAAATACTGCCAAACAGTGTAGTTTGTATTAACACAAAAAACACAATTGGCTTACATGCCCTGTGTCAAAACAATGTATACTGTTCTTTGGGAGCCAGAGAAAGGCATTCTGGGAAAACAAGAAATGAGTAATAGAGGACTCAGGTGCAGAAGATAGTGGTCACACTGAGAAATTAGATATAATTAGAAGTAATTAAGTAAATCACCACAATTAGTTATAAACTATCTTCTGCGCTGAATGTAACAGCACAAGAAGATCTGATTAATGTTGCTCACACAGAGGCCACATGTGTCTTGTTGCGATGGATGTGATCTTACAGCCTGTAATCAAAACTGGAAGAGCAAACATAAGACATGACCATATCATTTGACACTTGAGAGTGTGTTTGCAAGCATGGTTATTTGCTAGAGTGTGTGCATGTTTGTGTGCGTGTGTGTGTGTGTGTGAGTGCGTATGCTGAAATGTTCTCAGGCTGAAAATGAGTTATGAATATGCATTAACACATTCTACTGCATCTCATCGTCAGGACTGTGTGCCAGTGACTCAGGCCAAATAAAGCCTGTGACTGACCCCGCGACAAGCTGGAGCGAAGGTCAAATCACATCACGTTTATTTTTAGAGCACTGCTTTCTTTTTTAAACTGTTTGCAGGGCAGCAGCAGATACAATACATTCTTAAATATAATACATCCCATGGAATTAATAACAGTTTTACAGTATGTGATACAGTAGTGAATGATTCAGCCCTGGTGAAGATGTGTGCATTTTCATATTTTGTGTTAGAAAAAGGCTAAAAACAAAGGAAATATGGCTCATTGAATATTTTGGCCATGAAACAAAGTTGAAATCAGACTAGCAGCAGTCACGCATTTAGAATACAGACACGAGAAAAGTGGTTAAGCCTTGAAAATGCCTCACAGTCACTTATGTTTATGTTTACTGATGTTTAGTTCACGCAGCTGTAAAATGTCAATTATGTTAGTAGATAATAAAGCATGATGAGAAAATAGTATTTGTGCAGGAGCAGTCGTGATTACCCAAGCAATGCAATTATTTATTAAATTGATACTTAAATATTTATGTTTATGTTTTATCCTCATAGGACTTTAGAGGACTATACTATACAGAGATCAATATGTATGTAAATGCCAAAAAAGAAATTAAACACAGTATTCAAATCTCTACATAAATAATATTGATGATCAATTCATCATTGTTGATCAGTTGGATTAGCCGGTGTACATTTTGGTTTTGATTGTAGTTCCTTGTTTATATACCACTTAATAATGCCAAATTAGTGGATGGGTGGTACATTTCTTTGTTAAGAAACAAGTGGCAAACCAATAATCCTTACACAAGTTTACATTAGAACTCTGTGAGAGCTCATTTATGTTAAATTATTATTTTCATTATTTTTAATGTGTATAAACACATCGCACACACTTAAGCCCTTATACAACTGCGTGCAAGTAAGTCTTTCTCTCTCCAAGGAGCTGTAGGGAATATCCTTTGAGCTACATTCTGCAGAAAGACGAGTCAAGACAAGTAAACAAGTAAACAAAAGAGAGAAAATGAAGTGCAGCATTTACTCGAATGCTGTTGACAGCAGGGGGTGGAGGTGTAAATACAAGAGGGCACTGCTACCTGGTACTGCCTCTAATAAATACCATTGTTTGTCTCCCTTTTATGCAATTAACAGAGGCTTTGATCTGGGTGTTTTTACTTTCATCCGCCGTCAGTAATGAGACGTGAACTTCTGATACACTGCACAGCTCTGAACTCCAGAGACCACTGCTGACAGAGAGAAAGAGAAACATCACACCAACCCGCACAGGGTGGGGGAGAGAATGAGAGTGTGTAAGTGACAGAGGGAGAGAAAAAAATGGATAGCGTGGAGATGATAGGGCACCTCAGCGGGCGGTGAAACCTTGATTCTATATAAAACACGGCAGTTCTGTCATCTCTCCTCTGTAGTGCGCTGCTACAGATGATGTTATTATCGATGTTCAAAACGCTGACACCATGTAGATGCCTGTGCTATAATGTGTTTAATACACTGCGTAGAAGGCGTCCTGTGAACATAGTGGCATTAATGCTTAGGGTTAGTCTCGCCGTCAGAATGAAATCAGGATGTTCTCTAAATAGAAAACGTTTAGAAGATGTAGAGATTAAGAAGTGACAACGTCTGTCTATGGCCTTAATAAAGTGCACCTGTGCAGATACAACATAGGAAAAGTGACATGTTTTTATAATGACCTCACATGAGAAGATTCAGACATGTCAAATCATTACTGCTGACAGTAGGATGGTGAAACATGAAAATGTCTTTTTGTAGTTAATCATAGTAGTAAAATATTCTCTATATGATTCAAACAGACATCCAATACATTATGTATACATTTGCATAAACACTGTCAAATGAAATGTAGAAAGTCATACATGAAAAACATGTCACCAGAAATATGGTGGCTTATCACACAGCAGTGTCATTTTAAAATGTATCTTTGAAACACTGAACAAATTTCATGAGTAATTTATGATATTTTGACTTCTATGCATGTGTACAACATGCAAGATAATATTTTACTGCAGCCACACATTTGATTTTTAAATGAAAATCATTGTAATTTCTTACCTAATATATATAAGCAAAAGTCATCAGTCAGGGAACGTGTGCCAGTTCAAATATGTGGAGTCATTGTTAATTATTTTCTCTTTGGAATATCATGTTTGCACAACTTTAAAGGCTTCATCCATCAAACACTAACTAGCAGAAAATAACACAAAGGAAAGAATAATAAATCAGCACTGTGCAAATGTGTGTGGTGCTTACTCATCAGTGGGAGAATCCCAATTATCCAAAGCTTGCAGGAAACCTCACTAAATGTTTGTGGCCATTAGAACTGTCAGCGTGGCAACGTCTGAGTCTTTTATTTGTTATTTTAATTTTGAGTTTGCATGTGTATTGCTTCGGCGCATTAAAAAGGTATTTGACCTCTTTCCATATTTGTCACACTTGCATGACTCAGATCATCAAACTAATTTTAATATTATACACAGATAATACAGGTACATTGAAATGTAATAAACCCAAACCAAACCTACTTGGCATTTTGTGAAAAAGTAATTGCCCCTAAACCTAATGACTGGTTGTGCCAATCGTTGGTAGCAACAACTGCAATCTGTCGTTTGCGATAACTGATAAGTCTTTAACATTGCTATGGAGGAATTTTGTCCCACTCCTTTTTACTAAATTATTTTAATTGTCACATTGGAGGGATCATTTTAGGCCTGGTTTTGGTCAAACCACAGGGTCATAATTTGATTTAAGTCCGGACTTTGGCTAGGCCACTCCAAAACCTTTTTGGAGTGGCCTAGCCAAAGTGGTGGACCTGCTCATGTGTTTTGGACCGAGTGCCTTTGAGCTGGAGGTCAAGCTGGTAACTGTTCTGCTTCAGGATTTTATAGTAGGGCACAGAATTCATAGTTCAATCAATTATGGCAAGTTGTCAAGGTCCCGAAGCCACCAATTACTTGTGCACATGGCAGGCAGACATTAAATAAAGGAAATCATTCAAGTGTGACAAATATGAACAAAAAACAAACACACAACCACAACTGGAAAGGAGAAATACCTTTCAAAGCACTGAGTGGTGGAGTATATGACCACCAAAGCTCTGAGGGAGGCAGTTCCTTGTCCAGTAGCCTTCTACCATACTGACAAAGTGCCTCTTAGCTATGCTGCAGGCAACTCTGCACTCTGACTGTAGACCGTTGAGACAGATATTGGAGTTCGAAACATTGAGAAAGCAGCTGATGTAGCATTAAAGACACAATCTACAACTAGGCAATCTTAAATAGTAGGTTTTTTTTCTTCTCAATTTACACTATGTAGGAGAAAAGTTAAAAAACTTTTTGGATTTTTTATTTTACTTGCGCTACTGTTCACACATTGGGGTTACATTTTTTAATATGATGATTAGTTGTATTAATCCCCTCGCGGAAATTGTTGTATGGACAGCGCCACTATAGGGTTTTGGTGTCTTGGTGACCAAGGACACCTCGACATGTAGCTTCGGGGGGACCGCTGGGTAGAAAGACGACTGCTCTACCCACTGAGCTATCATGCCGCATCGTATAAAATCTACATAGAGCTGCTGATGCAGCACAGACTATTGCAATCTTTTTTATAAGAATGCTCATTTAATTCATTTCACAGCATCTGAAAAGTCTTCATGTTTAACATTCTAGCTGTTATTTCCTCTGTGTTAATACAAATATGGCAAAACTTTTTTCAAACTTAGATCCCCTTCTCCTGTTGAACTGTGAGATTGGACAGCATTTATTTTAGCAAAGAGTAACTGGAATGCACACTATTATGTACAGTTTATGAGAGCTTTCAGACGGCACTTTCATACATTACCCTGGTTTGCAGCAAACTTGTATTATGTTGTTTACTGATATTCTTCTTCCCACATAATGAAATTCAAGAATAATGGATGATCGATCCCAGCCCACTATTTCTAAGGGAGAGGAAGAAAACCATTGAGAAAGTGATGAGTTCACACATTTTCAATGGAGATTTTAACATCTTGAATTTCAGAGCCAGTTCTGCCAGCAGACTGGATCCTGTATCAGTGTGTTCCATTTGGAACCCGGTTAAAAGCTGTTTGAGATCTCTTTGTAAAAAGAGCCAATTGATTGAAATGGGATGACACTTGGATGTTGGATGTAAATCAGACTTCACACAACGTTGAAGACTCAGCTGATGTTAGGACCAAACCAGGACGGTGTGCTGCTGTAAAAGCATATTGTGGAAGAAACAGCTGATGACGCTATAATGTCTTCTGTAAGAACCGTCGTCTTCATCATCATCATCAACATCTCTTAAAACAAGTTGAAAGCAGTTAACATTGTAAATTCTGAAGGTAGGACATTTTTCTCCCTAAGAAGACGATGATGCATCATGCCCTGACATCCCTCATGGAAACAGCTAATAAATCTGTGTAATCCTTTTTTGGAACATGTTTGTTTTGCATTTCAATTGGCAGGAACTGTGCCTCGCTAATACCATGTCTTACAGCTTTTCTCTTAACATTTTTATTGAGGAAAGGAATGTCAGCCGAGCAGACAGATTGTGCTTGAGTTTTTTTGTGTTATTTCCAGTTTAAATCAAAAGTACACGTTCAGCTCTTTCTTTTTCCACTTTAATGTTTGAAAACTGTTCCCGGCGTTGGCTGCTGCAAAGCAGCAGCTGCCCAGTATGTTAACGGCTAAAGCAAAATGAAGGTGACTGGTAATGGTTATTGTTTTGTCCCTGTCTGCCATTTAATCTCCTTTCAGAGAGCTTCATTAGGTACCGGAAGAGCAAACGACTTGTAGATAAAACTCTTCTACTCTGTAAGCCAGGAGCACTCAGGACAAGCGAATCTTCATTCACCTGCTGGCTCAAATTGCACGAGCACAGTCCAATAATCTGCCACATGAATACCATGTCACAGATCAGAGGTTTTTCGTTACTACCTTGTTTCTAGTTCATGATTATGTTTTCCCACATGATAGTATAATGAGAAGAATCCTGTTTATTGTCATTGATACATTTCTGCATGTTACAACGAAATTTGTTCTCTGCATTTGACCCATCCCCCTTGAGGGGAGCGGTGAGCAGCAGAAGGCGGCGCTCGGGGAGTTAGCGCTGAGTGTGAATGATCTGTAGGCCTATATAGCTATTATTTCAGAATAGTGATGTTTAAGACACGTGTGTTCTTTTTCCTCCATGCACGTTAGGCCCAAATATCCTAATTTTAGTTTCATCAGTCCACAGCACTTTATTCCAAAATGAAGCTGGCTTGTTCAAATGTGCTTTATCATACCTATGTTTGTGCTGTGGGTGGAGAAAAGGCTTCCTCTGCATCACTCACATACAGCATCTCCTTGTATAAAATGCGTCGAATAGTTGAACGATGCACAGTGACTCCCTCTGCAGCAATGATGATGTTGTGGGTCGACTCTGACTGTTCCCACCAGTTTAATTGAGACTTTTCTTGGTCTTCCACTTTGAGCCTTAACGTGAACTGTGCCTGTGGTCTTTTATTTCCTCAATATGTTCCTAAGTGTGGAACCAGACGGCTGAAATCTCTGAGACAGCTTTCTGTATCCTTCCCCTGAACCATGATGCTGAACAGTGTTTGTTTGAGAGTTGTTGTGAGACCTTCATGTTGCTCCTCTTCAGAGAATATTCAAAGAGGAGGGAAACTTACAGTTGCCCCCCCCCTTAAATACTTTTCCTCATAATTGGATTCACCTGTGTATGGAGGTCAGGGGTCACAGAGCTCACCAAGCCAATTTGAGTTTCAATAATTAGTTCTAAAGGTTTTGGAATCAATAAAATGACAACAGTGCCTAAACCTATCCACCTGCCTAATTTTGTTTAAAGAATTATTGCACACTTTCTGTAAATCCTATAAACTTCATTTCACTTCTCAAACATCACTGTGTGTGTCTCCTACATGATATATTTAATTGAATATTTGCATCTTAACAACCAATGATATATACAGGAAAACCATGAAGACTGACAAGGTTGTCCAAACCTTTGCAGCCCACTGAATCCGAAATACATTTACCAATGCTCGCTACATTTTTGTAGACCATATAATTTACTGGTGGATTATATTCCAACACAAAGTTTGAAATCCAGAGTCTTTGTTTGTCACGTGCATAGTTATACGACTACAACACCCAGTGAAATGCATTCTGAACCAATTCTTTTTTGCCTATGAAAAAGCAATCTTTTTGCCAGTATAGCCAGGAAAGGATAGACTTGCTCATGGGATTTTACCAGCCTAGTAGATCTTCAGTGAATGCCAGGGATGTGACCTTGTATCTTTTTACCTCCTCTTCAGCTGGCAGATAATGATTTTGTTTGGGCTCAAACATCTCCATAAATCTGACCAAGCAAGTCTGTTAGCCCACATTATTTCATAATATTGGCTGGTATCGCAGAGGGTGTGGAATTCTCTTCGGTGCAGTCAGGTTCCTCATGATGTTCCTGAGCTTCTGGCTCAGAAATGATCTGCTGCCTCTTTCTTTCTTATAAAACACACAGATGCACAAAAGACAGAAGTGGGGAGAACAATGTTTTCTTTGTATATGTTTATATTCTTTAGTCAATTATATTTGAGTTAGTTTAGATCAGGACCTTAACAATATGACTAAAATAGCTGTGAATTAGTGACATTTTTAGGTATATTATGCTTTTAAATGTGTGTTTACCTCATGGGTTATAGCCTCAGCAACCACTCAGGCTTAGGTTTCCTGTCTCTCTTCTGGGGTCAGGAACGGCAGGGTTTTAAAGTTGGTGTTTTAAGCATTGGTCTGAGCTGATGCTGTGAAGAGGGCGTTCTTTTCTAATGAACTGGCATATCTCTTATTAAGATCTTGACTGAATCTTTGCTTGATCACTTTGACCAGCACTGTGTTGCCAATGCTGGCATCGGCTGCAAGGCACGAGCAATTTCTTTAGCATTCACCACATCGGTCTCATTGATTGAATAGATATCTGTGCTACTCTTTCTCATTTCGGGAGATGGCAGCGCTGTGCGAATGGTATGTCAAGGTACCGTTGGAGCATTTAAAAATAGGCTCTTTTGCACCACCCTCCGAATGAGTCTTTCTATTGCTGGCAGTCTTAACGCCCACTGTGACACCAGGTTAAGCATGTGAGCAAAATGCCTCACATGCAGTCTAGCTAAATGGCAGTGGTCCTGTTAGACGTGTTATCGGTGACAACCACCAGATTTAGTCAGAAATCCTCCATTCCTGTGCTGCTGTTTGCAGGAGATCTGCAATGTTCGCTTCAGTGACTTTCATGTAAGGCTTCAGTCAGTAGAATACAAGACAGCAGCCAGCAATCCTCTGATAGATAATGAGCTGTTATAAAAAATATTCAAAATAAAAGTAAACGTTGGACTTTCTCACAAACAGCGCTTTCCTGATCTCTTTGTCTGCCTCTATCTTTGTTTTTCCTCTTGAGTCTATTTCTTTTGGCGATGATGGTGCAGAATCTTCTGCCTGATGGCTCAGGAGTTAGAGCAGTTGATTGCCAATTGGAAGATCGGTGGTCGATTCCCCGCCTCCTTCGGCAAGACACTGAACCCCAAGTTGCCTCGGTGTGTCAGGTCAGCTGCATAGCAGTTCTGCCATCGGTGTGTGTGTGTGAATGGGTGAATACGAAACAGTTTAAAGCCCTTTTGCGTACAGGTCTAGTTAGAAAAGCTCTATAGGTGTAGACCATTTACATAACTGAGCTGCTCTTGACCTACATCGTCTGGTGTAAATGTCTTGAAGGCAAGGGAGAGCAGACCTGTGGCATCGTTCTGCCAGGATCTGCACAGCACCTAAATAGAAAGTCCTAAGAATCACTGGAGAGACCCCAAACTTCCTCAGTTGTCTCAGGTCATACAGTTGCGGCCTAACTCTTTTGGACTGGATTTCAGCAGTTCATGTCTGAGGAGATTTAGACCGAAAGTTCTTAAAGAACAGCACGCTCTCTACCTCCGTTGATGACTTTACTTTACTTTGCTTGGCAGACGCTTTTATCCAAAGTGACTGGGTGTCTTGCTTAAGGACACACCTGGTAGGGGATGGGAACCCATTGAGCTACCATGCTGGCTTTAGCTGGAGGCAGATGACACCATGATGCCAGGTTCTTCTCCATGTCCATGTAGGCCGTCTCATCATTGTTAAAAGGTGGTAGCTGGGAGTACAAAGCACGCTGCAGACTTAAGCTTGAGTTCACAGCCTTGTGGTTAACTTTATTAGAGTAATAATTATTTAGTTCACCAAAATGGTTCATTGTTAAGTGCAAGTGGATGTTTATGACTAATGTAAAGAAATGCATCATGCAAGTCTTAGGCCAGACTATTTTTTCAGCAATGCTTTTATGTCTATGTATGTCAGTGTCATGTCTTCTCCAGCCCTCATGTGTCTTTTGTTCCTCCCTCACCTTAACCACTCCCCTCTCTCTCCACTTTCACTCCCTCATTATTTCCAGGTGTTCCTTATTAGCAATCAGTCTCCTCTCCGTATTCAAGCCTCTGCACTTCCTCAGTTCCTTTGTCAGTTCATACTCAACTCTTCATTCCGCCAGTCACTACGCTCCTGTTCTTTGTAAGTTGGTTTTTGGGTTCAGTTTGTACTTTCTCCCTTCTTTCTTTCATTCTCTCTTTTCTCCTAGTCCTTCTGTGTCTATTTAATCCCCCTGTCATTAGTTATGTTCAGCAGTGCCATTTTACCTCTTACCTAGAGTGATTTCCTGTTGCATATTGCTTTCCTTGTTAATTTATAATAAACTTCCTTTGTTTGAACCCTCTCTTGTCTCTGGTCTGCATTTGGGTCCTCCATTTCGAGCATGTTAATGACAATGTATGTTTGTCAGATTTTACAGAACAACTAGAAAATATTATCCTTAGAAATGCAACATTCATGTTTTTTTTTATGCCAATTCCAATACTTACCACCAATGAATGCCGATCACGGATCATGTGGATTGTTTGCTTAGCCCATTTCATTGAGCCTCCCCAGTAAGGAATTTTTTGTTAAATGTATTGCAGGATGCAAACTTTACATCACTCTCTAAGATGGTGTAAATGTTCTGATTTTCTGCCACACGCCTGAACAGTGTGAAGCAAAAGGGAAGCAGGATGCTATACGACACACAATGCCTCTGCTGTCTGCAGAATATGAACAACAGGTGATCCACTTCTGTGGTTGGCAATGAAAGGCATTGATTGGAATCAGATGACAGATTTTTTTCAAGGACTATTTCTGACCAGATTTTTACACTCTCACTTACAAATATCTACGTCATAGTGGCCACAAAGAAAGTATATTGCCATAATGGTAATTAAATTTATGTACGTACTATATTTCAGTCTGTCCTAAGGTTATTAACGACAACTGTCAACCTTTCTGACATAAGCAATTTGAGTACATTGTGTTTTAACCATTAATGCTTTATTAAACAAAATGTTAAATATAGTTACTTAGTTACAATAGTTGCTTCTTAAAGAACCTTGATTTAATTGATTCAGATCAAGCTCTTAAATCAACTTTTAAAGGGTTAATGGAGGCAAAAGTCTGACTGAATTATCAATTTTGTAGAGGGGTCATATAAATCTATAGCAAACATCAAAGCACTTCAACTGATGCTTGTTATATATCAATCCAATGTCACAAGACAAGAGTTATAAAAAGAATTATGTCACTAGAGGAAAAGTGAGAATCACCAAAAATGGATTCACCATTTTTTTGGATTAATTTTTTGTGGGATGTGAATGTCTCTTCTCAATTCCACAAAAATGTATTCAGTAGTTGTTGAAACACTTCAGTCTGGACTAAAGTGTCAAACTAATCCCAGTTGCCATTCATACAAGCAAGGTAAAAATCGATACACTATTGTACTGCCAACAAGGCTCAGAGTAAAATCTGGATGAGCGGATGAGTTGGCTATGCTAGATCCAATCTTTCTTTGTATCAAAGCCAGCCATGGCACTGGCAATGTAAATGAAACATGCCAATCTTCCCATCCCCATTTTAAATCCTCTATCCTCAGTGATGGAAGATAGGAAGGTAGAAAGCACTTTGGCTGTGATTTGTTTCATGTGAGGCACCAGGGAAGTGTGTAAATGTTCAGTTGTTATTAGGAAGGACACGGAGGTGGAGGAGGAGGAAGTGGAGGCGGAGATGGCTGTGGCTCCAGCTATGGGAATGGCGTGAGCATATCAGGCCGAGCAGATTGTGTGGTTTGAGTGGCTATTAAAAGTGACAGGATGGAGGCCTTGGAGTTGGTGAGCCGCCTGATTACACCGCTCTACCCCAGTCCCCCTATTGACTGTGGTTAGGTTGTAGCTTTCCATTTCCTGCCGAAATAAATTAAAAGTCAGAAGTAATTTGCCTGATGGGGGGGATGCAGGTGTTTTCTCTGTCTTTTTTTGGTATGTGCTTCAAAGTTTCTGAATAAAAATTCCCTTAGTCTGAAAATCAATTGAACCCTTGGCTCTTTGATAAGGAAAGGGCTTATTTTCAGCCTGTGACAGTTTTGTGGCAGGGTAGCAAAAAAGGCAGGGATTTGATTAAAGGGGAGATAGTGAGAGATTGAGGTCTTGTTCTTGCCATAGGAAAGATCAAGGCACGTAATCATGTCTGCTACAATGCTGGCTCTACCGCCATACTTCTACTCCCTCATTGTCTAAACATGCGCGCGCGCACACACACACACACACACACACACACACACACCCACACACACACACACACAGCACTTTGTCGTGACATTTGATAAAGTAAGGAAGGAATGGGGGGAAATGCCTTATTACTGTTCAGTTCTATTTTGTCCGAGATCCCAGTTGAACATGCTTGAACCAGTTACACAGCATCTTTGAGATTTCTCTGTCAGACAAGCGGCGGACATGCAGTACTTACACAAGCTCTCCAGCGCATGCTGTTGCACAAAGCTTCTATAACCTAGTGCACAGTAGTCAGTGTGCAGCACTGACTCTGCACTGAGAATTTCGGTACTTTTGGATAGATGCTTTGAGAGCACAGTGGCAGCTGTATGTAGCTAGCATAAATACGGAATAATGCTACACCAGGTGGAAGACAATGTTGTAAAATGAGTGTCATGAAGGTGTATAAAAAGACAACCTGTGGAATGTTTTGACTGAAATAATGTAATTACTCGACAGATAAGACGATCATCTGAAAGAGTTCATCCCTCTGAGAGACTTTGTCCCTCAGCCTCAGCTTCACATATGCCTGTCCACAAATGCTCAAAAGCTCTGCTTTGTCACTGGTTGCTCTTGTTGCTGTCGAGAGCAAGGTGAACCCCTTGAACATCAAACAGGCTTTCATGTTTCTTTCATTCGAAATGGCAGCGTTTGTACAACACCAGGAATCTGAAGCCTCCCCTTGCTCACTGCTCATGGGGGGGGGGGGCTTCCACATCCATCACCCCCCTCCCGTCCTCTATCTCTACCTTAAGGTAGTCAAATTGACCTCACACTCCCCACCCTGAGAGGCAAGGGGGAGACACACACAGAGGGACCTAGCGTGGGCACAAATAAAATTCACATCAGGTGAGGCGGTAAAAAAACACAGATGACTCAGTTTTGGTCTGTGTTTAGACGCTTGGCTTTACAACATCAAATGGCACAGCCACAGATCACGCCATCCTCTCCTGCACCCCAACACTATTCCCTCCCTGCCCCCTGACATCCAAGACACAAACACAAAGTCACTCACAGCTTTCTCTGGTGGACCCATCTGGGAGGGAAAAGAGGCTGTGCTTGAGATAATTCCCAGTCTCTGTGACTACACAAATGTGCTACATGTAGGACTTAGATGGAGGAGAGAACGTGTTTAGGCACTTTCACCTTTGTTAATTTTAGATGTTGTTTATTCCTCTCCTTAGAGCTGTCCCAGCAGAGATCTTATTGCCTCAGTACATATTTCCATTTTTCACCAGTGGCTGAACTGCTCAGGGATAATTTCATCTGGCTGTGATTCTGGATCAGGTGATCTGAGTTTGTTCACTTGGAAAATGGTAAAAGGTTTTCTCTATTTAGCCACTAGACACTTGCATACAAACATGCTTCTCTTTATGCAAAGACATGCAGAAAAAAATATGAAGCAGGAAAGCAGAAGAAAGAGAGGAGACTAGTGGAAATTTAGAAATCACAGACAGTTTGTAAAATCAAACACAAGCTATTTAACACAGAAATGACTAACACAAATATTTATAATTTAATTGCTTCTAAAAGAACAAATATGAAATATTCGCTAAATTTTATTAAGATATTTTATTGATGCTCTGATGAGAACAGGAAAAATACAAAAATAACAAGGCCAAAAGTATTGGCCTTCTGACAGTTAATAGGTAATAGCGTAATATGACTGAAAGACAAATAAAAACAACTATTTCTGATATGTGATTTTACTTATGTAGATGGCACATCGTCACTTGAGGAATATTTGCCCGTTCTTCCTTCATAGCAAACTATTACAGCTCATCCAAATAGGATAGTTTAAACATTACCCTTGATCTTCTGCCACAAACTCTCTAGGATTCAGATCTGAGTTCTGAGAGGACCCCTTCAAGACCGTTGATCATTGTCTTGGTGGAAGACCCACGGTTTACCCAAAGTTAGACTGCTAGCAGATTTCTGGCTTTGTTGTGTCACTATGTGAGCAGGTCAGTCTGACTCCTAGTCCATCCTCTACCAGGGGTATCCTTGAGCCAGACACCCAGCGCTAGCTCCCTTTGAGTCACTTTGGATAAAAGTTACAGTGTTTGTGCTGCAGCCTATCCTGTCTGTCTCTGACTTCATCATCATCACCTTTATCTATAAAGCACTTTAAAAACAACCACAGCTGACACAAGTGCTGTGTATATTAACATAATAACATTTAAAAAATAAAAATTACATTAGATATATAGATAAAAAAGTTAAATTTTTTAATTAATTCATCAAATAACTAATTTACTTTAAAAAGAAACTCGCTGAGGTTAAAAGCCAAAGAATTAAAATTGATTTTATGATGTGTTTTAAAGTGGACAGCGAAGGGGCCTCGCAAGGGTACGTTGTTCCATAATTTAGGAGCCACAATGGCAAAGCCCCGTCTCCTCTGAGCCTCCTCCTGGATCTCAGTACCACCAGGAGCAGCTGGTCATATGTCCTAAGAGACCAACAGGATGTGGCGATGAAGAAGCTCAGAGAGGTGAGGCGGGGCAAGACTGTGAAAACATTTAAAAACAAACATGAGGATTTTAAAATGAACTTTAAAAGACATAGGCAGCCAGTGCAGAGAAGCCATCACACGGTTTATTTATTTTTTACCAGCTGCAGACGTGAGAGCACCGACTGACTGACCCCCACATAAAGTAAGTTACAGTAGTCCAGGCGAGAAGAAATAAAAGCGTGGATCACTGTTTCAAAGTGCTGCCTAGAAACAAAAGATTTCACTCTTGCCAGTCGCCTTAAATGATAAAAACTGGACTTCGCCACTGCTCTAACTTGGCTGTCCAATTTAAAATCACTTTCCAACTTAAATCCAAGGTCAGTAATAACTGGTTTAAAATAAACTTGTAATTGTCCCAGGTCAACGGAGGAGTGCTCACAGGGACCACTGGGTCCAAATACCCAGGGGTCCCTGTCTTTTCAATTAAATGGAAAAACTTAAGAGCCAACCATGCTTTATGTCCTCTAGACATGCCAAAAGAGGTTTTATGGATCCAATCCAATCCAATCCAACTTTATTTATAAAGCACTTTAAAAACAACCGTCAGAGGACCAAAGTGCTGTACAA
>JAUMTR010000017.1:21185568-21203553 GCA_032270685.1 Microctenopoma stevenorrisi | reverse complement strand
AGTCGAGGAGGGATGGCATCATTCGGAGAGCCTGCAGGTTTCAAACGGCCAATAATCTCCTGCAGAGAGGACAAGGTGTGCCATCCTTCTGCTTAAGTGGCAAATAGATTTGCCAGTCATTGGCATGACAATGAAAAATGATCCCATGCCTTCTATGGATGGAACCCAGAGGCAATAAATAAAGGAGAAACTGCAGTGGCCCTAAAACTTAGCCTTGTGGGACGCCGCTGTAATTGTCATTTTTGTGTTACTATTAGAAAGAAAGGTTTTATTAGTGTTATGTCATCATTAGGAACCTGGTCATCAGCCTACCAAAAGTTAAAATAATCCACAGATAAAAATTGTGCCCAATAAGACTCAAACGAAAACTGTTTAAGTTAAGCTACAGTTTTCAGCAGTCGAGCACTAGAGCTCATTGTCATGGATGGTGTAGGAAAGTCCTTGCATACCGAGAGACATATAGCACTAATGCTGATTGTTGTTTTTTTTTTTATTTAGGTTATATTAAATAATATGAAAATGCTCAATTAGAAACACCTTCTTTGATAGAAAGATAGACATTTACTATTGTGGTTTGCTTTGGGTACTATTTTGGTTTTAAAGAATTGAAAATATATACAAATACATATACTTTCTGCAATCTGAGGGGTTCTCTCACATTAGAAAAGTTATTTTTAAAACTTGGTAAAGTTAGTTGGAGATTAATCAAATGTTTCTAGTTGTGTTTCATTTTCTAAATGCTATAAGCTGATTTCTGTATTTTTTAGTGCAGCGATTCCACATTTGCATTTAAAATGATCATGCTCCTTTCACCATATTACCATATTACAGTGAGACAGAAGAAGAAAAGATACGCGAGGAAAGAGAAAGAGAGCTAGACAGGAAAGTGAGTGAGACAGGGAGGAGAAAGAGGGAGCGCTGTGCCAGAGGGAGTCTATCTCCTCTTCAGCAGGAGCTGTCAGCCGGTGCCGTCAGAGTGGCTATAAACAAAAAGTGTTTTCTCCCTTAACAAGCTCAACAGGACCTTCAGTGGGGAGATGACACAGAAATGCTTACTCTCCAGGGGTGACAGCCACTGTCTGCCATCAATCAGTCAGACTCACTGCGCTACCCGCAGACAGTGCTTCAACAAGGGCACAGCTCAGATTCATCACAAAGAAGGGGGAAGAAAAAACGAAAACGAAACAACAGGCGTGATGAAATATACAAATCAGCGCTGCAAGTCATTTGATTTTAGTGTGTGACATGATAGGGTAGATTATGCATGGAAAAAAAAATATTGACATCTAAAAATAAGTGTCGTGTATCACAAGGAGCATTTTTCTCCTGCGTTGCATTAGAATTACAAATGTTGATGGAAGTGACCTGCCGTCAGTTAAAACGTCCTTGGAGCAAGCTCGCATTTTGTGCACAGATCAGCCATAACTTTAACATCACCTGGTGGTTTTAATGATGTGGCTGTCGTCAGCACAGGAAGTGTGACAGCTATCCGGACACACTGCAGACAAGTCAGAGTGGCCACACTGACCCTCGTCCCACCACGACCCTGAAGCCACCAGTTGCTTTTGATGTTGTAGCTCTTTGGCATACGTGCATCTACACAGGGTCTCACTTAGATGTTCATTTGAAGCCCTGTCAGTGTTTTGAAACTACGATCTCTGTCACAGAAATCATTTGAAACACTTCTTTCAGAATGTCACAACCCTGTTTGGGCTTTGATCAACGCCAACAATGTCAATTTTGGGAGGAACTGCTGTGTAGTAATGCATGATGAAACTGTCAGAAAGTTGTTTCAGCCTGCTTCCCTGTGCGTCCTAAAATAATAATTTGGTTGCTGCCTCCACATATGTCAAAAATGTTTTATTTTGCAGGGATTCCCTTGGTGGTTTACAGGCGTTAGCTGACAGGAAACAAAATGGGTTACATTTGTACAATGAAATATTCTATATTACTGCAGGTAATTTACACATGTAACTGATGTCTGCTTCCTCGGATAAAAGCTTGATGTGATGATTGTCAAGATGCCATTCGCTCCTGCTGTAAGACTCAAGTAAGCATGCTGGTGGCAAATCCGATTGTGATTGTGAGCTATATGGTAAATTTAACAGCCAATGAAGAAAGTGCTACGAGCCTGCATGAGCACAGAAGAAGCCCAATTAAACTCACTTGTCTGGTTTGTACATAATACTATAAAACAGGCAGACAATAGATTTACATCTGCTGTTGTGATCATTTAGCAATGGCAATGTCTTTACTCAGGCAGCTTATCACAAATTGAACAAACATATTCCACACACCGCTTTTTTTCATCTTCATCTCAAACAGCCATTAAAAAAATTCAGATACTTTTGCGCTGTAAAATATTTTTACATTTATTTTTTTTAAAAAAGCATTCGATTTTACCTCGCTGAAACATGAGTCAGTTTGCTTCCTAAATTGTGACTTTCCCTGTTTCAGATTGTACTTGCTTACTTACTGCAATTTAGTCCAACCATTTGTTGTGGTGCCTTTTGCTATTATTATAATAATGGTAATGAAGATGAAGATATTTTTGAGGATTTGCCAGTTTTATTTCCTAAAAGTAACATTTACTTTACAGTATCACTTTGTTCTTAGCTGATGGTGAGTTGATGGTGCTTTGCCAGGAAAGAAACAGGAAAATAGACTTGTGTGAATGAAACACAAAATAAAAAGAGATGGATTTATTAAAACAGCGTATATGTTCTGTGAGATGCACGAAAAGACACATGATTGGTAAAGTGCAGCTGAAACACGTTCTGTCTAAAATGGTAAATGGTGTGCATTTATAGCACTTTTCTACCGTCTCAGTAGCCAAAGTGCTTTACAGCTTTGCTTCTGATTCTCTCTCTCACAAACACACACACACACACACACTGTAATGTTCCTGACCCACCAGGAGCATGCTCTTGCTCAAGAATACATGCAGGGCTAGGAAGGGCTGGAGCTCAAACTGCTGACCTCAAGGTTGGTGGGCGACTGCTCTACCTGCTATGACATGGCACAAAAAAGCAACAGCCATGTTAGCGACTTTTTGATAGTCTGGAGAGTGGAATGGGCTGAATCTAAGCTTTATCAACCAGATATTGGATTCTGTGCCAGTCACATTTACAAGTTCATGTTTCGCGTCAGGAAGCAATGCAGCACTGAGAATTTCTGCTCCTCGTTGATGGAGCTGCTTTTCTCCCCCTACTTAAATCCATTACTCCAGGTTGGGCTTAGCTACGCTTTTCATGGGTTTTATTACCATTTTTGATCATTTTCGATAACGATTGTAAATCAGTTTATGACAGCTACTGAGGTGCCTTCAGTACACTTAATAAACATGTATTGTTTTCAGAAGTGTGGTGCCTGGTCACTGGCTCTTCCAAACTTACTTAGTGTCTCATCTGCTGCTCCTTGTTCTTGGCTGTCTCTTGCTGTTCTTTCTCTCTCTTCTTTCCACTCACCCCAACCAGTCGAGGCAGACGGTCGCCCAGCCTGTTTCTGCTTAGGGTTTTGCCCTGTTACCTTATGATGCTCATGGGTTTCTATATAATTCTGTATCTACTGTACGTATATTCTGTTTGGTAGTAAACCTTACAGCGTAAACTCATTTGGCCCTATATTAATAAGTTTAAAGTTAATTGAAAATTGAATTGAATTGTTAAAGAAAAGTCACTTTGCTTAAAAAATACAGTGATCCAAAAGCCCACTTAGAACTAAACTTAGACTGCTTGTGTAGTGTTAGACAGAAATACGTCCTGTTGGCTATATTGTTGTGATTAAATCGGTTACTGCATATGTTTGTACAGTAGAAGTCAGTGTCTCTATTATAGCTGAGAAGATGGGTGACAACAAGTCTGACTACATGTATGCCAGTGAGGTTTTTGAGAGCTCTTGAAGTGATCGAAATTAATTTCTGCACCCTGCTATTGCTTGATTTTGCAGTTAAAGCAGGCTATGACTTCCTTTGTAATTTAGTTTCAGTAAATGACAATAGCAGAAGAGTCAACAGTCACTTTTGAGCAAAGGTTATGTAAAAATGTAAATTCTACGACTTAAGTGGGTTGTTTTGATGATTTGCTAATACATTTTCCGTTTTATTTCTACAATAAAAGACTTTGAGAGGATGTGTCTGGACTATTATCTATCAGTAATTCCACTCACATCTTGCTTGGCAGAGGATTCCCCGCCCGAGTCCATACATCTGATCGCTGAATATGCCGTGCATTCGATTCCTATGAGCTTCTGTACATGAGAAATAATCCTAGGAGCAGCTGACGAGGCAGTATATCTAAATACACGACAGCACCGTGAGCCAACATAATTTAACAACACATTAATCTCTTCACTAATGCAGTCAATAGCATATTAAGCAAGCTAAAAAAGCAAATTAATGAGAAGTAATGCAACACTAGTCTGCAAAGCATTCTACAGAAATCCTGAGCAGTCAGCAGGACCAGTTGTGCCAGCTCATTTCTCAGCTCTGTCTTGTGCTCTTCTCACAGAGGGATATGCCCTTGAGTGAAGAGGTGCTCAGATTCCACACGTCATGCACAAATGCCATCTTTCAAACGGTCAGGGAATTGATCTTCAGCCTCACTGAAAATGCAACTCCCATTGTGATACCAGCATAGTGAGGAGAACAAATCTGAGCCCCAGGTCTCTAAAGGACTAAATGTGTGGAAGTGGACACTGCAGCTTCATGAGGTTCCCTCAAGATGTGCGAAACAGAACTAATAATACTGGTCCCAGAGTCATTTATGATAACTTTAATTAGACAAACAGTGACTAATAAACCCCTAATGCACACTCCTCCTACCCTCCCTATCTTTTATGCTTTTCACGCCTCAGACAAGGTTCACTTTGATCTTGTGACAGACGTGAACGCTGTGGTGAATGTTATGCTGCCTGCAACATTGTTCTGCATGATTGTTTGGTGGTGTGCCTGTACAGGATAGACGATGGCTCCCTGACTGCCATTATACATCGCAATGATATCTTTTGACCGACTGTTATACCCTTGGCTGGTGCAGTGGGTCCTGGACTCCTCCTGGTGCATCATAGTGTCTGGCCACATGTGGCAAGACTATGTGGGCAGCTCCTGGAGGATGAAGGAATTGATATCAGTGACTGACCTCCAGGATCGCCTGACCTAAATCCAACAGAACATCTGTGGGACATCATGTTTATGTCTGTCCACTTGCTCTTCAGACACCAGGAGCTCAGTGATGCTCTGGTCAGGATAGCAGAGTAATGGCTCCTCATGAATTACGGCCGATGCATCCCCTTGTAAATGATACCTGTTTATATGGGACTCACAGAAAAAAGTCAGTGGTCACTAGTGACAAAGAGTCTTACTGAAACACAAACGTCCTCTGTAGGTCATTACGTTTAATTTTCATCAACGTTTGTGTATCCTTTTGTTATTAACACATTATTCATTCCATAAGTATGAATATCTAGCATGATTTTAGTTTTTCCAAGTGAGATCGGAGGTGTTTTCAAAGTGTTCCTTTCATTTTGGAGCAGTGTACATCTCTTCATTATGTTTATATTTGGGATGTTAAAATTGTTGTCCTTTAATTATGACACTCAAATTATACGTTTCTATGTTCTCATGTGTAACGTAGAGTGTCATTAGTTATTACTATGTCAGACCATGAATTATATTACTGTATATTTACACTGTAGACATGTTTACTAAAAGCTATTGAATAATTAGTTTTTTAGTGCAGCCTTCATGGAACGCTGAACGTTCAGTCAAATATACAATAGCTTCTTTCAAAACTAAAAGGGAAAGCGGTCTGTCAAATGTTGTCATTGAAATACACTTCACAGTAGCACAATTTTATTCTTAATAGAGAGATTGAAATAAAGTTACGAACTGTTGTCTGCATTAAAGTCGTGTAGTAAAACTTTGCAGTTTCACTTTTATCTTCAGACAACTTGTGATTACCACCTGAAAATGTGAGGTTTTTACGGTAATGGTCGCATTATGACAGCGTAAAGTGTATTATGTGTCGCTGTGTAATGTTTGCTACAGACAGATGCTGTTTTTATCAGTGAGGATTGAATGAGAGCACTGCATGCGATGACCATGGCAAAAATAACTAATCTTACCTGCAAGGCAGAACTACTGTACTACACCTCCACTTTTATTCACGACGTGTTTAAAAGATTACTCGCAGTGTACAGTACAGTTGAGAAGTTAAATTTTATTTGACTCGTTCTCTCCTGAAATCTTTTTAGGGCGGTGGTAGTCGACCCATTATTTGATTTCTGGCTCGTCCTGTAGTATGTCTGTAAATGTCATTGGGCAACCCTAAGTTGCCCCTGATGTGTCAGGTCAGTAATTTGTCTCAGGACTCAGTGTTTAATGTTGAAATGTTCTGTGTTGAACTTGAATAACAGATTTATTCCTATTTTATTGTTCTTTTTTCCACCCACACTTATAGATGAGTTAATATGATTATATCATAAAACACATAAAACACAGAAAAATAAAATTAGAAAAAAAATAGAAGGGATTTCATAGAGATCCCATTTTGTGAAGGATGGCTCACATCAGTTGTTTAAACAGTTCTAAACGGGTGACCTGCTTTTTCTTCTTCTTCTCTGTGAATGCCACCGGTATTACCTCTACCCCCGTAGACCACTTAATGTGTTCGTGAACAAGGTTTGTAAAGGATCATGTACAGATACTGTTACGTTCTTACATGTCATTACTCCATGTTCAGTGTGTTTTCAAGGAGAAAATTCAACTTGTAAAAACCTAAGTGTTGTAATCAGTCTCCTGTCAAGAAAATGTGAGAGCTACACCCTTTAAACACAACCTGTGTGATGACAGCTAGATTCCTCTCTGGATGATTGTTGAACTTTGTTACTACCTCAACAGCTGGTGGCTATGAAAGGACACTGTAAAATCTCCCTTTCTTTCCCTTTATTTATCAAGTGACTCCTCAGAATGACTATAATGTATATAATATTATACATATATATATATATATATATATATAGCTTTATTATGTTTTTTCAGCCATCATACATTTTCCTTTTACATTGTTTATTTGTCGTCAACTACATATTAAAAAAGCAGTCATCAACAGGTCTTTACTGAAGGAAACGCAGAAAACATTTCAGTTTTCAAACGCCCTGGTGTTGAGACTAAGACTGCGGCAGTGAGTAAGTAGTACCATGTAGCTAAACGGGATTCTAAAATCTCCAATTGTTTCTCGTGGAGAGTAATTGGTCAGTAATGATTCATTTATTTATTAAACTTTTAATATGATAGTTTTGCATCTCTTGGAGGCAGAATATATACATCCCATAATTATCATCCATTTAAACAAGCATAGGTTATATCAGCAATAGTGACAGTGACACACTATAAACAAAGACCAGAACACAGACGTTGCTGGAAACCCATATTTTGATTGGAGTTGGATCATGAGTTCATGACCAGCAACTGAAATAAATGAATAATATATTTCAGTTAATATATTTTAATATGTGCTAATCAAGAACTAAGTGACGTCTTATTGTGAAAGAAATCATAGAGGCTTATTTCTATATAAATTTGTGTGTAGTTTGGCTGGGTGGGAGGGTCTCTTATTGTCTTCATTAGATGGACTGGTGTGCCCAGCAGCAAACATACATCACAACAAGCCTGCAGTGCAAATGTGTTTACACTGAGCATAGAATCAGCCCCGGGAATAATGCATGCTAACTCTGATATATAATATAATGTATACCCCAATTAAGCTTTCGAGAAATTTACATAACAGGAAAAAAAATTTCAATTACGAGCATACGAGCAATGAGTGCTTGCATTTGATTGCAGGAGGGAAATACATAGGACAATAAACATAATTTACAAGATGTTTAATTTTGTGTTTGTGAAATTGAATCCAGCGGCAGTGAGAAATACTGTGCGTGTTTGTGGGAAGAAGCAGTGGCTCTGATTGATTGGAAGAAACTAATCTGTGTTTGTTTGCCCTGCAACAGAACCTAACCTCTTGGATGACAAAAAAAAACAACACACACACACACACACACACACACACACAGGCAAAGTGCACATGGCTGCAGCGGGAAGAATTCTTGTGTGTAATTCTGTTGCAGTTCAACCTAATCAAGTCTGCCTCTGTCGTATGCAGATCCCCGTGGAAATATAGAGATTCATCATCTTTTATACTCCACGGTTCACCGTCCCTGAGTACGAGGAAATAATTTCAATTTCTCCTCTTGATGAGCTTCTACTCATGGGTAATTATCTCAACACAATAGATGGTACCTTGGTGAACAATTGTGGTGCAGCTCTCCACGCTGAAAGATGGAGGGAGGAAAGGAGGGAGGGATGGGAAGAAAAGAGGAAGTAAGGAAGGACATAAACATAAGGGCTTAAGTCCTTTATGACCATGCAGGACAAATGATTTAGAAAAAATCCTGTATATAAACAGAGACAGAGAAACATGTTTTTGAAAAGGCCCAAATGCTGCATTTTCTTTAATGGGAATCTTTCTCTCTGAGAGAACTCGAACGAGCATCTGGCTTTTCTCAAACGCCTGACACGGAAGACATTCCGACACTCTCTCCATCTGATAGGCGTCATCAGCGCAACCGAACGGATTAGATTCCCTGAGGATGATCTACATTGCGGAGCTCCATGCTTATCTTAAGAATCTTCAGAAGCTCGCGACAAGGTGTGAATCGGTGTCAAACCACACTACAGGTGTAAAAGTGTTCTGACAGCGCTGTGGGTAGTAGACCATTGAATCAGGCAGATAGTTGCCCCACTCTGTCCAAGAATTCATTTTCCTCGCGTGACATAGGTAAAGGAACTTAAGATCGTGGGTTTCCTCTGTCCTCAGAGGGGACAGTTCTTTATTTAAAGGCGTCTCTGAGTGGCCTGGGGGCTAGCGTACCGTATGTACCCTCTGCTGAGTCATTGTGGACTGTCCCATAGAAAACGTTTGTGCCAAAGTTTCATTAGTTTGTCGTCTTCTCAGTCACTCACCCACCCGGTTCATTTCAACCAGCTAATTCAGCCCTTTTCTCAGCTGTTTTCCTGTTTTTACCATCTTCTGAACCAACCCCTCATCCACACCTACTTCCTGGTTGTTGATTTCTTGAAAGCACAGTCCCAGTAAAACCTCAGGTGTTTGTGCTCCCTATGCTTAGATGGCGGTATATTCTGTGGCTAATAATAAGGAAGCTCTTGACTATTGATTTTTGAATGCAGTTGGACCACACTTTAAACAAACTCCCAGCACAATCCAAGTGACACTTCTGCTCTCTGTGCACAGAAAATAGAGCGCCCATTAAAGGTGTACCTATTCACTAGTAAAATAGTTTTTTTTTAATTTGTTTGTTCAACATTCACATTTAACCCCCCCCCCCCCCCCCTGTGTTTTTAAGTGAGTGCACATCTCTGCATCAGACCCAGAAAGCGTTACACTTTTACCAGCACTACATTTTCCAGCAAAGAGTGAAAGAAAGCCGCTATAATCACATCAAAAATTCCACATAGTGGCTTTAAAGTAGACACGGTGGATTACATACAGCTTGTCAGGTGTGTAAAATTCATGAATTTTGTATTATAGTATAGTTAGATACGGGCAAGAGGTATTTGAGCTGAATGCAATTTTACTCTGGGTGGAAATACAATTCTGAAGTAGTGCTACAAATTCCCAGTGGAAAGGAGATCTTCCACAGCACAGGTCAGACAGAAGAACTGGGAGTTTGTGTGAGCATATGAAAAGTGTATTTATTGGCCCAGGAACATTTGGTACTAATCAACACCCCCCCCCCCCTACAGAGCATTCAAATGGTACTAATTGTGTCTTGACTGTGTGACTGTGTAGAAAGTAAAGGTCACACAGTGTAATAGAACATAATGTGGTGTGGTTCTGGCTGCACTACTCTACTACACTACAGCTGTCATAGATCTGCGCATCAGCACGTCTGATCCAAATGATTCGTTTCTTCCAGTAGGATTTCTTTTTGCTGGACTTCAGTGTCTTGCGTGTCCAGGCTACAGGTGTGATTCTCTAAAAGGAGCATTTTTGATTTACAGGGCCATTACCGACAGATCCGGAGACACTGCTTTGGTGTCAAAAGAGCATATCATTATTCTGTTGTATGACAAAGCAGTTTGCCAAAGGGGACTGTAATTACATCGTTGTCTGCGTTTCAGTTGACTCCCGGCAAGGGAATTATTGGTAATCATCCATGTAATGCGGTGCCACTCAGTTTTTGACAGCTGAGTGAAACCACAGCGCGGTGGTTTTGTCCTTTAGATGTAAAATCAGAGCTAAAAACCCCATCTGTTCCCTGGGCTCAGCATGCTGTTTCCTATGTGTGTGTGTGTTTTTTTTTTTTAATCCTCACCAGCATCGTTAGTGCTGGCAAGAAAAAAGCCGTCAGTTTATACATACAAATTTCCCACATATCAGCTACCAGATGTCCCTGAAAGCACATAAAAACATGTATATGATACAGAATATTCCCCTAAGTGTCATTACTCCTGATCAAAACACACACAACAACAACCTCAATCTCCGAAAGGACACGATTATTATTTAATGCACCCATCTTTGCTCTCATACCTCTTCACCTTCTTCCCGCCGCCGATGCCCTGTCCGCATGAGTGGCCTGCTGTCGTTGCTCTGCCATTTAATAAGCATCCTTTAACCTCATGGGACGAAGCCTTCTACTGACTCTTGCAGAGGTAGACAGGAATGCTGTGACACCAAAAAACCAGAGCTCTTATCTGTCGCCTTCTCTGTCTGCAATTGTCAGCAGAAAAAGAAGAAGGAAAAAAAAAAAGACCAAAAAATAAAACAAACTCGAGTGAAGCTTCTATCTCCAAGCTGGTGGTGCTGTCAGCTTCTATTTAGGATGTGTGTTTATTCTGCGCTCCGGCTTTTTATTTATTAAACAGAAAAATATGCGTTGACTCGCAGGAAGACATATCAAGACACGTGGTGAAAGCAGCAGTGTCAGGGCAGTTAACACTTCAGCAGACAGCTCTGTTGGTGAGAGTGCTCATACAGTGATGCGTCGTGCGTCACTGTCAACAACAAAAACTCACTTTTTATTTTAAGTCCTGAAGTCCACACCTTGCATGTACTTTAAATTCATATAGACACAAGCATCTGAATGAAATCATTAGAGAAGTGGCGTCAGTTTCATGGTGCAACCACAATCAAGAATAACACAAACGACTCCAGCAGTCCCCCGGGTGAGTTGTTTGCACCTGAGGGTTTCACGTAGCAGATCGGCAAAAAGAGGGCATTTTGGCAAAGCTTTGTTAGACTTTCAGTGGATCAAGCTTTTGCGATTAATAAATAAAAATGCATAAAGGGTGAGCAGTGCTAGCGGGTCTCCCTTGGATATTGCTGAGGAGTCTGCACACCGGCCCAGACTGTCAAGCACCAGTAGGCTTTAGTGATTTGGTTTAAGGTAAATTTAGCACAGGCCACTGGGGATTTTACATCCAATTCTCTTTTTCATAATACAATAGATGTTGGAGTGGAGTGAAAATCCAAATAAATCATCTACAGGTGGCCAGTTGGGTCCTCACTTGCTGACTTTGTCAAATTAAATAGTTAGGATGCAAAAGTTGCTCACCCCCGCATGGCCTAACTTAAAGAAGTCATTCGGATGCAAAGGAGGCTTTGATAAAGTGAGGCAGGTGGCTAATACCGGTGATGGTGGAGGATACCGAGGATGTGTGTGAGATGATGATAAAAATGTGTCAACGCACACTACATTTATTTTTTGATGATTCAACCTGCAAAATCTAAGATTACTAGAGATTCAGCATGGAAACACTGTGATTTATGAAAAGTGAGCGGCACATAAATTGTTAGGTTAGGAAGGATTTAGGTGGTGCCAGGACGGAACATCGTCTTTGCTTGTCGCTTCGTCATGTGTACTTTTCCATTACTTTGTGAAAGTGATTGAGAATCAGCTTTAATTACACAGTAACGTATACTAAGTGGTAAATCAATGTAAAGTGTAAATCCAGCCACTCTGTGACGAGAGGACACAGGGACACCGGGGTTCGAATCGTTAGCGACTTGCTCGTCTACAGCCGATGAGAACAGTCACAGTTTACTGAAAGGGTCTCCAAACTCACCCGTTTAGGCAGCTGCTAGTTAAGGGAATATTTAATATCCTGGACGCAGAGGTTCAGTTCACACTGCAGGCCTACTTTGCTGCTTATATGTATCCCATACTGTTGAATGACTCATCTGTGTTGGGCACGTTTCTCACGTCAGCTGTTCAGCAGGCAGTTTATCCTGCAGACACGTCATGTCTGCCTGTTTATTTGACCAGTGGTGAGGATCGCGTGGCTCCTCACACCAGACGGAGAGAGAGGTGCTGGCGGTGGGCAGCTGGAGGCACGTACACTCGTTAGCCCTGCTCACTCTCCCTTTCAAATGGGGCCTTAATGATTTATAGATGTTTGCTTTAAAAAGTCATTGGCATTAATCCCATGGCTCATTAACCATTTAATTAAAATTAAATTCTGTGTTAGGACTAGAGCAGATTGGGAGTATTTCCTCTTGGTGGGAGGCTGTTGAATCACCTCATTTTCCGGAAACGCTTCATGTAAACGGGGGCATGTGGCAACACAGCTGACATGTAGGAAGAAATACTAGCAAAACCAAAAACAAGACTGACCATGCACATTAATGCTATATATTTTGTTCACCACTGAGGAGAAATTCCGAATTACACACAATATGCCTGTCGTGATTTCATGTGGCTTATTGACCTGGAAGAGTAGAATCTAAAATGTATAAGCATAAAAACACAGAGTTTAGAGCCGTTTCTTTATCCTCATCAGCAGCATCGTGAGGACCTATAAGCCTATAAGACACCACAACCAACAGCGCACTGACTTATATATTTTTGTTTCCAGCCGATTGCCTGAGTCTCTGGAAGTCTCTGTGTAGTTTTACAGAGTTTTTTATGCCAACTGCATGTAACACTATGCAAATCCGTGCTCTCATATATATTCTCTATGAGGAAGCAAAAAAATGTATTCCCCAAACTGGTAAACTATTCCTTCTCAATGTTAATATATTGTAAAGACAAAAAAAGAGTGAGGATGAAGTGCTTCGGTTGTAATCTCAAACATTTGTTGGAGGCGATAAAATGATACCGTCAACAAGCTCATATTACATGTTTACATTGTGTATCTTTTTTCTGTACTTAGCAAATCTGCTAGAAATTGGCCTTAAAGACAATATTTGCTCATGAACAATACCTTTCTTCTCTTCGAGAGTCATCCGAGTCACCATCCCCCGCTACCAACAGTTACAGCCACAAGTCATATCGGAGAGCTTTACTGCAATGGTGATACAGTATAATTAAGAGGCAACACTCCATCACTGGCCTGAGAATCCGTGTAGTACCTTAAATTGCTTTCTAAATGGGCCTATGTTACCCAATATGTGGTTTTCTCTGCGTGTTTCAACAAAGTGAGATGAACTTGGTGGGAGGATGGAAGTAAAAAAGCAAAGATTGATCGCTGTGCTCATTGGAGTAATTCAATCCCAGTCATTTTCCTCTGCAGGTTTTTATAGCATTTAAAATAGCAACGCGGTAATGGCCCCGCACACACACACACACACACACACACACAGATAAATGTGTGCATGCAGAAGTACAGATACGCAAGCACTTTGCAGGACAAGCTGTGGTCTAAAAGTGCTGGGAAATGAAAGAGGGTCGAAGGGATTAATTCATGTCTCCAGAAATACTCCTTTTGAAAGTGTTTGTAAGCTGAGATGCAGTGGTCCATTTTTGTTATCCGATCACCTCGTCTGCATTTCTGCTCATTTAGAAGCCGGGCGCTTTAAAGGCACCTTTTTTATGTTCCATATATGTCATACACCGAGCTTGTCGCTGATTGAGAAGTTTCATTTGTAACTCTTAGCGCTGGTAAGTTACAAACACAAGCCAGCAAAGTGCAGCATGCGGTGGATGTGGCCCCGGTGAAGAGACATTGACTTACTCACTGTGCGTTGCCTTGCTAGATGAGCAACTGGTTCAACACGCTCTGGTGGTGTTGGTTATTTGGCTACTTCCACACGTAGTTCAAACAGTTTACCAGGTCTCAGACTGACAATTTGTTTCAGTCTGTCATTAATACAATTCTAAACGACGTTATGCTATTTATCACTGCACACCATCATGACTTAATGTGTTCACTGCTGAACTTTAACGCAATGGTTTGCTTTCAAATTGGAGAAAGTCAAATTAGTCTAAGTTACAGAAGAAAGAGCTTTTCCTTTTCTTTTTTCCCCCACTATGCAGTGTTACTGGGTGACACTAAAACACCAGCAGCTATGAATAACACATGCAGCCCTGTTTTCATTCCTCATTAGACCAATCATGTGCTGTTTGTTAGTCCTAAATATTTGCCTTTGTTTGACATGGAGGTAAAGCTCCTGAATAATGTAGATGAGAGACACATTAGCATAATGGAATGACTAACGTGACTGCAGGTTACTGCTGTTAATGCGTGTGTGTGTGTGCGTGTGCGCGCGTGATGAAACACATCGCCTCGGTGGATGCTGATGTATGAAAACACGACGGAGAGAGTGTAAACTCTTGAAAATGGCTGCCTCACCTCGCTGTTTGCGCAGACAGTAACAGAGCTGCCGGTGGGTTATGACTTTTCCCACTAATGTCTTTGCTAAAGTCTGGCTAGCGGCCAGAGGAAAGAGGCAAACTGGCAGACGGCACCACATCAATATACCAACTAGCCACTAGAGCCCGACTCAAACGATCAGGGACTTTAAAGGTAGCAGCTGGTGAGTTGATATGGGGCTTCCTGCATTCTGCTGAGGGGCTTTGGATTCATTAAATGATAGAGATTACTTTTAAGCGCTACACACATTAATTGATGTTGAGGGCTAGGAGATATGGAAGCTAGAGGATATAGGCTACTAGAGATGAACATGAATGGATTTATCTGGTCTTTTTGTTTTCTGTGACCAAACAGACACAGACGATGTCCACTCGCTCTCACACACACGCAGATACACTTTTCAAGGACATTCTGTTTCACCTATCTGTCAAGAGCAAGTGGATGTGTAAATGTAGGTTTTGGACTGCTCTAGTATTTTCTTTCTTTTAAAGTGAGAGCATCTGTCTCAGCTTTATGAATGAATGGCATGCCCTTTTTGACAGAGTGTGCTGTGACAACGCATGACCCCCTGCTCCTGTTTGCATTTCGCGTTTGATAAAACTCACTTATCCACCACTCTCTTTCTGCTGTCTGCCTCATTGTAATTCTTTCCCTGCTTGGTTTCCATCTTCCCTCACTTAGTGGCCTAAGAGGTGCTGCTAGTTCCCCAAGGAGCCTGCTGGCTCGCGGTCAGAGGCCCTTTGAGCTGCCAAGTCAACTGAGGCCGTCGGTCCCCCCGCTGTGTGTTCCTGCACCGAGGCTGCCGGGATGCTGGCGCAGGCCCATTGATTTACTGCCTTTGGCTAGGACACTCTCCAAGGAGCTCCCATCCTGGCTGGGATATCATTTATTTGGGACACATTTGGCAATGCGGGCATCTTGGCCCTCTTTGAAAATGCATCGTCCAGAGACAAAATAAATGAACGGTATCAAAGACGTGTCAACCGTGATGCTTTTTTCCATGAAGGATGGGAAGAAGGGATGGCACACTAAAGCAATTGTGTCCTCGTGCAGCAAAGCACCCTGTTTGGAACAGACAAAGGCACAACACAGCCGAACACGAATAAGTCACTTTCCGTCATGAATGCACGTGTAATGTGTGCGAGTCGGACCTATGTCTGACATTTTGTAATTTCTCGACCGCCACTTTATGATATTTTTGTTTTGCCTCTGATCGGGCAGATGTGAAATGAATCAAATTCCACCTGTCAAACGCAAGTGGTAGGATGTGACTGTGTGACTTCGTCTAGTGGGCACTGAGCGGCAACCCAGTCATTCTGAGATGTCTTGCTGTTCCGCTATTTTCTAGGCGAAATTTCTGCGTTCATACTTATAGATGGGGGGGGGAGTGAAAGCTGTAGTTGAGTGGCAGCATTTTGTTTTGCATTTGTCTCCAAACAGATGCATAGCTGTCATTCAAGGTCCCATTGAAGATTGCTATCAAATGTAATCGCTTCAAAGCTTATTCCCATGGATGCCCGCTTACAGATACAGCTTTTTCAGGTGTCTGTCAAAAGGATGTTTCAGAGGGGCATGCAGCAAAAGCTTCAAATATATGAATTTAAATATAGAAGGGGCACAGGCATTATGATTCACATCAGGTACTCCTAAAGCAACACAATGCGTTTGCCTGTACTGTGTTTTCAACTCCATCACTAATAGAAAAAGCAGAATAGATTGGACATTGGGAAATTTACTAAATGTTGATAATCATGTAACTTGTGGTCTTTTCTTACACAATACACCAGATAATATATTCCGACATTATTTGCAGCAAATCAAGGTGGGATAAAGGCAGCAATTGTTAGTTTATCTAGCTTGATCAAACAATTGTGTTTTCCAGTTCTCACAACAGCTTTTTTTGTTGGGCGGTTTAAGTTTTTTCAGCAAATTGTCTCTGAAAAAAATCAATTAAATCCAACCCCAGTGTTCACCTTTGTAATATTTGGAATCAATCAGCTCATGGCTTTGTATGGATTTGCGATAAAACACCCTTCAGTCCTCTTAAGAGCAATCACGGCCTTTCAGACACATTCTGTAGTCTCCTCGGGCTACAAACATGTCGACTCAGAGACGTTGCCATTTAAAAACACACACATTGTTGTTTTGGTGAAGTGCTTCAGAAAGAAAAAAAAGAAAATTGTTGTAACAGCATGGGCAGCATATAAAAACATGTCGAGACAAATTTGAGATGTGAAATACCTGATAAGAAATGAAATGACGATGCAGTAACTGAAACTGGAGACTACTCTTCAAATGAATGTCCTCATTTGTAATTATGACTGATCATCATTAGGTTAGTTGAGCCGAATACGAGGGCTGATAGTGGCTGTGGTATAGCTACCTCATTTCACTTACGCCACAACATATACAGTGTTAAACCTCTAATCTAATGCTACACAGATTCTTTTTTTAAAACAACGCTTCAGTTGATCTTGTTGTTCGTTTCCCAGTCCCTGACACAATTTTCCTGGACAAGAGTTGATTTTTTTGGCTGTTGTGTAAAACCTTCATTGACCGTACTTTCACTACTTCGCTTAGTTATGATTCTGTTTTTGTACTATTATTATTATTTTGGTTATTATATATTTTAAATATGCAGACATTGCTGATGGCGCACATGCTTCTTAAGACTTCTTAAGATTGGTGATCAAACTTAATGGTAGAGGGCATAATATTGTTCACAAAGATGGAGCATGTGGTGATAGTGCAGGGGATATACATGAGTTTAAGTAGATAAGGTAGATCCAAGGGGTTGACTGCAGTAAACAAGCCAGCCATCATTGCACTGCTTATTCCCTCCAGAGGACACAGACTGAGGCGTTCATGCCAAGATACCTCATGCTCTAGTCAAAGATGACACGTTGAGGCTTCACACTACATATCTGTGTCGCATAATGTAAGTGCTGGTGACAGGCTGATGACCACAGTTACCCTGCACCCTTTTAACTTAGCTCAGCCCAGCTGACTATCCCCGCACCAGAGGCCACAGTGGAAATAACAGTGGACTGTGTGGTTAGTGTTTGAAAGTGGACTCACTGCTTCAATCTTCTGACATATGCTGCTGTTGATTTAGATTGAAAACATACAGAACAAGCATAGCTTTATGGGTCAGCCATTAGTCCCAGTCAGTAAATGAAGAAGCAAACAGTGGGTAAGAGTGTACAGCTTCAGGAATTTGTTATATTTCTGTGCAACTTAGACTTTCATTTTAACTATTATAACTTTCATATATATATATATATATATATATATATATATATTTGTGTGTGTGT
>JAUMTR010000017.1:21146064-21184622 GCA_032270685.1 Microctenopoma stevenorrisi | reverse complement strand
GTGTGTTATTAATGTATGTATGTGTTTTATTTGTGAGCTTAAGAGGTTAGTTGTGTGCGTCTCTTTGTGCTAGGTTAAGCTAACCAGCTAATGGCTATTTCTGAACCAAATATGAAAGCGGTATTGATCTGCTCACCTAAGTCTTATCTGCAATAAAGCAGATAAAACCACGTCACAAAACCATGTGACATGTCCAGTTGTTCTTTCAAAACTTAATCTCTTTAGCTTTCTAGCAGCACAGGGCTCTAATGTTTCTCACTTGCACAGCAGAACACTCCCGAGACAGATGATGCACCACAGGGGGGTCGAGCACAAATTAGACTGTGAGACACATTCAGACAAACAAACAGCAACCTAAGAAGGCAACTCTGTGTTTGTCCACAGAAGTTTGTCAAGTTCTTGGCAACCTGAGCCCTGAACTTCGGCTCAATACCAGGTGTTCAGTGCCAAATGGATTATTGCCTGGTTTGAGGTCAGATATGATGCCTTATTAGCTCATGAAAGAACAGGACGGAGTGCCAGACCATTGTTCTCCATACCGAGATGAAAGGCTAGCTGGCTAATGAACATCTGCCAACCAGCATAAGGACCCCGACAGACGCACAAAACCTTGAATTGACCATTGCTGAGAGCAGCTGCTCTGATCAGAAAGATTTTGATGTAAATTTAGAATGAGGGTCCACCATGGAGCAGCTGTAATAGCCAAGGATCAAGATTAGGAGGAAGGCATGCTGCGCTTCTCTTGTGTGTGTCTGAAATGCCAAGGTTCATCAGCCTAACCTCTATCTGGCTGCAGAGCAGAGTTCGCTTTCCTGTTCGTGAAATCGGGATAATGGAATAAAAGGGTGATGTAGATTTCAAAGATTCATTCACTGTCACCGTTTTAAGAAATTCCATCTAATATTTGAGTCTGTGAGAACCTTCACATACTTTTAATCTGTTTCTGTTCCAGTGCAACATGTGTAGTATGTCAGGGTCTCAGAAATATTCATTTTTTCCCCAAATATACAGAGCCTAATTCCATAATTAGTTCCTTAATTAAAAATTAAGATGTAATTGAGAGTACATAGTTTCAAACTTGTGAAAAAAGGATGAATGAAGTCATTGCTTATACACAAAACTCTTTCAGATCACTTTCTGAATCATTTCCTAAAAATCTTAAACTACATTGGTAGTTAATGTTAATATGTAACTGTGTCACAGTTTTTACGAATGACAAGCTGGAGTTATTAAAGGAAAATAAGTCATGTGGAGGTGTAGGATGTTAGGAAGGATGCCGACTGTATAGTGCACTGACCTGGATTTGACTCTTGACTCTAGAGTTGTGTCTATAGTTACATTTAGTCAAATACAGCTCTTTGGTTGATGTTGTAGAAACATTGTGGCTCAGAAACACAGTTGTCACAAAAATTGATGCTTCACTTTTTGGCAGAATGGGAGTCGTTGCTGGGTACAGGTAATTGAATATATTGAAGTAACTTGTTGTTTAATGTAGGGGTCAACGTATTCTTGGGTCAGGAGTGAAAGCGTCTGCACACTCCGATTTATTGACACTGTAAGTGTGTATGGTTTGATCTCCCTTTCCCATCTGATCCACATCTGTTTCTAACAAGTGAGAAGAACACGAACAAAAACTGCAGAATTGTCTCGTGAAATGACATTTTTTTTATACCTGCAGTGCTTATGACAAAAATAATCCTGCTTAACAACAATATATGAAAAGCTCATGCCTTTCTGTCATGTTAAGTCCAGCTGGTTAGGGACATCATTAAGTTATCCTCCACATGACTCTGAAGTCATTTACATAATGCAATAACGCTAAACCCTAAAGTGCAATTACATTGCTCATACCACCATGCACTAGGAAATGATTCCCCTAACTACAGTGTCAGAACGCATCACGAAACATATCAGAGGAGGATCTGGATGTGGCAAAGGCTACAGTGCAGTGTTAATTAGGTTACTGATACTTTCCACTGCACAATTACTCTTTCACAGTGGCTCATCTTTCATTTTCTCTGGTCACCTCCTTCTTCTGTGAAATGTCTTCTGCACAGCAGACATCTGAAAGCGGTAAGTTAACAAGAAGGGTGGAGGCTTATGATTACATCTATTACACTAGAGGAAACGGTAAATATATGCACAGTGTTCAGCCAGATCCGTTTGGACTTTAAAGAAAAAAAATGTGTGACACTTGATCAGTTTTTAGTAGTAGGGGGAAAGAAAGCAAAGGCTCCAGGGGTGGCTCTTGAAAGCTGGTATAAACAATGCCAGGCAGCGTCAGAACTCTTGCTTCTTGGACATATGTAAATAGAGGCTTACCCCAGGAGATAGAGGAGGACTTTGAGGTAATTGTTTAGAGATCCTCTGCTCGCTCACCACGTAAGGGGGATGATGCATTTTATTAAACAACCTCGGAGATTAGAAAGACCTTGGGTAGGTTCTCTGGGCCACACAGCTTGAATCATCCAGGCCTGAAGTGAAAAACATTTAAGTCAAGGTGAAACAGTATAGTTCAGTGGGAATACATGTGAACGTGGAGATGTGGGGGCAGCCGAATGTGTGCATACATGTAGCTTATCCCTGTGACTGAGTGCATGTGACAGGCAGTAATTGCTATTAGCAGTGAGGAAACCTGCCTCGGATTGAGGTTATCTTGCCCACTCTGAGCTAATCTCCCCGCATTGCAGGAGGACCCCTCTTCAGTCCTGCCAAAGCACCACCTACCACAGCCGGCTACAAGTCCATTAACTAAGGCCGTGTCTGCCAAGCCTGAACTCGCCTGTGGGAGAGACTCAGCCTGTTACATGAAAGAGGAGAGTAATTTGGCTCACTACACAAAAGTAGATCTGCTAGACAATAGGATATTAAAATGTCACACGATGGTCTATCTCAAACTGTTGTCCTCTTTAATGTATGTAATTTTTTTTTTTTTACTGCGCTGCTCTGTTTCTTTCAATTCATTCACATTCAATTTGCCCTCTCGCCTTGGTATCTGCTTTTGCTGCTGTATCCCACACGGCAGGTCCATTTGTCCATCACTGGCTGTGATGTCAATGTCCTGTGCGTCCACTTAAGCAGCTGCTTCATGTTCTCATATAGGATAGATTTTAGATCGTCTTTCTCAACCACAAGTAAAAGGTACATTTGTTTCCAGTAGTTAACTCATCCACATTTAGTGACCTTCTACCTAGTAGTAAGTATTTGTAGCAGCAGAATGATGTGTGAAGGACTCAAAACCAACCGTAGTGCTTTGTTGTTTGCAGCAGTGTGACCACATGTCCCCTGTAGTGATTCACTAATGCACATCATTTGCTCAGTCTGTATATTCAGTACCGATGGACCTTTTTTCTAACACTGTGTGTAGAAATTTTCCCCCAAAATACTGTATGAATTCAATGTACAATATACATTTCTCCTAGTCCAACTGTGTGGTCCAAATATGTTTTCTTAATAGTGCATAAATACTATAATCAATAATAAAAGGAAATGCACAGATGAATAAACATATCAAGCTTGGTCTGCACTTGTTAAGTGATTCAACTAAGTATTGGTTTAAATCTTCGCTCTTAAACCTGCTTCCAGCCTTCTCTTTTAATGCTTGCTAAGCTAACAAACACATAACTCTGGTGGTACTCATCTAGCAACACGTTAAAGGTAATTTGGCAAACGAAGTCTATTTCTGAAATCCTGGTGTTGTTCAGGTTAAGCTGTTTACACAACTCTTTGATACCCTGTGATTAATGCTCCCTGCTGACATGACTAAACCAGCTGACAAAATATTCTCCTCCACACATAGAACCATCCGCCTGTGAGTATGAAACGTTACGCCCACCAGCTTCCCACATTCTCTGAGTGAGCACAGGAAGGTTACATCTAATACATGGAAAAGAAACGATGATCCCTGTAGTAATGTGCAATGTTTATTTCGGCATGAAAAACCCCAAGACACCATGTAAGTTTGAATTTGTTCAGACGGCGGAAAGCTTTATAATGTTTTCATGCCAAATATGTTTAGATGAATAAGACGCATTAAAGTTTCAGTCAAGCTTTCTTTTTTCTGTTTAGATAAAATGTTGCTTTTGGGAGATAATCATGTTTCTTCTACTTTTTTTTATTTTTTAATGCTTAACTTTTTGTTTCAAGTAGCCCAGAAATAGACAAGAAATATTTGTCTAGTGCTGCATCAACAACAGTGAAACCCTAGCTGCCCTTTAGGCCAGTCCTCAGTAAGGAAAAATGTCTCACTAAATTGCTGTGTTGTTCACCTCTGTCGCCGAATCAGTGAAATTTATCTAAATATGGTATTTCAAAAACGTTGCTTAGCACACTTTTTTTTTGCCTTCCTACATTTCATTGTTATCTGCAGTTAAGTTCTGCTTTCAATTTCGTCACTTCGCCAAACCGTGGAAACATATCCCCAAAAAATCAATAGCATTTTTTACATTTTTAGAAAACAAAACTCGAAATTACATAGATTCAAACAATCTGATCTCCTAAAATGAACAGCTCCTATGTTTCAGCTCCACACAGGAGTTGTGTTTCAGTTTCATGTCTACAATTTTAGTTTTGTTCATCTTTGCAGACCCAGAGATGCATCACACTTCTATCTGTTCAATAGCGTGTTCTTCCTGCAAACGGCACACACCCACACTGCACACTCAGATTTCGCCCCAGTAGAATATACACAACAGATCACTGAATGAATAAATACCTGCACTTAGTGAAGAAAAGTAAATAAAGACAACAAAGTAGGGCAGAAGGTTCACAACGCTTTTAGCTTATGTTCAAATATATGTACATTCACTAGCTTAAAGAGTCAGCTTTATTTGCTGCGTGTGCTAGCACATAAAAGGAATTTGCTTGTTGTGTGCATCTTGAGTTTTAAGTAACTTTTTACATAGTCTAAATGTAAAAGCCATGTTATTCTGTGCACAGTGATAAGCTGTGGCTTCGGCAGCAGGGAACCATGAAATACATTTTTTTTTGCTGAATAGGACTTGTTTGGGAAACGAGAAAGTTGAAAAATGTAGTGGTAGGTTGTTTAACAAAAACTAGTTTTATTTTACAATTCAGCCCTTCTTTTAAAACATCAAAAAAACCGAGGGACAAAAGTGCAACACTGCCATCCAGTAGAGGCTGGATCGATGTGCGATGGAGAACTTTTATGATGGCTACCTCTCTGTGTGTATTTTTGTGTAAGCGTGTGCACGCACACTGTGTATAAAGTGTGCAGTTGTGTGGGCATACGTGTACGCCGTAAGTAATAAAGGCACTGCGGATGTGTTCCAGGGAGCCTGAATGTGTGACAGCCACTCAGACCACAAGGGAGCAGAGGACGGCTGCTCAGAGTTTGAAATATTGAGCTCTAGTACAGATGTGTAAGCAGCTCCCCTCCAGCTCCTATAGTCATGACCCCTCTCTCAGCCCAAGGCAATTACAATGGATGAGAATCAGGAGCACAGCAGCACAAAAAGCCTCCTGCAGAAATAACACAATAAAGAGTAATTTCTAATTCCACCTTCACTGTCACGTGTTGAAAACATATGAATGCACTCTTTTTGCACTAGCTGTTTATTAAACACAACGGTGGAGAGGAAGCAATGCTGCCAATAAAAATACACATTTTTTATTTTATTTTTTTATTTACCATGCCTGAATGATCAACGCTAGTGTGCCATAGATAAATAACAGAGGAGGATGATGACAAGGCTGTGCTGTACCTGGAGCAGCTGAGCTGGAGCCAGAGGGCTACAGGAGCAGAATTATGTCGCAGCGTAAGAAGGAACCACCTCTCTGCTACCCGGCTCCACTCACCTGCTTTGATCACCAACTGGAGTGTCATTCATCACCTACAGCGGTGCTGAAGGCTGACTTGTGTGTGCGCCCGCGCGTGTGTGTGTGTGGCGCGTGCATAAAAGTGGGGGAGGGAGTGCGTGCTGTTTCTGAATAACAGTATTGTTTCTTTACAGTGTTTCGTTTCAACTTTACTTTTCTGAAGTCCATGCAGAGTGTGACAGGAGAAGAGTGAGACAGACACAGACAGTCCGACAGAAGGAGATTTAATTTGAAGCAGGTTTTCATTTTGGGAAGATTGAAAATCTAATTTTTCCACCAAATCAATATTCTGATCCCTGGACCACTTATCATCTGACACTAACAAACATGAATCCCTCCCCTTTTATTTGATTTCCTTGGAAAATATTAGCATAGAAAATACATTCAGGAATTATGAATTCCTTTCATCACACAATAGAGGATGTGAATCGTCCAATCAAGACTGTGTATGCCTTCCATTTGCATCTCACTGCTAATAACAGATTACTGCATTCTGCGTGAACGCCGGCAGTGACCTGCTAATGGAGCTGCTTCAAGAGCCGTTTCTAAATTGTCTTATGCTTTCGGGTATATCTTTGGTATTAGAACAGAAGTAAACCCAAGCTGCTGTTGTTAACTGATGAGACACCCGGTCGAAGTTCACATTACATTAGCACATAGTATTCAACAGCAAAATGTTCTTTTAGCTAGTTAGCAGATTAGAAATGCTCCTTACTGGCATAGCTTCATGTTCGCTACAGTCCTTTGGTGAGATTCCTAAGTCTATCAGTAAAGTTTCTCTGAACACATTTTTTCTGCATGTGATAGATGGCATGATGGACTCTGCAGCTTTGAGTGTGCAGACTGCAGGATCTCTCAGCAGCGAGACCACCCTGCCCATTTTCAGCTAAGCAGCCACAGGGGAGCTCGAGAGGCAGAGGGAAGCAAAGTCTCAGAAGCATGGTGGGAGTCTTCAGCTCAGCAAGGAGGCCGTGGTAGGGAGCTGGCAGGATCCTCCACATCAGAGTGTTTTTAATTCGATTCACTTTCTCACCAGGAACCACCCCCCAAACATTGATCATTGATATTTCCCCTGCTATAAGTGGTCCAGATTTTCAGCGTGTGGGTGAGAAAGAAATGGGTACTCTATGCAAGCTGGGTAGTACTGTGAGAATAGGACTGCCCAAACCTTACAAAAAGTTCCAAGCAAGCTTACTTATATTCACACATTCACACAGAACGATTAGGGTGCGAATTGAAACATGAAACATGGCTACACAACATGCAAAAGTTGGTGATGACAAGACTTTCTGCAAAGATCTTTTTACTTCTGCAGGACCTGAGCATAACTACAAGGGAAAAAATAATTTTGAACTGCTCTTCAATACAATTCTAAGAATAGGCTTGTTATTTTTTTATAACCATTGTACTTTGATTAAGAAAGCAAGTGTATGTTATTGTACATTTGCTTTAAAGCCAGCTAGACTCATCTGAAGAGCTTCATAAAATAAATCACCAAAATTGAAATGATATTAGTTCAATCATTATTTTACTTACTGTGAGGGACAGATAGTGGTTGTATGTAGAGTGACTGTATTTTTTTGTTCTATTAAGCTAAGTGCCTAAATAAAACCATATTTTGGTAAAAAAAAAATATTTATCATTATCATTATAATTTGGTTGCAGTTACATTTCCCACAAAAATATATTTGTTCTTGTAATTTAATTTAGAAATGTATTTTTTAGAAAGGATATGTAGTGTCCTCAAATGAGTTACCACAAATAAGAAACCAGTTATTTGTACTGTACTTTCCCTGAGGAGACATTTGTATCCAGTTAGAATATATGATAATAACTTAATTATTTTAAACCTTCAATGCAAACAGAGCACACTTGGCTTTAAGGCAAAATAGCTGATACATAGAATTACACTGAAAAATGTTTCACTCAGCACATACAAAACATATAATGTTATGCATGCAATGTATATCGCAATTGACATGCAAAATGAGTGTGTTTCTACACTCGACAAAAATATAAATGCAACACTTTTGTTTTTCATAAGCTGACCATGGTACTACATACACAAAAGACCCGTGACTTTCAAATATTGTTCTCAAATCTGTCTACATGTGTGTTAGTGAGCACGAGCTAATCCATCCCACCTCACAGGTGTGGCATGACGAGGTGCTGATTAGACAGCAGGAATATTGCACAGGTGTGTTTTAGACTGCCCACAATGAAAGGCCACCCTGAAATGTGCACAGTTTTGCTTTATGGGGGGTGGTGGGGCAGAAAAGAGTTTAGTGTACTCTGATAATAACATTATATGGCATGGCTGAATGAAACACATAACTGCTGAGTGTGTACAGTGAGAACTGCACAAAAACTGGCTTGGTTTCAAAAACTTGCTCTATTTTTGGCACAAGAACAAAGAGTTATTATATTATTATACAATTATATTGGTAATGTAATTATAAATGAACAGTGCCATATTTGTTGTAACTCCTTTGTTCATCAGTTTGACACCTCCTCTGTGACATTAGGAACTAAACAAAATGTGTGCCCAGTAATTAAATTAGCTAGGGAGCTGTTTTCTGTTTTATTTTTGTCTAATATCCTAACTCTACAGAGTGCCTTTGAAATCCAGGCGAGCTCGATGCCAATAGATTCTGCAATAATCACTCTGACAAAATATGCAAAGACATGCAATGTCACATTAGAGCAGCGAGAGGAGAGGATAAGCAACTCTCAAACAACAGTATGAGAGTGCCAGTTGAGACGCTGGGAATGCAGAGAAATGCCATACCCGCAGGTACATTGTTGCTTTGGTGCTCATTAAACTTGCATTGTTGGAAGTGTTTAGCTGCGGCGCTTGTTGACACAGAGGTGCGACGCGAGGCATATATGGCGAACAGGTTCTGCTGCCAACCAGGAGCAGAGAGCCTATAGTGTTGCTATAATGAGCCTGGAGAAAAATGTAAAGCAGCAGAAGATGAAACAGCAGTGTGATCCATCAGTTGTTCAATCTTGTGGATTGTTACCGTCTCCTCTGAGCTGCCATTAAAAATAAAAGCTGATTGATGAGTGGGGTGGGTTGGACCAGGGTGGAATGGTGGCTGAGGGAAGACATGTGGCATCAGGTGGGGGGAGAGCTTGGGGATATTCACGGAAGCACATGTATAAAATATTCAATTTAGCACTGATCAACAGTTGCCTTTTTCAAGCTCAGATTGAATTATTCTATATGGCAATGCCATTATGTTGGGGATTATTACATGCTCTCCCAGAGATTTGGTTTATTCATCTTGCCTATTGTTGACGATGACTGGAGCACTCCCCTGAGTGCAGCTCAGAGAATTGATTCCTGACAATCCGTGATTCACCTCCTCGAGTCTCCCACTCTTCTGTGACACTCCAGCAAATCAACTTAAAGGCAGACTCTGACAGCTTCTTGCATTGTACTCCATATAAACAGCCATTATTTCTTCAGAAAGCACTTTTTGTCTAGTATCAGGGATTCACAGTCAGTACATCCCAGCACTATGAGCCACGGTTTAGAAGGCTCACATGGGAACAGTGGAAGTTGGAGAAATATGCACAATGCTGAGAAACAGAACGCATAGGAAACTGTTTCTTAAATCTAGATTATTTAAAGCTTTCACAGCTAAGCCTCCCTGATAGCAGTGGGGCAGGTTAAGGCAGGGCAACAACCTCTTAACATGTACCTGTGAAGGTCGCGCTCTAGCTATTATTCAAAGCATACAAAAAGTGATGCACAGTTGCTCTCATTTCATTGTCATCAATTAGATTTTTTAATTGGCAAGTATCTCTTACCTGGTTGTCCAAAAATGTTAAAGGAATATTATGTTTGGTATAGACAGATATCGATCTAGATAAGTCTATAAAGCAGGAGCCTTGCTTAATTTAGCATGGATATTAGAGGCAAAAGAGAAATTCCCAGCCTGGTTCTCCGAGGGTAAAGCACTAGCACCTGTCGGAGCCAAATCTGTAGCTTTTCAGCCGATTTAACTGAATCAGTAGCAGACATGTGAAAGAGACCATTCTGATTAGCTGTTTGGTTTAGAGAATCACTGCACAGAAAGGAAATAGGCCCTAGCACTTTTTTCTCTGCTGGAATACGGAGTACATTTTTAATGCTACCTTCTAACCCTGATGAAGGTGATGTAGTGTGATGCATCAGTCAAAGTGTTGTAGTCAAGACCGCCTAAACCGAGACAAAGACATTGCAGTCCTGGGGGTAACCAGAACAAGGCACTGCTGAGACTTTAGGGTACCGAGACCTAGACCAACACACACTATGGCAAGACCAAGACCGAAACTGGTGGAGAACAAGACCAAGGCGGAAAACAGACTAGTGCTAAAATCGACATCATATTACTCAGATCAACTGTAGAGAAAAAAGGAATTGCTCGTGTCATTACTCAGATAGCACCAGCTCTCAAATGTTCACTGACATACACTACTAAGTATGTGGTGGTGACCACAGCACCACCACAGGGAACCTAATAACCATAACAATAATTGTAATAACATGATTTTAAAATGTCCAATAGTGTTGATTTGATTTTTCAATAATTCTTGATATAACAGTCATCTGTCAAGCCCAGGGTCAGTGGTTCGATTCCTGGTTCCTCTTGCCTAATGTTGAACGTGTGAACAAGATACTGAAACCCTGTAGTAGCGCTGACATGTACTGCCTGGCAGTGCAGCAATTTCCCTAAGGAGATCAATAAACTATGCAATTATCATTAGGTATTCATTATTTATTAGATCACCATTTTAAATTACCAAGAGTAGCTTTCTATTATTCCCCACATCTCTCATCCTGTCACAGTGTGATGGAGTAAGTGCATCACCCTTTTAAATACTTGAAGTAGTAGAACGTTACAGCCAGATGAAGTCCTCGGGTGTAGTAGCCCTTTTATAAAAACTACTGTTACAGAATTCAGAAACCTTGTTAGCATTGTAGATGCTAGTAGGCCACAGTAAAGCTAGCTGTCGTCACCTGCTCAACACTACACATTGACATGAGAGTGGTATCGATCTTTTTTTTTCCAGCTCTCAAGAAAACAAAAAGGCATTTCCCCAGGGTCTCCAGGTATACCATTAAGAATGGTAATACATCTGTGACTACCAGGGCTGGCCCAGGCCTCTGTGGGGGCCCTAAGCAAAATTAGAATTTTTGGGCCCTTTATTACTATCAGTGTTTCTGATTATTGATCATTCACACACTTCCCGTAAATATATTTCAGGAATAAATACAATTTGCAAAACATAAACCCCACAGCTGCAGTGTTGTTTACCATCATAGCTCATTGGGAAGGGCAGTCGTCTTCAAACCCAAGATTGATTTTTTTTACAATAATACACCTTTGATAATATGTCAATCAACACTCATATATGATTCAAAACAAATAATTAGAAATATAATATAACATTAAAGTTATTTGCTCTTGATTTATTTGCCCTAAGCAGGTGCTTAGATAGCGACTACTCATACAATGTTCCCATAGAAAGTTACGAAGGATGTATCAACAATACAGCATTTATAGAACCAAACAAGTCCCAGATCCAAGTTTTTTTTCTGTAAACGTGTGATGAACAGGCTTTCCCTCGAAGCAGATGCACTTAAGCAATCACAAATTGAATTTGCGACGGCACAGATTCTTATTTAATGGTGTGGGGGAGATTCGGCCCTGTCACAAGACTTTTTCTGATGGATAAATGGCATAAGAATAGGGGCTCCCCCCTCCAGTCAAAACCTCTATGTTTCTGACATGGCCATTCCATGTCACACTTCTTGAAAAATGAGCTCCATAGAGGCATGCAGTCCAGGTATGAGATTGCACTTCATAAAGGGGAACAGCACACTGGGGTGAAATTCCACTGTAGGGTTATGGATTTTCCAGTACATCACTGATAGATTGCACTAATATAACCTCAATAAAGAGTTTGAGAACAACTTTATAGATGTTTTCCCTTTTTTGTCTTCTCATTTTTCTCTTCTTTGATGTGTGCTCCAATTGATTTGTCTTCTTTTTTTCCTTTTTCCTCCTACTTTGTTTGGCTGTCACTCATGGGGTGCAGAGTAGCACTCTCTGAACACATTAGTCATGGGATGTGAACTATGGAGTGTTTCTTCCAGAGTTTCACAACTAGAACCTTAAGCAGCTCATTTTGTTTGTTTTCGCTTCAAGCAGCAGCAGCAAAGATGTTTTGGAGACTGTGATGTGTACATTGCACATAAATTCCTAAACAACAGCACTTGGCACAAAAGAGAAGAAGAGTTCTTTACAGCTTTCTCATTGAATCATCACCCCGAGCCATTTCTACCACTTGAGAGCAGCTACAGTTCTTTGTCATTGCTTCAAATAATAAGCAGAATATGATTAGCCGAAAACAGGATTAAAATCATTCCGTAGATGTGCTGTAGTAAATGCATTTGCTGCAATGTATTTACATTTACATTATTTCTGCTGTCATTTCTTCCTCTACAATATGTTAGAGAGCATCAGTTGTACAGTAAACAATAATTGTATCCTCATTACATATAGTTACAGTCTTTTCTGCTCTCACTACTCCTCTGCAGGGCTGCGTAGTGGTCAGTCGGCCAGGTGTCTCTGTGTGCATGTTCTCCCCGTGTCTGCGTGGCTTTACTCGAGGTACTCTGACGTTGTTCCATTGTCTAAGCACATGCAGTTAAGTTAATGGTAAAATATCCATAGATGTGAATGCTGTCTATGTGAGTTATCCATGTGACAGAGGGTCCAGGGTCTGCCCACTAACAGAAATCATCCTGTTAGTGGGCAGTACAGTTAGTCTGAACTTCATTCCAGATTTTGACTGTAATACTTCATATCCTATCATATATCATATGCACTGCTTCTGGTTAGACTCTAAGCTGTATTTTGGATAGTAGATCATGCATCAGACATAACTTTACCTGAACAGTACAAAAGGCAGGACAGTACAAGCTGATATAACTGTTTCAAGAAGAAGCTCGGAGCGGTTAGAAGGAGCTTCTCCATGAAGCAATTTAGAAACAAGCAATATCTTCAAATCCTAAAATCAATCTTAAAATGAACAGGAAGCCAATGAAGAGAAGCTAAAATGGGGGTAATGTGCTTGGCCATGCATAGGACTCAAGCAGCATTAATGATGTTAGTTTCTAATATACAGTGTCACAGTACAATGACAACATTTTAGAAATGAATTTAGTTCACTCAGAAGGTGGTAAGGTTAGTGGATCTGATTAAATCCTATGAGGCAGGACTACTGTACAGCGTAGCTTCTTTCAAATAGTGTGAATGACCTTTAATAAACAGACTAAGCAGTGGTAATAATGCAGAAAGTACATTTCTGTCTGGGAAAAAACTGAGCGAACGTTAAGTGCACTGAGGTCCTGTTCGCTCAGTCACCATGTGTTACCTGCTGTGCCCATCTCCAAGTCCCTTGACCACTTGCTCCATACGCTCTCTTCCAGTCCAAGGCTCTGCTGTGGCCTTTCTCAACCTGGCCAGCAGGACCATGCCCCCCCACAGTGGCCTGTTACTTCAATACAACACTCCATCAGTCTCCCTGCTTTCTCTCTATCACTGTTGCCTCCTGCCACCTGAGGGAACCATTCATTCACCTATGACCCAATCCATCTTTTAATGATGTCCACACACTCCAAGGCCCACCTGCGCCCTATGAAAAGCTCTTCTCACAGTTTGTATTCCCTCCTTGGTGCATCTACACTAAGATTGATCCTGTCGGGTCCGTGTGTGTGTGTATGTATGGGGGTTTGTGTTAGAACAGATGCATGAGTGTGTGAACATCCCCCACAGCTTTTCCCCATCTTCCTCTTCTTCTGAGACCGTGACCAATTTTTGGTTTGTTTATGAGAGCGTGTTCGTAGAGTCCGGAGGAGGCGAGCGCTGTGCCAGTAAAAACATATGGCACTGCTGGGATGCGAACACCTGCCGCTGGACCGGTGAGAGCGCTTTGAGAATCATTAGGAATTAAAGGAATTTAATGACTCCACAAACAAAGGAAAAACATTTCCTGGGTGGTTCCTTTTACCCCCACGTGGGCAACTCGTACCTTTTGTAATGCAGCTTGGTGTGTCGCTGCAGTGGTGATGGCCCTAAGGTAATATAAAATATTCTTGTGATGACTGTATTGCAACTCTGCAATCACAACAAAACTATACAACAACTTTTTGCTTAACCCCTTCTTTTGAACAGCAGTTGTCCAGCTACATTGTCCTTGTCACTGGGACACACTGGGCACATGCTCAGGTGGTGGGAATATCAGTGATATCTGACTCAACAGAGCTGGTCAGAGTGAAAGAAACTGGAAAGGATGAAAACATCCAGTCACATAAACCAGTTAGTCCTGTATATTTATATGCTAAGTTAAAAATAGATGCATGAGTGATGAAATGCACTGTATCGTATGTAGCACCTGTTTGTTAGTGATGCTGCAGCTGCTACTGTTGTGTGTTATGTTCTAGGTGAGCGTAGTTTCGTGTCCAGGCATGTTGCCATAGAAATAACATAATCAGGAAAGTGTCACAGCTTATTCTTGTAACCTCAGCTAACTCTAATAATATATATATATATTTATTGTAGAGGTTGTATATGTGCAGGTAGCTTTGATCTTGAATCTTAAATGTTGTATTCTTCCTTCCTAAATTGCATCCTGAAATTTTAATAAATTATTCTCAGTGATATCAATCCAAAACTGTTATGCCAAAAATAGAGAAAGTTTCCAAAATTGGACTCACTTCTTGATGCCTTAAATATGCAACTAACAAGTTCGTTAATTAGCGAGATTGAGAGAGTTATCTTGCCAACAGAGCTAAGCAACATTTTGCTAACCTCATAGAAACGATATCAGTGATACACACTTTTGCATTTCAGCCATGACTCAAGAATGCCACAGTCGAAATGTTAAAAAGCTTATTGCCTGGACTGAAGTGTAGACTGAGAAACACAGAACAAGTTCTACACTTAATGTTTATTAAGAATAGGTACACTTTATGTTAGGCAAAGGCATGGTCAGTGACACATGCATAGGCCATAAAGCAGGTTGGCAAAAAGTCCAAACAGAAGTACAAAAAGAGCCAGGCAAAACGCGGAATCGAAAAACAGGCAGTAATCCAAAACACACTGGGAACACTGTGAGACAAAGGAAAGCCTAGGAAGCTACAGCTATGGAGGCACAATAGACAATCTGGCAAAGACTAGCGGCAAACAGGCTGGTGTATAGGAGGGTAATTAGGGGAATAAGCTGTAAGTGAGCCAGAGGGGGAAGCATCAGGTGATGGTAAATGTGGAAACCAGGGTTAGTGGGCAAAGCAGGAGGGAGTAGTAGGTCTAACGTGACCTACTACTCCTAGATGTTAGTGGCTTTTGGAAAAAAAGAGAATTAATTTGCATCTTGGGATGACAGTATTAACCTGTTGAATGTTCAGTCAGTCCACCACTTTGAAGACTGAAACAGCACCATGACATTATTCACATTCAATGTCAACAGAAAGTCAATCTCACCGACTTTGGTTTAATGAATATACCCTGACGTGTAGGTGTCTCACTGGAAGACTTGTTGTGGAAAACGATGCACATGTTTAAGGTGCAACTGTGGGGACCATAAATGTAATAAATATGAATGTGAACACTTTGAACAGTGAAGCGATCACATGATCTGCATAATAGAAAAGAGTGTACTCATGAAAAATAACCTTTTAAAATCAACTTTCTGCCACATTTCCAAACTTAGGTTTTATGTTCAGTACCATCTGCCCTGTCACCTGCTTTTTCCATTTAGACTGACGTGATGTCTTATGACATTTAGCTAATGCTGTGAAGAAAATGTTTGAAGAGCAACAACAACATCGAGTGATGCAGGAACATCACTACTCTGTGTCTGCATGTGTGCAGCAGCCAGATGTGTCAGCTTTACATTTAATTGTACTGAGTTGTTGCTAAGACCAGTAACACCCTAGCACAATTATTGAAGTGTCACTGGCTTGGTAACACCTCAGCAAGTACACCTGAAAGACATCTCTGACCTATTCCAGCTGCAGTTTTCCAAACCTGCTTGACCACACGAAGCAAATGATAGATACAGCAGTGCACCTGTGCTAGGTGATTCGTTGCAGAGATTTAGTTTACACTGTGACAAAGAGAGAGAGCGAGGGAGGAGGCAGGCTGTTGTGAAACAGAAGGGGAATCAGTATTTTGATTAAACATTCATGAAGGCTCAGTAGGAGCCACTTACTGTCAGGTGCTAATTAAATAAAGGTCAGCCACTCAGGTTTTGTTTATTGAAACAAGTTGTTTCCTAAACCACTGTACAGGAGTTTGCCTTTTTGTTTCTGTGTCGATCAGCCGCAGTTTTTGTACCACCTAGTGGGTTTGTTGTTGTGCGGCACAGGGGTCAGCATGGGCCGTTTCTGCCTCATATGCAACAAGCTGCGATGTTTTGTGCGATGATAGTGGCCAGCATCACATTTTCCCAATCCTGACCCCCTGGCTAAAGTATATACGCTAAAAACAAAACACATCAATATTTACTTAATATACTTGTTTTCTTTGGGCGAGAGTTAGATAAGAAGTAATTAGGTACTATTTTCATATCTGCATGTGAAACAGAAGCATACTGACAGCAGCTGATTAGCTTAGCTTAGCGTAACAACTGGAAAGAGGAAGAAACAACAAACCCTGCTTTGTCCAGAGGTAAGAAAATCCACCGACCAGCACCTCAGTAGCGCACTAATTAAAATGTTGTGAATGTCTTGTGCAGTGAATCAAATAGGATGTGGAGTTTTTCCCATGTGAGAACACATTCGACTCCGACGTGTGTACATGTGTGAAAGCACAACTGCGCACAGTTTCTGGACCTGATTCCCATGACACTGAGAGTTTAGTGATCTGTGATTGAGAGTTCATACTAATGTGTGACTTGTGTATTTATATTCTACACATCTATCAACTGTATGTAACAAAGTTGTTTTTATATGGAATAAAAAGGGATAGAACGTGCTGAGAGTGGCAGGCCAGCTGTAGCATTTCATTTGTCTTGCAGAGATGATAAGTTACATCAATCTTCGTATTCTTCTTGTCCAACTTTTGCAGAGAAAACAGGACAGGATGATCTGTTTAGCTACTGCAGATGCAGCCGTATGTTTTTATTCTCTCTGCCTGCTGCGCTATTATTCTATCACTACTGAAGAGTAAATGCATGGCAATGTGCGCTCTACTAATTCAGTATGATACAAATGAGTGTTCATGTGAGGGAGGTAGAGGTTTCTTTACTGACTCCCACTCAGTGCTTGTACACATACGGTAGCAATTACAGTACGGCATGTGTTATGTAATGAGCTAGTGTGGCTGAAGCTGATCATTAAAACAAATGAACAGCCTTATAAATAACCCAGAGGAAATAATAGTACGATTAATGCTGTGAGCCTTATTTAGTGTTGCTCTTAGTGGCTGTGTTTCACGGTCCATTATTTAGGAGTAGGACTGAAAGTAGTAAATATCATGTTGGTAACAGACACTATAAATAGTTAACAGAAACTGACCAGCCATCCTCCGTGTGGCTGAAGAGTAGGAGCTGATGGAGCATTGGCTCTCGGATTAAGTGTTCTTTTTCTGAGTGTATCGAACTGATTCTTGATTAACAATTGTAATCAATCGCAGGCCTTCACCCCCTCGAGCCCACTCACAGTAGGAGCCAATCTAAAAGGCTGTGCATATTTTTGAGCACATTCACCACACGCTTCCCGCTATCAAGAAACCACAGCACCTACCGCCAATCACATGAAGGGTCGTGAATGCGGAATAGTGAGAATCAGCAAACTGACCTGGACTGAACCCAGTGAAGAAGTGGGCTTAACACGCTCTGAATCTTTCACCTCTCTCTCTCTCGATCTTCCTCCTAAATTTTCCCTTAGGTCTTTTTTACTTCGCTACGTTTTTTTTTGCTTGTGCCTATGATCACAGTGTTTTCTGTAAGCGTGTGTTCCTACCTTTAATTGAAGTTCATTGATGCTCACGCCTGGTGCAATCTTTGAACCCAACATGTCACGTTTTAGCTGCATCGCATTTAGAGCCGCACAATTAATCGGAATCACAATCACGTTATCAGTCTGTGAGATCACGTAAAACCAAAATGCTGCAATTAATATTCAGAGTACAGGGACTGAAGCAACAGTCTATTATCTCTCATTCACTCTAAGTCTGTGAATGAGAGACTAATGTGAGACTGTTTAATTGCTCAATTTTAGCATCAGGTACTGTCAGTTGTGACAGAAATTAAGAGACCCCTGCCTCAAAGCTGTGATTGTAAATGTGGGTTATTCCTTCAAATATTGGTGGCTGAACAACTTAAGGTAACGCATTAGTAATGTGTTGTGTAAAAATGAATATGAACTAGTTTTGGTTTTATTTGCTTCATGTGAGGTCTAAAAAAATACTGGACATTCTGGTATTTTGACCATTTTTCAAACTTTAAAGTAGCAGATTAGAGAAACGGATCAGTTTGCGCTGGCGTCTTCATTTTTTCCAGAGGTCTATGTGTGTGCTGTAACGCTCTACACTGATCATGACTTTATTTCCTACTTCCTCATGGTCAAACCATGATGTATTTATCACTATGCATATTCATAAAAATAAAAATAATGAATGTGAGAAGTGACTGAAGCTGTGTGAACTTCAGATTCAGTGAAGTGTGCACTCTCTGCAGAGTAATGATGCAGGTCTGCAGAAAGAATTCTCTCACATCCTTCTCTCCATGCAGGTATATTTTGAACTAATAATAAACGATGAGTCGGAGTCTTACTTTAATTTTAAATCATCTTTTCAGATTAGATCATTTACTACAGGGAAGCTCAGCTCTGCCATAATGAGTGAGATGATTGGCTGTCACAAGAACATTTAGCCAATCACAGGCAGAGAGGGGTGGGGCCAACCTTTGTCTTGTCAAAAACAGTTTATTTATAGTTGCTGATATGTTATATATAATTATCAGATTCAGTAAATAAATATTGTTATTTTAAAAAATTTATGTTAGACGAACATATAATTGATCTAATATTCATCAACTACTTACTGCTGTAGAACCAGTAATGTTTATCGGGTGCTCTTCCAAGACACAGTTCACCAAAATCTGTGCTGACCTCACAGAGAACAAACTGCACAGGACCTGATTATCGAGTTGAACCTGCATCTCTGTGCTTTAACAACCGTACTCACTGAAATTACAGATCAGATCTTAAAAAGGATAAATACAGTAGTTTGAACTAAATATACAGTATTAGTTTTACATGTGAATGTGTACAACACAACGTGTTTTTAACTCTGGTCTGAGGAACTTAAATTTGCAGTCTGGACCCAGAGCCAGAACTGACTGCCCCGATTATATTTTGATTCTTTTCTGACCACTGCTCAGCTAAAAGCATATCCTAACTGTTACTAATCGTCTGTTACCATTTGCCTGTTAGGTTCACGCATGAGGACTGAGATTGGTCCAGGTGAGGGCAAGACTCAACCAATCACAGGCGGGGCGGGCCCTCAGTGAACAGAGGTGCGGAAAGTAAACGGCGGCAGTGATAGAGAGAAATAATTGTGTACAAAATAACTAATGAGAAGACGAGAGAGAAAAGCAGATACATTGTTAAAATCTGGAATAGGGTCACGTGTCTGGTTGCAGGAGGTCATTCCATTTATAAAGTAAAAAATCCCACTGATAGTTCAGTATCAGCATTCTTACTCATCATTGTATGTAACTCTTCAGAGTTGCATTGAAATATTGTGGAAATTACATCGAATTACAGCTTATTAACAAGTTACATCCACATACATATATAAATAATTCATATTGTGTAACTACAATATTATTAATTATAATTAAACTCTAATGATGTTGCTGACCTGAGCGTAAGAAGACTTTCTCTAAATCATTATTCACTACCCCTGCTTTAGAGCCAACGAAGACCTATAACCTTGTTAGCAATAGGTGTCAACCTTTCGCCGTTTAGCATACGTCTGAACAACACACCTGCCTTAGTTTTGACGTGACAATATCAATATTTACTACATGCAATTTTGCAAGCAAGTGCCCTTTATCAAATCGCATTTGTGTATTGCAATATTGATCTCAATAATCACAATATGACTTTATGACTTCGTATGAATCGTGCAGCCCTAATGTGGTAAATTCAGGAAAGATCTGTGGGAATGTTTGTTTGTGAAAAAGGAGCCATCAGTGATCCGGCAGAATTTACACAATCCCAGCAACTGACTTGATATCTCTTATTTAAATCATAGTCGAGGACGTATTTCCGCCTTCAACTGATGTGACAGGTGGTGCTTTTGCGCTCACAATAAATCAAAAGGCAAACAGCAGAGTAAGCTAATTATTCCTGGGTTTTAGGGATTGCATGCTCAGAGCTGCAGACCTACGTACAGTCTTTCTTCAAACATTTGCTTAGTGATCATGTTTGTTTGGATGTGTGGCCATTGATTTGCTGTGGAAACAAATTCCATGAGCGAGACCGAAATAGCACGTTCCACTTGGCTGGCTGCTTCATAATAATGGAGGGACCGAGGAGAAGTAGAGGAAGAGTAAGAAGTTGCGTTGACAGAAAACAATACTATATCTTTAAAAAAAAAGGCACAACAGAGGCTGTGGTAACATTTAAGTGCTCTTATATTTCAGCAAGGACGTAACTGGAGCCACAAAGGGGAGGGGCTCCATTTAATGGCACAACTAATCATTAATATGGTAATGTGTAGTTCCGTGGCAGAGAGGTAGATTTTATTTGTCGCCACATTAACCCTTAAATGGCCTCTGTGTGGAAAATGAGCTGTGGGCCTCTATTGACCCTGTGTTCTGGCCACCTTCAAGTCCCCATCAAACACCGTACACACAGCCGACTTCACAGGGTGGCTTAATTATATTTTGCCTCACTCAGAAACAAACTGTTACTGTCATGCTTGGATTCCACCTGGCCTCAGGTTTGCCAGTCATTTAATTAAACCCTTCATTTTGTAATATGCACAATGCAGTAGCTTTATACAGAACCTGTGCTCTTTTAGGTGATATTTAAGAATCATTTTACTGCAGAACGGCCTTTAGGGTGTGCTAATATAATAGAACGTCCTGTATATTCCAGGACCTTATTGCTCTCAAATGATGCAGGATTAATATAATAATTGAACGGCTAAGTCTGCTTTGACCAGTCTGTTATCTGTAATCTCAAACACAGATGACGCACATTCTCTAATTGTTTATATTTATTTTCTTGTTTCCTTATTCACATGTGCACAAAACACTGAAGCCTGAACAAGTGTACCACCTGCCACCTTCATAGTCTAATCTGGACGCAAATGCAGTCTGTAAATGTGGACAAATGTGGGGAGAGAAATTGTAGCTGAGGCCCACTGAGTGCCACATCAGCCACTGTGCATACAAATTATGTTCTGGAAGAAGTCTCTGTCCCACTACCTCTCTCTCTCTCTCTCTCTCTCTCTCTCTCTCGCCACCTTTCTTGTCTTTGATTTTGCAGTAGCTGTCGCATTGCTCTTAACATTGCACTCACATTTTTCTGAGGCATCACCACGAGGGAAGGGATGGAAAATCATGTTAATAGGAGACGCACAGCTGGGACAAAAAGCAAAGGACTATATTTGTTCAGTTATTTTATATCTTATTAAGAAGGGGTTCTCAAGGACTTGCCAACATTGTCTTCACAGGCTGTGTATACGCTGGTATCCAGCGGTGTCTTATTGTGAATTGTTGTAAAGTGTGTAACAATACATTAGTTCAATCTGCCACAACATGTATTAACATCAGCTCCTGGTGGTGTTAACACATAACAATCATCTGTCAATAGACACTGTTATTCCATGATCCCCTTTGTTGACCTTGTCAGAGATTTAATTTGAATCTATGACACTGTACACTACAGTTGCAGTGCACATGAATGTCATGGCAACATTGGGCTTCAAATGATCTCTTTGGAGTTTTTTCTTGTTTTGTATTCATTGAGGCACAATATTTGTATAACATACATCTTCAGTAGAAGAAAACCCTAAGAATTCGGTGCACAGGGTTTAATTCATGTTGGGTTTTCTTAAATCAACACAGGGTCAAAAAAATATACATACGCCCTCTTGGATGATCAATTCCGTAGTGCTGAAAGTTCTGAAATGTCTTCTAATTTGCAAAGCCCAAGGCCTCTTAACTTCCTCTTAACAGGAAGTCAAGAGGCCTGATTGCCAGCAGCTGATAGATTCTATCTAAAAAAGGGTTTGTTTCATGGATTGACCAACACACAATACAGCGGTAAAATCCAAGGAGCTCGGTGCAGATCTGACAAAGATCAGACTTATGTAAGATTGACACGAGTCACAAATGTGTCTTGAAGCCATATCTAAACAGCTGCAGATTCCAAGATGTTCGGCTGAAACCACTATACATAACTATAAATTATTGGGAGGTGTAGCCACTAGGGGCCAGAATAAAAACATAAGCTTTCACTTTCAGAGGAAAAATTGGTTCTACGGATCAGGACCAATCCAGCACCCAACGTGGCACAGGCCGGCCATTTACTGGCTGCTTCTCCAGGACTTTGTGCGTCTTTCTTTATTGACTTGTCTTGTATTTAGATCTGGTCTTTCAGAATTAGTAATACTTTAGTTATAGCGACATACACTGTATTTAATAACTTACTCTAATACAGTGCTAGATATCAATCATAAATGTATGTAGCTATAAGGTGTGTATATACTTCCACAGCCTGTTTTCATCATAACTACTATAAACCATAATCTTTCTCTTACCCTGACCAAGGTGCTTTTCCTAGACTTACTTTTTCCTTTTAATAAATCAATTGCTTGTCATTGTCATTCAGTAACTCTAATGCATCACAACATAATCACACTAGTTGTAATTTTTGGTTGCTAAAGAAGGTTTACATTTTCTGTAGATGACAGAATACTTTTGGTTCATATGCACTAAACGAATGTTCCTGCAAATAGAAAAATACAAATGCAAAAGTATTGTTAACTAGATATCATTGGAGCAAATATTGACAATATCCCCCCAATGTTGGATAGTCATTAAAAAACGTACATTTCACCTTTATGACGTCCTCAGAGCTAAAAAGCTCTGAAAGTGTTGACTTTCCCTCTTTTCAATGAACAAACACTTGTTTGATGGGAGCGATCAAGTGCACCCTGTGGGTAGTATCATCTTTTTAGCATCCCTATGAGATCTGAATGTTTGGCTCATGGCAGAAGTACTACGAATGCACTGTTGTTTGAAAGTGTTTTTTTCACTTGCTTTTGTACATGTTAGGCTCCTTCTTGGCATCTGTGTCTGGATATGTCCCCAGAGTGAATTATTGCACCTCACTTGTCTTAATATGTGATGTGTGAAAATAAGTCAAGGCCAGATAATGGATTTACTTTTTTTTCCCTGGGGTTTTTTTTAATCTACTTATTAGAGTGAGCATAATGATTTTTATTTAGTTTTTGAGATGTGTAAATGTTATAACTTTAAGAAGCAACTGATGATGAAAACCAGAGTTGGAGTGACACAGAGGTTTATAGGCACATGTGCACTGGTATTCTGAGATGTGATTCTGCCATTACAGGTATTTCATGAAATCACGGCTGAGCTGATTCTTGCTACATATGTCCAGTATTTTTTTCCTTTTTTTCCAAGTAGCACAGAGTCAGGGCTCAGGTGGTGCAATAGAACAAAACAATTACCACAAAAACCTGGGCGTGTAAATGAATTTCTACTATTATTGTACTCCTGGCAAGAATTTTTAATAACTGCAATTCTGTTTTGTATTGGATAGATTAGTTAAATGTCATGCAAAGTGTAAATTAATTAATAAACACAAGCTGCGGATATTATCCTCTTTGTTTTATTCCACTTGGCTGCGTTTAATGCAGTGTCCATACAAATACCAAGCTGGGATTTCTGGTTTGGCACACTAGGCAGGAAAGAAAAGTGATTGGCAGTGTTTAATTTTTACTCAGAGGTGAGGGTACAGAAGAATGAGTGACAAAGGTGGAATGAAATGGAATTTAATTCACAAACATTTCATGGTCTGAGTCAAATATCTGATATCAGTCACATACTGTTTACACTGGGCTTAGACTTTTCTAATGAGGTTTACAAAAGACCACATGGACTACAGCATACCGAATATCTTGGTCTTTATTTAGTTGTTAGCAGGGGAGGATGAGAAGGATGAGAGATGTGAGGCCAAAGCATTACTTATTGTCTAGAATTACTTTATGTTGGAACCACCTGCGCTCAGTTTGTACGATGGTGGTTTGAAGAAATGACAAATTAATTAGAGGTTTTTGAAATTGAGCAAAATGAGGAGTGTTAGACGTTGGATACAGTTTCAGTAGCTGTAAGAAAAGGGCAACATTGCAGTGTTTTAACACTCCATCATTTTCATTGTTTAATGTTTTTTTGAACCAGACCTAAACAACTCGCTATAATTTACAGAACCACGAGTTCTATCTGGAATATCCTAAAGAAATCCATTCGTTTGTGAGCTCGAGCCTCAGCAGAAGACGGCACAGAGTCAGCCAGATGTCCGATATTTATCGTTTTCAACGTGGCACAATTCAGAATTATTATTACGTAATATGCACAAGAATAAAACGGGACTAAATACATAGGGTCTACCAATCACCACAGTCTAGGAAGTCATGCTATGAAAGCTATGATCTAATCTCAGATATTGTTCAGAAGCTCAGCTCACTTTAAAAAGAACAAAAAAACAATATTTTCTGCCTAAACCGCACCATGTTGTATTAAAAGGTATATGATGTTACTGATGCCGTAATACTGAATGTGAAATATGAAATATGAATAGTCATAGTATTTTAATACTCAAATACCCATGTTGTGACAGCGCACATCATTAGCCTGTGCATTCATCAACAATCCCCGCTTGAAGGCAGCCTCCATATGGGTCCAGCAAAGCTCTGTATTACACTTTCTTCCCAATCAATAGACCCTGAAGTTCAAAGTGCAAAGAGCAACCAAAGAATCATAAACCAAGAGCTTTACACAAATCTGTACAAATACTCTCACAAGAGAGACTCAGGAAAAAAAACACTAACGGCAATACAGAGTCACAGAAATGTAAAAGCCACAGGGGGGCTTGTCCTTTAGTTCCCTGACAGAGACAGTTCATCATGAAACAATAGAATTCGTATGTGCTGTTCTTGTTTAGGCCTCTGTCAAATGCACCAGCGAATATAATTGGAGTGTAAAGCTTGTAGAACAATGTGAATGATGTTTTCAGGAATTCTTTTGTTGCTCTTCATCTCCCTTAACTTTACTCCTATCTATCAGAGCTTAAGAATTAATCAATGTATTTATAATGGCCTTCAAGCCCTGTGGCATCTCTCACGGCTAAGCAACCAAATAAGATGCAAAGCTGTGATCCTCAAAGAATTTCCATCACTGGAATAATGCGGTCCCAGGGCACTGCTGCAAACGCTTGCCCCGAGCATTAGGCACAGATAATTTAAACACATAAGCAGGTTCTTAGCGCACCTTAATCAATGCCAACGGTGTCTTTTAGTTGGGAGGGAGGGGAAAGCAATAAAGAGATAACACTGGTATAACCTGGGGACTTGCTGCAGAAGAAATATGGAGCGCTGAAGCCCTCTGGGTAATGAGAAACAAAACTCCTGACAAAGACTTCTCCTCCTGGAGTTTTGCACCACAGCAAAGTCACTTAATGAGCAAGATCACACCGCATACACTCTGTGAATTCTTATGAGTACAGGAGAGGCTTACAGGAGCGCTGTTTGACATGAAAATAAACAGCGCAATAAAGTTAACATGAGCATTCACAAGATCAGCGTGTGGCACATGATGTTTGAATACAGCTACTTCGGAGCCGACATGTCAGTGCAAATATTGCCAATCCTCTCCAAATCCCATTGCACTGAAATCTTATGTCGGTGCAGAGCTAAGTTTCATATTGAGGTGTGTAATAAAATAATGAAACAAGCATAATTCAAAGGCCCCATCAAGAAAGTCAAATCAACTTTGACACATGGCTTCCTGCTGTAAGCAGGCATCCACATCAACACCCCCTACCCCCATCTCCCATAACACTGATATATGAAACCATTTCCACCAAAAACAAACATGCCCGAAAACATTATTAGTGCCATTTCCCCTTCCGTATTAAGGCTAGAAGTGCTAAAGGCAGATCGGAGAGAGCCTTCCCCGGTGATGAAGTGCCTTCCTCTTTAGGTCTCTCTCACATCATAGAGGAAATGTGTGAGATTTATCAGCGTTGGCCCTCTCACGAGCTTTCTCTGTGGCCGAGCAGCCCTACGAAGGGTGCTGGTGTGCGGCTCTTTCTCAGGGAGCAGGTGTACCTTTGCCACGTTGGGGCTTTGAATTATATCTTTGATAGCATTCTCCAACACACAGATAACTGGCAAATAGCAGATGTGTATGTGTGTGAATAAATAGAAAGCAGAAAATGACATTTTTACAGCAAAAAATGAGGTGATTATATACTTTATACTGTGCAGCTTGTTTTAAAAATCGCCTACTTCACTATGCTTCATACATTATAAATGTTTTGCCTCTCTTGACCTTAGCATAACTTTTATTCATAATGATGTCCTTGCATGTACTAGGCCAAACTGTACACCACTTTAAGCACCTTAACAATAAGCATGAGGTCACAATACAAGTAATTAGGCGAGCAGGCCAAAATAGCGAGACCTGCAAGACTGGACCTTTAGCGTGAGCTGCACAGACTTTCCAGTTGCAACACAAAGGTCCTAGAAGCCATTTTTATCTAGAAAGCGTGATTTATTCAGTGCTTTATTCAGGAAAGCTGAGAGTAATAGTTAGCAGATAAGGCAGGTTTGTTTCACAATTGATTATTGTGAACTATCTCTAGTCCTTCTGGACCTAAACTTTATTCTTTACTTTACTTTGCTTGGCAGACGCTTTTATCCAAAGCGACTTACAGGGAGCTAGTGCTGGGTGTCTGGCTCAGAGACACACCTGGTAGGAGATGGACTAGGAGTCAGACGGGGTTCGAACCCACAACCTTCTGCATCCCAGTCTTACGCTTAACCCATTGAGCTACCAGGCCATCCAGGTCGCATGTAATTTCTTTAGTTTGAACATTTGTTGATTTGCTAACTAAGAAGTTAGACAGTCAACAATGACTTTAGACTTCACTGACAAATTGAGTAGCTCACCTACCATTTCTCTTCCTGATTTAACCTGTCCCAGCATGCACTTAGTGCAAAATGCAGTTTGAGACCTAAACCTATTCAACAAACATTTGTACTCTAATTCACGCTTAAGCTCATTTAGTTTCAGCTTTACTTGCCTGTCTGTCAAGGAAGTCTGAGAGACTCATATTGGGATGGTCCAAACCCCAAAAGGACAGCACCTAATTGATAAAAGGCTGATACAATGTTACATGTTTTCAAATGCAGTTTTTCCCATCAAAATATGTCTCTCACCACAGTGAGTAAAAGAGCTGATAGAAGGAGGTTAGCTCTGACTCTGTCCATGCTGACAATTGCCTGTAAGGCACACGAGCAACAAGCAGTTTTCAGCTTTGCTTTGCAGTGTGTGGCCTGCTGCATGTGCATCGCTGCTTTCTGCACCAGACTTTACACTGTGATGAGATCACAGGAATATATGTCACAGGGCATTTCTTCAGTGTCTGGAGTTATAAGTTAAACGTTCAAAGCTACCACTGTAGTTCTAGCATTTGTTATATTACTCATGGCCTTCATTTAGCATGCTAACATTTGCTAATTTGCACTAAACACAAGCTACAGCTAACACTAACGGAAAAGTCAGTGATTTTGCACACATTCATTTTATAAAGACCAAATATTGGTGCATCAGATAGATGACAGCAGCATCTCGGCCAATGATCTGGAGTTGGAGAGTCAGGTTTTCCCTCTTTTTCACGTTATTGCCTTTTTAGATTTTAACCAGCTTTCTGTCTGTTGTATGATGCTATTCACAAAATTACAGACATAGAGTGGCAAATCTGTCTCATACATAGTCTGGATGTTGGGTCATGGCAACTGGACTTCTGTGAGGCTGAAATGTTTTGCTATTCATCAAAATTTTATTTATCAATCATAGCGTAACATTTCAACCTTACAAGGAATTAGTCTAGCAGCCAACTTCGCCTAAGTGATTGAGAATCTTCATTGAGATATTTACTTTATATATTCACAGTTCTTTTTGGACATTTGCAAAATACGTGACCATGGTGAACATTTACAGAACGTATTTAGATATATAGTTTTAGTTTAAGACAGCACAGAATCAAATGTTCAGGTATAGATCCATCATTTACTGTTTCTAGCCCCACTGGGCTTTGGGACTCGGACATGGCAGCCCAGGACCTCCATACTGAGGCCTATGCTGATTCATGGCTCACATTCTTAAAAACAGATAAATACGTACATCAGCCATATGTCTACCTTTACAATTAATGTAAAGTGTTGTAAGATGTTGTTAGTATTAATTAAAAACTACCGAACTGAATCATCAGCCCATCTCACTGGCAGGTGGGATAAAGCAGCAGTGCTCATTAAAAACGGCTGTATCTAATGTGAATATTTGTTGACAGCCTACTACTACAAGTGTGACACTATCAGCCAAGAAAACAATCAAAAAATACAACAGCTGAGCGACCGCACACATCTCAGGAGTGACTTTACAAAGCTCCGTCATACAGACAAGCAAAGCAAGATGAAGCCATCCCTCACTGAGACCGTGTCCCAGGATTACATCCGCTCTTGCTGAGAAGCATTTAATTCCTCCTTTCGGCACAGTGACACTTCAATCTTTTCCCTGTAATTACACATTATTAATGTTATGTAATTTGGCAGGACAGAATCTTGGATGCAGTGACACAGTTATTGACATTAGCTGGTGATGTTTCTTTCCTATGGCTTCAATGAAAAGAGCGTGTCTAATTATGGTCCGATTAAGGTTTTTATCACTGAGTGTGGTATAGCTGGCATGGACAAAACTCCACACTCAGTTTCTACAGTCAGGAAGCTCAATATTTTCATCATGTTAGACTACATTAGTCCTTGTAATCTTTGCAGAGTTGTTGCACAGCACATACATTTTTTTATACATGTCTAGTATCTGTCAGTTTATAATCTGACAACTGAAGAATACATAATTGATATCTGTACAGTGGATGCTGGCAAAGACTTCAGAAACTTTGGACTGAATTCAAAGACAGGTTTTATCATCACAAAAGTGCTAACCATCTTCAGAGTGCAATGAAAGATGGTGTTCTAAGATGTCATTTCTACGAGTAATGGCTTGGTAGCTCAGGTGTCTTAGCTGTCTATTGTGAGGTAATTGAGGTATTATTACATTGTGAAATTGGGTCAGTTTTATCCTGGCAGGAAATAGGCAACAGACCTTTGTGTCACAGAGATTGCCATCAAATGCACATATAGAGCTTTCAAGAGATGATCAATACCCAGAATCAGAAGTAGTGACTGTGGCTTGTGACCTCCTAGATTATTTCATAAACCCATTGGTTTCTTTTTGACCTTAGGTAATACGTCATTTAGAAATATACAGTTGGCTCGAAATATCTTTCTATTCACATTTAGGAGTTTCATTTTGTACTTTTAATTTAGCCAATAATAACTGCCTTTAATAACAATTTCCAGGCCACTGGTTAAAAAAAACTGCAATTTAGGGTTAATAATAATAATATTTGAATAAAACATTTATTTGTCTTTATTCATATGTTACGGCCCCAGCCGTTCTGTGTGTGCTCTCTCTCCCTCTCTTCTCTCCCTCCTCTCCCCCGGTGCACCGGTGGGCGTGGCGCTGCTCATCGGCGGCTGGCCCTCTTGCTGGACTGGCTTGGCTCCGCCCCCTCCGCGGTCGCAGCTGCACCTCGTCAGCTGACAAGGTTAAATACAACGTGGATCCGAAGGAACAGCAGCGACTGACCTTATGGACTGTTCGCTCTCGTCTCGACCACTCGTTAGCTTGGACTGTGGCCTTGTTCTAGTATCGTGTGTCTATATGACTGTTGTGTTAAGTTCCGATAACTGTGGTACGGTATCGTGTGTTAGTTTTGTTTTGCTTACCTTAGTATTTAACAATCAGTGAAAACTGCTCCTTTTGTTTGTTAAGCGTTATCCCCCGTTTGCAGCTCATTAAGGAGCCCATCTTTAGTTTGCTAAACTTATTGGTCTTTTGATTACGTTTTGTATTTATGATAAGTGACCTTTGTATAGTTAGTTGTGCAGTTATTTCCGGACTGTGTCCGCGCTTTTTGTTTTTTTTTGTTGTGTTTAGACCGCCATTACTTTCATTAAACAACCTTTACTCTATACATCTGAGTATTTTTATATTACCTCCCTTCCCCTACGAGCCGGGACGTAACATCATAAAATACCATCTTTTATACCCATTGGATATCATCTGTGCGTCCTGCAAGTGTGAAGTTACTTGACCACCTTCCATTCTGTCCCTAACTTTGAGAATGTGATGATGTGGGAGGCCTGAATGGCCCGAACAGGGTACTAACAGTGCTTACTTAAAAGTTAGGGATGTTGAGAGGTGTCTTAACTGTTGCTAGCGAACCATGTACAGTAATCACCTGTCTGTCATTTGTCAGTCTGCTACTGTGATATTGTTACAGATAACTGTCTCTTACCGTGATCAGCAGCAGCCGTGTTCGAGCAATCAAAAGCACTTTAGTGACAGAGAAAGAGGGCATCATGGTGGAGGAGTGGTTGAATGGATGACAGAGAAAAAAAACTAAAATGCTTTATGTTTGTCTTGTCCAAATGTATAGTCTGTCTGGCAGATCAAATAGCCCTTGCCAGTCAGCATCAAGAACTTTTTCCTTCTATGCGTTTGATGGTGAAGGTTGCTTTGGGAAGGCCCACTCTCTGCTTAGATTTTGACACATTTTAGCTTGAGGCACTCGGTGCACCAAAAACACACAATTTGCAGGCGAAAAAAAGTGAGGTATACAGCAGTGCACATACACCAGATTGCCAAAAGTATTGGCACACCCCTCCAAATCAAAAGATCCAGTGCAAAAAGCATCTACAGTATGACCTAATGGGCCATAAGGACATAAATGAGCAAATCTGGTGTGGAAGACGCGCCTGCACAGAACCCTGACCTCAACCTGATAAAACACCTTTGGGATGAATTAGTGTGGAGACTGTGAGCCAGACTTTCTTCTCGTTCAACATGAGTGCCTGACCTCACAGGTGCTCTCCTGGATAAATGGTCAAATACTCCATTAAACACACTTCTAAACTTTGTGGACAGCCTTCCCAGGAGAGTAGAAGCCATTTAAGCTTATGTATGTGTAAGGAAATGCAAATACACTGAGGGCTCTAATGGAAAAAAAACATATTGTTGAATTATCATCCATTATAGTGAGAAAGACTTGTTTTGCAATACGTTTTTGTTGTAGCAATGAAGCGTTGGTGATTGTGAAAATTACCACCCAACGCTTTAGAAAAATACCTTATTTGTCCACAGTTCTTTACCTGGCTCTGTCTTGCTTTGGCTGCCAAATTACCCTTTGACAATGTTACTCACTTGTCATATCAGCTTGATATGGGCTGTCCAGTGTGAGTAAAGCAAGCTCTGAAAGCTCTCAAGCATGACTGAAAAGCAAAAGCTGCATCCGAGAGCGAGCGGCCAAGGAAGACTCAAATCTTAAGGTTTCACCTCCGCAAAAATAAATATGCTTATTGCTGCCAAAACATGTCTTTGAGCAGCTATTGCACAAAGACATCCAGCACTATATGATGCAGTGAAAAAAGAATACAGACACCGTGATATGTCAAAGGTTATTCATATATCTTTTTCAAGCAGCGGTGCACTGTCATTTCCAAGCCCATGTGGGCCAGAAAACAACACATCCTCTAACCTGTAAGAGCAACTAAACATGCCTGTGCCAGGGCAGCATAAAATCAGCCACTTTAAGTGTAAATGGACTGCGGTGTCGTTTTGAGAGGGGAAAATATACATTTCTCTATATATATTTATATATGTATACTGTATATAGAAACGTTCTGGGCCAGCTGACAGCCTAACAACAGAGGTAAGTGTGAGTCTTTGTTTCTACACTCATGAACAATTCCAGCAGCATAGTTTCAATAATTAACATGACAGAAAACACATCTTGTGTGCTGTGAAAAGCATGGATGTGGGATTGTACCTTTACTGTAACCTGTGTTAATATGCTGCTGGATCATGTCAGGAGGAGTAGCTCAACATTTCTGCAGAGCATGCTGTGTAAACACGAACGAGCTGAGGTAAATTTGGGTGCCTTGGCTGACTTTAAAACACATACATGGAAGTTGAAACTGACTTATTAAGAATTTAACGATTTGATTGCCCAGCTATCTCAGTGTATCTAACTTTTATCAGGCACTTCAGTGTAAAGCTATTCTCACACTCTCACTGGAGAGAAATCAGACACTGATGTCTCCGGCTCTTCGTTCTGTGTTCAAGGAAAAATGCTGCAAGCTAACTTACTCAGCTCACGATAACCTTAACCTTGCTCAGAAATAAAAAAGCCATGCTGTCATTTTGTTAACAGTTAGATCCACTGTATGCTAAATAAATGCTAAGTCAGTCTCCTCAGCCCTTCTCCTCCCTGGAGCTAGGCTACGTAAGAATTACAGCTAATCAGAAACCTGTAAAACGTATTAATCGAGCAGAAAGAGTTGAAATTTTCCAATTGGTTAGACGTGTGAGCCTTGCAAATATCTCTGCATTGCTGTCAGGTTTGATGTGTGTGTCTGATTCGTGGGAGATGTGAAACAAACAGAAGTTGTTCACTTTGATACGCTTGTTGAGTGTAGGACATTAGACATTTTTCTATAACACTGACTAAAGATAGATGAATAGACGATGGATATCTCCTATCTTTTAGTTATGAAACAACCTTTTTTTCAGGTAGCATGGTGTAGATGACAATTTGACCTGGTGAGGCATTCAGGGACATGCAGAGTACAGAATTAATTAATTAACCACCCACTGTTCCCTTTATTTATATACAAAAGTTTTCATAATAGGGTGACCACCTCTAAATATAATGCACTTTAAAATTGACGCTGTTTAATTGATGCTGAAGTTTTGTCTAAATACTGTAGCATGGTCTTGTCAAAGTTCCTTCTCTGATTTTTATATTTCCTTCCTGCAGAAGCATTCCCATTTTCCCCGATTGCGCATTTTCTTTTTCCATTTATTCTTTCTTCCAGATGTCATCGGCTTTTATCAACTTGACTCACCACACCCACTTATTCACTTGTCCTCTTATTTCCTTATTACTTTTCCCTCAGTATTTACCAAAGCCCATGTGCCAGACTGATGTGTTGTCCTTCGTGCACTTCATGTTGTTTACTTATGTTCTTGCCAACTTGCCTGTTATATGTTTCGATGTTGTTGATGTTATTGCTTCTGCCTCATGTGCCAGCCTGTTATCCATTACCTTCACTATGTCTTTTGTTGAAGTTAGTTCTCTGAATGTTTGCCCACGTGTTTGTACGTCTGCATTTGAGGCCTCTTCTCCTGTGTCCTTGTGCCGTAAACACTTGTTTACAAGTGGAAGACAGGGCATGCTCTTAAGAAACACACATACTATCTTGAAGGACAACTGTGTCTTTACAATAGACAATTTTCTATATAGACTAGCTAAGAGTTGAATTAATGAAGTCCTGTTAGGCTTTCAAGAGAGAGACAATGGTACTCCAGTGACGGCAGTGGCCATTTCCTGAGTTTGTCGGCTGAGGACCACTTGTATCTAAGTGAATTTTTGTACACCAAAGTTTCATGCTACACGTTGTTTGGCAGAACTTTGCAATCAGTTCCACAATGATGTCAAAACATATGATGTGAATTGGGAGGGTGGTTTAGATCTGTTTTCAAATGATGGTATGCTAATAGTTTATGAATTGAAACATGTGGCTATTCAGCTGCTGCCTACTGGCTTCTAAACTTAGTTCTGCTGTGCTGGAGCCTGTCAATCAGTGCTGTACTGTGGGCGCTGCTCCTGTGGAAATTAAAAGCCCACATTGGGCGAGCTTTAAAATTGTGTCTGTTGTCTGCCATGTTAGAATAATATGAGATATTCAAACAGGCAAAGGATTTTTGTAAGTGCAGTACGTCTATGGCTGATGTGGCACTGACGCGTGATGTGGGTCTTTACTGTATGAAGATTCTTCTTTGTATTTAAAATTTGGTCTATATGCTTGTAAGTGTGAAGACATGTAATATTTAACCAGTGATGCATTTGTGCTACAACAGCGAAACACATCAGCTGCAGGAAAAATAGTTGGTTAAAACAGGATTGTCCATCATGGATGCGCTTCCTGTGCAGCCTTTGATATTTGCTCTTTGATATTGACCTCACAATCAATAGAGCTTTCCTATAGCAAAGCTGAAAATATTACTCTCAATTTTCACAGTTATGTAATATTAGTCCCATAAGAGTCTGTCTATTGATCTGGCCACACACAGACCTTTTACTACCAGGACCACCTATTGGGATCCAGTATGGGAACGGTCCAGTTGAGAAGACTGCAGCAAATATTCAGACTTCACATGAAGTGAATGAGTTCCTTATATGTCACAGTCTGTTGATTGCCAAATGCAATTAATGTTGGACTGGAATCAAAGCAAAGCAAGGAAATCAAGTGTAGTTGACGAAGTCACAATGATTAAAAATATGTTTGCATGAACACTACATGTATAACTAATTTTGTACTGTCTGCTGAAATTATATGGGTTGAATAATGCTTAACTGACCTAGATTATTTGTATGCTTGGTTTGTGCTGTGAATTTGCTTTTCCAACCACCTAAGAAAAAGTAACTCTTCACCTTTAAAGTCCATTTTATTAATAAATAATGCCAACAAAGGAAAAAGTTCAAATTACCAAAATGAAAAAAAAAAGAAATTTAATAGCATTCCTTGATACAATAATATGGTGCATGTTGTGGTGTATGTTTGTCAGTGTTGTGCATGGGTGATACATTAACATTTAAAGTTCCTGATAGAGGCCAGCTATTCATATTTTTGTTTGTTGGCAGTTACAGCTGTCCTATTGCTGCATTATGGACAGTTTTTCTGATGCCTTTCTGTATTTTTACATTCATTTTATTTATAAGGCCATCTTTAATTACCCCACTAAAGTGTATAGTGCACAAAAAATATCTAAAAAACATAAATGTGGCTTAGCAACAGAGCTTCTGCAATCAACTAAATATTTACCTGTGGGCATAGTTGGACTGAGATTGTTGCGCAATGCTCTGTTGTTTGTCTTTTTGCAAAATATAAGAGAAAAGTTATGCATAGATACCTTTCCAGTAACACCATCCAATTGCTGTGAGGGATCATTTGATTAGCAGATCCAACAAAGATGTCCACATACAGTAGGTGCCTATTCACAACACAGAGAACTTGACTGTATTACTGGACGTACAAGTTCAAAATATCAGAAATGTATCTATAGTTTTATCATTTCTGTTTTTTGCATTATGTGACTATAGCTATGTCTGTGAAGATTCTCATTAATTCGGTTATAGTTGTCAGAAGATTTGCCGCCCATGCTGGTTCTTTACAATCTAATTTGCCTTGACTTTTGCATGTATTTTTTATATAGTGTGGCCTTGTATTAGTTTATTATGGTGGGAAGTTTACCGGCTAATAACAAAATCCTGTCCTTATGAAGCTGTGGTGTATGCTAACAATACAAAATCAGGCTAAGCTGAATTGAAAAAGGCGTTGAACATGAACTCAAAACAAAAGGGATTGTTCCAGACAATAGTGGTACTTTTTCCAATGGTGGTGGGTGATATAGCCTTAAAACACACATTTTAAAGGCGATTACCAGTTATGTCAACATTCTTCTGTTCTTCAGTAATTTATTTATTAGATTAGGCAAATATGTTTTAAATCCTGCAGTAAATATTAGAATATCATAATTTCTGTGTCTCTATTGGTTAAAAAGGAAACAGCCAGTCCAAGTGAAAGGACGGCTGAGTGCGCCTGTGATAAATTAGAATGAAATGTGAAGCAGCTGGATCCAGACTGACAGCTCCAAGTCAATGAGCAGTCAGGTATACAAGCGTAATATCTCCTAAGAGTCTATTTTTCTGACTGACAGACAAGTTCACCCAGGTTACTGTTTTCACAGAGTAAGGTGATCCTTCAAGCGTGCAGAACGACGACCCTCAGAGGGAAATAAGAAGACACAATGCTGTCAGGCTGCTTGTTGAGTAATGAACACACGAGCATGAAAAGGGAGACGATTCCATTTAAGGAACTAACATAGACGCCGCAGACTGACAGTCGTCAGCAAACTGCTCTGCAACAAAACCATCGCTTTACGCTATGCATTTCCTCTTGTGAACAGCCTGTTAGACTGTTCACTGGATCAATTAATTTCATTTCTAATGGTGTCCATGTACACAGAATGTACAATAAGATAATCAATTTCACAAGGATTTCCCAATGGAAAGTATTCCTTAAATCACCCTAACCCTCACCCTATTCCAACCCAGAAGTGAGCCGTAAGATGTGTCTGGCCTGCATCTGGTTCAGACTAGGTTAGAAATCAGATGCCAGATGTGAGCCAGTTAAGGGCCAGCATTTAAAATCATGTAAGCCATGACAGAGGTGAATCTGGACCGTATACGGTCCAGGCCAGGTTAAGTGTCGGGCTGCCTGATGTCACCCAGTTAAGGGCCGTCAATCCAAACTGGATATGGGCAACATGAAAGTGGTGAGTCTGGGCCATATTTGGGCCACATCAAAGTTGCTATCTGGGAAGTTAATAAACCAAATGCCGTGTGTTTTAACTAGCTATAGCTAGCTAGTGTTTAAATTAGTTAGAAATCTTAATTGGACAGTGTTTCCCTCAGCTTTGCTGTGGTGCAGTGTGGGGTTGGTTATAAACCATTTGCGGGATTAGCTCCTGTCTGTTCCCCAATTTCAAACCTATGTTTGACACTTTCTGGGTGTACTGCTCACCCAGAAAGTGAGCAGTACAGTTTTAGTTTAACAGTCTGTGTAAAATCCAAACAGAAATTGCTGTTTAACGCAAGTTATATGACATGAGCAAAGCTTTGATTCTAGAAAAATGCCTTGATCATTTTTTATAATTGAGTTACTCGAAAAATTAGAGGAATCGATGCAGCCCTAATTAGCATATTTTGTGACATTTAACCAGTTCATTTTGTTGTTGTTTATGCCAGAGAAAAATAACAGGACTAAAGCTGTCGCCACACAGACAAACCGGATATTTGTTTGTGCGCTTTAGTAGCTGATTATGAATTAAGTATACATCTAATTAAAATCAATATTGCTCAAAAAAAGTTGAAGAGATCATGACCTTTATCAGAAGTCTTCGGGCGGGAAGACATGAGAGTTTCCATCAGTGCAAAAATCTATATATTTAATATTTAAACCAAAAATGCTGGTTAACTGAAGTCATTTAGCCATACATGGTAGGGATGTTCAATATGTAGTGTGCACACATCTCACATATTATACGGGTTGGGTTGAAATCTGTGTAGTAATCTATCAGTCTGACTGTACTGTGAGTTGGTAATATCTTTATCATAAACTAAAGGTAGTCTATAAAAATAGTAGTAAATTATGAAAAAACAAAATACTCTCACACACTTTTATAAAGCACAGTGTAACTACACTTTGTACGCCAATATTTCTCTACCTGACAGATTTCCCTGCTCTGTGCAGACCTGAGGGGCCAATAAGAAAAGGAGGTCTGGAGATTTATGTGCTGCATAAAGTCAAGAGTCCATTTTTGAAGGGCATAAAATTAAGTTTTAGAATTGCAGAACCAGAAAGAAAGCAGTTTTACTCAGTAAATATAGAGGCTAGATCTCAAGTGTTCACCATCAGACAAAATTATTCTTAATCATTCGATTGCTGAGGAAAGTACTCAGGTGATTACTTGGAGCAGATTGTATCATACAGTGCTTACGCACATGGTAAAATGCAATGTGGTCTAAATACATACATCACATTTATTTTAAGACCACTCAGTCCCCATTTGCTACCATTTAAAGCACAAAAAACATGTTTACGAATGAAATAACTCACTTTGTGAAGCATTTCATCCACAGACTTTTTAAAAGGTATTTTTTAAACCACTGCATCTATTATATGTGTGCAGTTTTAATAGATACACTAAGTATTAAGATTATAATTTTCTACATACTTATTATTATTTAGTATTATCAGGTATGTCTGACAGCGGAATAGATTCTTGACTCTGATGCTGATTCATGAATGTACAGACTATGTATAGACAAGCTGTTGAACAGCAGTGCGATACATAGCACAAAAACAGTATCGGCTGTTAAATATATTTATTCTTTTTCTTTGACAAAACAGCTAAGATTACCCAGATGGATTTTACTACCTATTTGTTGTATTAGATCTTAAGTAAATGTCTGAATATTAAGAGGTTTAATGTATAATCAGGGGCGCTGCAAGGGTCTCTTGGGGCCCTAGGCAAAAAATTCCAAGGGGGCCCTCAAACTAGGTTTCATCCTACGTAGCCTATACGTCCAAGACTGACACTGACAACACTGTGATCATATCTTAAAATTAAAATTGTGAATGCTGATA
>JAUMTR010000017.1:21102009-21139496 GCA_032270685.1 Microctenopoma stevenorrisi | reverse complement strand
GTGTTCTTTATTTATTGTGTTCTTCTTCTTTCTTCATATTTCTTACACTTCATAGGTCGCTGTTAGTCGTACAAGCAATTCACTGCATATTGTACTGTGTATGATTGTGCATGTGACAAATAAATCTGAATCTGATATGTTTCTACTGCACTTATCTGTTTGTCTTGGCTGGCATATGAACTTGGACCTCAGAGAGCAGACAGATCTTTTTACCAGCTGATTTGACGTGGAAGGTATGTGGTTCATCATATAGCGATGCTTTAAATGTGTGTGTCCGGCAGTATGTGATGGACTGGAGACTGAAGAAGCTGCAGTGAATGTTATGCTTCCTGCAACAGTGTTCAGCATGATTGCCTTGCTGGTGGGTCACTGGCAAATCCATGGAGGGATGCAGACCTCTACAGGATAGATGATGGCACCATGAGGAATCCAGAGGATACCTTAGACCCATTGTTTACCTTGTACACCTTTGTTATTTCTCTTTTGTTATTAAATTTCGTGTAGTACACTTCTGTGTTTGAGTGCATTCTTGGGTCCGCTCTCTCTAAACCCTGACACTTGGAGGAGATTCCCTGGGACACCATCCATCATCTCATAAGGAGGATGCCCCGACATCAGGCTTGCATAAGACGTTGCACAAGCACGTGCAGGCCACACAAACTACTAGTATCATTGCTGCTGTTGCTGGAGTGACATTTCAGTAATTTGGACTAGTCTGATATTGATATTCATTGGTTCTTCAGTCAATTTCTGGGTGACTATAAAAAAAAATATTTTCATTTTTACCAAAGAATATGGCATCTTTTTGTAGCTAAAACATCACGCTGGATATTGAAATGGATATCTAGCATGATTTTTTTGTTGTGGGGTGTGCTGAAGGCAGTCGGTTACGTTACAATCGCGTACATACAGTCAGATTTAAGGCTGTTTTATACTGGTTGCACTGTACTTGTAGAGGGGTTGAAGTGGTATAAATGGACTGTGTGGTTTATACTGCAGCACTGAGCAGGAAAGATCCACTGACTCATGAAAATGACCGAATATTATCCTTTATTAATATATGTCGTCATCATTCGTGCAGTGAAACACAGGTAGATGTAGGAACCTTTACAAACGCGAATATGCATCAGTAATTTGGATTTGAACCGAGTCCTGCTTCTTGATAACATCTTATAGTTAAACAGCATCGACACGACCAAGGACCGATTTTAACAGCTTTGTCTAAGTTTTGTTACAATTATTGAGTTACCTTCATATTAACTGGGGGAACGTGCACTGGTTAGTTTTTCCACTTTAATATGATCTGAGACAGAGAGAAGCAGCTGTAGTTCTAGTAACCTGTGCGTCTTTAACAGGCTGTGCGCGCTCTCACGGATGGCAGTTTTTGGCAGTCAATCGAATTATGGCACGACACCTGTCAAATTGCAATAATTGTTTACACCTGCAGTAAGTCACACAGCATGTGGAGATTCTGTGGCGTCTGGACATTCAAATCTGGAATATCCTCAGATTTAGATTATTAAATAATTAAATGCAAGATATTCTAAAATTACAGCGTGTAAAGCCTTTGAGTTGACATTTCCTGTTCTTTGAAGCAGAGGTAAGCTGTTGATTGCAACAACAAGAAGCGGTTCAGCTTAAACGAACTGCACTGCAGGAAGTCATCGCGATACGCTGCGATGACAGGGGATACGCGGTCCACAATAACACTGTGTAAATGTACACAATGTCTGAATGGACCATCTCATATGACTTTATGACATATCATTGTTTAATTACTACATTTATTTCCAATGTTATTTGTAAACTTATAAGGTATATGTATATGTTGTGATTTACCTATTATAAATACTCTGGATTTCAGTTCCTTCTGCTTGAATAAAAATCCTTTGATCATTTTATTTTTTCAGGTCAGGTTGTAGCAGAGCAGGGACAGTTGATAGGCTTTAAATCTCAGGGGATGTCTTCCAAAGTTATGATTGTTGTTGTAGAGTTTGCGTTGCATGGCACCTGGTGCAAACACCTCACGTGATGCGCCCAATCACGACACTAACACCCTGGTGCGGCTCAGATCAGCACACCCCACGCAATTTCTGCTGGAATTGCTAAATCTAGTTTTCACTGTTTTTGTGTGATTTCACTGTTTTACTCGTCAAAGGGAAAATCAAAACAGGTAGAGGATGTGGTATGTACATAATGTAATTTCATCTGCTTTATCCTGTTTTATACCTGCTAGTTTTATTTTGTCAGTTGACATTTAAAAATAAATGGTACTCAGCTTTTCAGAACATTGAACTGTGCACCACTGGATAACCAGTTCCAGCGTGTGTGGGAATAGCACAACTGATGTTTATTTTTTGTTTTTTATATGAACATCATCCTCTATGGCAGTGGTTGCTGATATACTGATATACATTTTACCAATGAATGTCTTGACCCCAATCTTCGACCTCCCCTGCTGGACAAAAAAAATGTCATATCTACACATCTCTTCTCACTGTGTCCAGCTGTCACAAACTACGTGTTTGTGGCTGTGACCATTGCACACAGAGGTACTGTATTTCCAACAGCAATCAGCGGCTTTGCGATCTTTGTTTCTTGGACACAACTGGCAGCTCTTTCTCTTCTGTTGGCCCTGTGTGCTTCTTTCCTGTGGCTGGATCGCAGCAGTTTTAGTCACTCCACACCTTCCCATTGCTTCAGTGATGTAGGTTGGTAGGGTCAGGGAACCTTTGACTTTTCATGTGAGGTGTCACAAACTTTGAGGAAGTGTCGCCGTCCATCGGTGATGCCTGTGTAAGATTTTGGGTGCAGAGCCCTGAAAAATGAATAACATTCAGAGCGGCGACATCATGCATATTGTTCCAAAGCACCATTGGCCACCTCTGTGTCTGAAGTTTGCAGGTGTAGTTGCTAATGATCTGGTTCTGAGTACTCCTCCTTTGGTTTGGTTGTAGAACAGGATTGCTTCTGTTTTTTCCTCGGGCTGTTTTGATCCACCTTTTTGCTGTGGTGCATTGTGTTAAGCAGCAGAACAGTCATGCTGCCACTGAATCCAAAATTGAGTGCTGTGGACCTCACTTCGTGATTGGTGATGGATGTTTCAAAGCAGCTGACCTTTTACTTGTAAATAACTTGGATTTGATAATGGGATTTTACTCAGGGACTTGTTTACCACAGTCTGATGGTGTGGCATATGTTGTAGCTTGCCCTCTGGGACTTGGTTCTTCCTACTGGACGAGTCTTCCTGCTTCTCAGTTTGTGTGACAAGAGGTTGCTTTTCCGTCCCCTCGTGGGATGGTCCTAGATTCATTATCCATCATATTATTGTTCACAACCTCCCCCCTGCTGTTTGAGGTATTAAAAGATGAGTAATCACTGAGGCTTTGCTGCTAGTAGAAGGCTTGTCAGGAGTCATCTTCCATCCCTGTAGTATCCCGCGGTCCAGATTGTAATTACGAAATCTAAAATTCGAAAAAATGTGTTCTTATTTACTTAGACAAAATTTTTTTTATCTTCAGTTGAAAGTTCATTACACATCATGAGTCATGATACATCTCCCCAAGACCTATTGATTTTAGCTCTACATGTTATTTTAGCTGTTCAATCAAAATAGTTTCAAAGATCTTCCATCTTTGTATTTCAATACACTCTAAAACTGAGGTGGTACATTGACTTAAATTTACTCTCAAAAATCCAATAAAGGGTATTCCTCATGGTAATATGACACTTTTATAATATAATATAAAAATAAAAGGCCCGATAGTTTCAACATCCACATTGAACTTCAAAGATTGCTGTCACAGACACTGATGCATACACAAGAAAAGCAGTAGCATGTTTATTAAATTGTTGTTGTGGGAAGGGATATGCCAGGAAATAAAATGACAAGTGAAAATGCAGAACACTGTAATGCAGCTTTATATAAGGCTGAAATCCCCCATGATGCTGTCTGTGCCATGCTAGTGAGTCACTCAGATATTGAACAGGTGTCTCTTTCAACCAGGGGAGGGATTCATGTATTATTCAAAGGGAAGAGTGCTGGGTCTATATTATTGTAAAAAAAATTCACTGGCTGGCGGCCATTGATGTAACCAAATAAGTAACTATTTTATCACTTGCATTAAAGGGTGACTCCACAGGTTTTTGACAAGATCTGTATGCTTGTAGCTTTTGGGGAGTATATGTACATAATTCAGCAAACATAAGTACAGCCCCATGCCAAACCAATATAAAATGCTAAATAAAGTAGGTGAGATAGACTACAAAAGGGTTCCATGTGGCAAAAGTACTTTTAACTGAGATCACTGTGGAAAAAAGTGAAGTGTTGATTTACTCGCGTCAAAGTTTGCAAACCTGAACTCTTCTGCAGCTGAGGATAAGCAGTTGACACTACAGTCAGCAAGTCGAGTGCCCACCGACAGTGTTGTATTTACAGATGAGACATAACAAACATGACAAAATGTGCTACCCCCTTTACTGCTGTTTTCAGCTACACTTATTTACACATACAGATTATTAGGACCTAATGCAGTTCCACCGTGACGGAAATCATTTGGAAGCCTGTTTGAGGCTTGCTACTATGCAACCTTCGCTATCTCGCTTACTGTTCAGTGCAAGTGATCACCAAAAATGTCTTGAATCTTATTGTTCCATATTCCAAAAATTAATTCTCGTTATTGATAACACATTTGTTACTTCTGATGGTTTAATTCGTCTTAAAATGAAGTAGCTTAATTCCTCTTATACTTACAATCAAACCAAACTATTAAATGGACAATGTTGCTTATTACCTCTAACTTGCTAATGAACAGGGGTTTACCCATTTGCTATTATTTTTGTTATATTTCCTTTTAATGCAATTCAAGGAAATTAATTGGCAAAGCATATCATGCTGTATATGTACTTAAAGGCAGGCAATGGCAAAGATCAATACAAAAATAATGTTATATACTGCTCAGTCTGGTGTTTCTGCTTCACAGACTGGCTTTTGCTTCACCATGCTCCTCCTTTGATGCGCAAATATCTAGTAATCCACATACTTATTATTATATTACACCTGTTTACCTTCAAATGATACTCGCCAGAAGATAAATATGAGTTGAAGTGGTTTATAACAAAAACAAGATTTTTAGGGTAATAAAACAGCATTTGTATTCATACAGTTCTTATATAAAACAATATATAACACATTTAACCAATTCCTGTGAATTCTGTTGACCTTGCAAATTTGTCCAACCACCACAACTTTTCACCTACAGCCTGTTCTGTCCTCTGAATGAGCATGTAAATCACATTGTTCTTATAGTTTTACTTACCATTGAATGGTAACCTTGATCCTCCTGTTCGTGATGACATTGAAGGTTCAGTGAATGTGTGTAACTTACATTAAATACAAATATGTACTGGCACCTTCTATGATGTGACTGAAATATGAAGGACCTTATTAGAAAATACAAACCACACCCAGTTATAATCTCCATGAATTATTAGGGGTGTTTGTGTTGAAACGGCTGTTTTTGATGGTAAAGAAAACAAAATTTACTCCTAACACATCAAAATGTGCCGAATGATGTGTTAATGTTATCTGTATCTTATAATTACAAATAACACATTTTTTAATTTACAGTCCTGGATCAGTGAACAACTTTTTGTAAAACCTATGTGCATTATGAAAAGCAAGTGTTGCACCAGAGCAACAAAAACACACTTAACTTTGTTCTTCAGTCCCTCGGGAGTGGTCAGCATAACAGAATGTAGAACCGTCTGTGTGCACTGAGGCTGCACTAATGTATCAAACACAGGGGTAATTCGTTGCAATTAGCAGCAACTCATTTAGGTAAGTAATGTCACCGCAATTCCTGATGAATGGGAATCTAGTTTAATACATGAATCGAGCCTTATGTGTGTTAAAGGAGTAGACAAACACTATCCAGAAGTAAAAAGAATAGCCTATGCCTTTTTAAACATTTATTGCATGTACTGTATTTATTCTAGTATGTCTGTGTCACCAACTGATACACACATACTACATAATTGTATTGACCTTGTGCCTTTTACTATACCTGCATATAGTTTTTCTATGGTTGTGATTAAATAAATAACCTATAGCCTGTGTCTTTTCCACTATGACTTTATCCACTGATCTTGATCATAAGTGGTGTAGGCTGATAGCATTGTTCAGACACCTAGAAATTAGAGTGGAAATTACAACAGAACAACATGAAAGAAGTCTGGAGTGGCATAAAGACCATCACAGGATTTAGGACATCCAACAACATGGGAACTGAGGGGGGTGTGGACAGAGCCAATGATTTAAATTTGTTCTTTAACAGATTTGGTGTATGTTGGGTGTATTAAGGACATTACTGGACAATCCTTTCCACTCCATGATGTTTTGGCCTGTTATAGGAGCATGTTCAGTAAAAGAGTAAGAGCACCAAAATGCACAACAGATCATCACAGGAAATCTTTCCTTCCTGTGGCTACATCACTGTACAACTCCTCTGACTACTGTATGAGTAGTATGAGTAGGCTGACTACTCATACAGGCTGCAGTAACTCATACCAGTGAACGTCTTATTATCTTATCTCTTGTATTGTGTTTTTATTATTATTATTTGTTATATTGTAACTTAATGTCTCTCTTACTTATACTCTTTCTACTGTCAGAAGCAACTTAGACCTCATAATTTCCTCAGGGATTAATAAAGTATTTCTGATTCTGATTCTTCCTCTGCTGGTCCAGCACTACTATGTCCGGTTGGTTAGCCATTACCGGTTTTTCAGTCTGTATCTGGAAGTCCCACAGGATCTTAGCCACCTTTGGAGGTGTCTCCCATCTTGACCTTGGGACCATACCCAGCACAAATGTTCCTGTACATAGTGTACAGCTACTTGGGTATGGCATTCCATGTATGCCCTGCCTGTTAGCATCTTGCACCCTGCTGTTATGTGTTGGAGTGTTTCAGGGGCATCTTTGCACAGTCTGTACCTGAGGATCTGCCTGGTGTGGTAGACCCCAGCCTCTATTGATCTTGTACTTAGAGCTTGTTTCTGTGTGGCCATGATTAATGCCTCTGCGCTGTCTTTCAGTCCAGCTTTGTCCAGCCACTGGTAGGATTATTCTATGTCAGCCACTCCCTCTATCTGCCGGTTTTACATGTCGTGCAGGTGTTTGTCTTTCAATGATGGTTCCTGTTCTTGCTCCTCTTACTTCTTGGGTTTCTGTTTCCTGAGGTATTCACTGAGCACATTATCAGTCGGGGCCATCTTCCTGATGTAATTGTGGATCTTTGATGTTTCATCCTGGATAGCAGCTTTGACACTCACTAGTCCTCTGCCTCTTTCTTTCCGCTTAGTGTATAGTCTCACGTCCTATGACTCAATGTGAGGCGTTGAGTCATAGGCTTTCTTTTAATCAATCCAGGCTGTACTCCGGTTGGTATGTCTAGTCTTACAGTCTTGAGTGACTGTTCTATCTACCATTAGCTGGTGCTTTGCTCCTCCGCCACTGGGTAATAGTATGCCAGAGCTCACCTTGGATGGTTCAGTGGAGAAGGTCCGGTTTATTCTCCTGGCTACTATATCTCTGGTGTATCTCTTTAAACGGGCAGCCAAGGCTGTAAATCACTGCCTGGCAGTTTCTAAGGCCTCAGCTGTGGACACGTCAGAAAGTTTTGTCATGGCAGCTGGACTTCTTTCTATCTGTAGAGATGTTCCCTTCTGCATCCACAGATTTTTTTTAATTTGAATTAAGTTTTGAGTGGTCACAGGTGGTCCTCCAGGATTTCACCTCACCCCTGAATTGAATGGGCTCGTTAACTGAAACAAAGGCAGTGGGTAGATGTAACATGTAATGAAAGGGCATAGATTGATGATAACCCTGTGCCTGAGACCCCCACCCTTGTTGAGTGAGGGGTTGTTTGCACATGTAGAGCTTCCCTAAACTTACCTGGAGGATAAATTTGTTGAAGTCCAATTGCCATGACTAAACCTTTTGACAACTTCACCTGGATGACTGAGAATCTTCACAGTCAGCTATGGACAGTTTGTTGTACTTTGTAGGTACCCCTTTTTTCATAACATAACTTTCTGTAGTTCTGATAGCTGGCTAACTTCCCTCATTGCTGCCTTGAATTTAGCCTCTTAACCTGCTCTTCCATGGGGGGGGGGTGTACTGCTACTTGTGGTTGTTGTTCATCTCAAGGATCACTGTTGCTGTGGTGTAGTTTAGCTGGGGGTCCAGGTTTGCAATTTAGTCATGATCTTATCATTCAGGTCAGCTGCTCTTGTATTTAGCCTACTAGGGCATGTTGCTCTTGGGGCTTGGTACCCAATCTCAGAGTGTGGGGATGATGACGATTATATCTTCTCTCTGAGCTGTCGTCCTGGCTCCACCTTGCTGTAGCATTTGTGTTGTACTTCATTGATCTCTAGTTGTGTTTCTTACGGATGTTGGAACATTGAGCTACTAGCTGTTTTGCTGTTGAGTATCGAAGAATCCATAGGTTCCACATTCTCTTTATGTAACCCCTTTCACTGGGGTAACTTGTATAGGAGCATTTCAACAGTCCCTCGTTCTCACCTCTTGTCCAGGCATGTCTATTTCTTGTTCCAGTAGCCCACTTATTGTCAGATTGCCCTGGTACCTCAACATCTGTTGCAGACCTTGTTAATCCAGGCGACGTCTGAGCCGACGTGATTCTATTTGTAATTGTCTTATTCATATCTGAGGTAGGCACAGTATAGCATGAGGGGTCTTGCCTAAGGACCCCTACTGGAGGTATGTGTATTTGTGAACACATATACATCTGTGTATATATACACACAGACACACACACACACACACACACACACACACACTTAAAAGTGGCGCATTGCCATAAGTGGGACCCTAATGACAGCAGTATTTATTGCCAAGATTTGACACATCGCCAAAATATGTCATCTAATAATTGTCCAGGTGTTTTATAATGTAATTTACCTGGAATCAATTGCTAGTAATGTTATGCATTAATTAAAATCAGCATATATTACTAGGGAGTGGAAGGAATAAGACTCTTCTTGATACAGTGAACAAGCTGTCTGCCACGTACTGTACCTCTCTATTGTTCTGCACCATGGTGTTTACTTTGTAAACATGTCATCTGTTGACCAACACAAGCTGTTTAAAAAAAGCCCGAAGGATTCTGACTAAGGTGTTCACATGCCCCATTAACTGAAAAGATTTGGCTGATGTCTGGGCTCTGATTACTCCAATTATGACACTGTCCAATTTAAGATCATTTCTGGTGGTTTGACTGTGTTTAGTCTTGTCACAGTGTGCATTTCATCAAAAAGGACATGCACGTATATTTACAGACAACCGGGAAAGGATTCCGACTGATTTCATCAATCCCTGAAATTCCTCTCTGTCATAACAAAGCAGCCTCTATCCTGAAACGGAGGGGTGGAGCGCGCTTCCCTCAGGTAGCTACCATGAAGAGCTGGCAGATGGAGGCTGCAGCTGTTCCCAGGTATGAGAGCAGGCTGGAGATTGGCTTGCAGTCCCTCTGGACTGAGCCCATCTCAGTGGGGAATTCACAGTCAGGCCTTTTCACATTGGCAGCCTTTGAGGCTGGGCTGCAACCAGAGCTAAAGGTTCACACTTCTCCCCCTGTACTGTTCTCTCCCTGTGCCTTTTTTCCCCCTCATTTGAACTTGAGCTCTGCTCCAGGATGCTTCTCTGCTGCAAAAACAACAGAAAGTAAACACATTTAAACTAATACTGAAACAAGAACAGTTGTTACAGAAAAGTGTTCACAGAGTTAGGATACAATGTGAATATAATGCATAACCTGTGTTATGTTTCATGCACTACATTGGAGCTGCAATATTTAGTGTCAGTCATACAACAGATGGAAGCTAGTTTTTCAGCAGCCATATAGTCAAGAGCTATTTCAAAGGTAAAGTGTGTGTTAGGGTAGAACAAAAAGACACAAGGCCACATGGTGTATAAACCATGAAATCTGGTTAAAATACTAAGAAGGTGCATTTACTGAATTGTTGATGCTAATTATAATACAAAAGAAAGGCAAAGTTAATTAATTCAATATAACAGCACAAAATAAATAAAATACACTCAATTTAATCAAATACAAGGCAAAGATAGATCTTTAAGCATCTTTATAGCCGTGTTCCACAACTGAACTGTGCTGACTTTTAGAAGTAAAATATGCAACTAGCACTGGCATGACACTCAGTCGACTCTCTGTCCTGCTAGTTATTAGATAATATGTATGTCTAATAAAATAATAAATGATAAGACATAATCAAAGGCAACTTATTTTCAGGAGTTACTTGACCCCTCCCTAAAACCATTACATTAAAGAGAGCTGTCCATGCTCGGAAACCATCAAACCTGAATGAACTAAAGATAACAGATTCAACATAAATACACACATATTTGTACTCCACTATTTTAGTACTGTACTCTTTGCCCCTCTTGCAGACTGTATATCCTGATGCTACCCCATACATTGATACAATAATAAACCCATTGCATTTGCAGTGACTGACCCGCCCAATATGGTGCATTTGCCCCCCCCGTGACCCACCGGCTTGATTCCCCTGTGTATTGTGTGCTCCCCACCCGGCCCAAACACCCCGGCGCGGCTCAGATCAGCTCTCCCACGCAATTTCTGCAGGAATATTTAAATCTAGTTAAATTTAAAGGTTAATAAAATAGTAAGGAGAAAACAGAAGCTGGTATTTCAAAAAAAGTTCAAAATGGTGAAATGTACCGACAGAACATGTTGTTCAACTAAACGTTGAGCTAACTTTACTTTTTTAATTGAACTTATAGCAAATGTATGTGGAATAGTTTGAATATCTTATAGACAATAGCATTATGCCAATTCACAGTGAATGCACAACAAGTTTTTGGAAAGACAGCTGCAACCCCATATCTTTCTGCACACTTTACATCTGATTTGTCTCGGAGCTTAAAAGACCTTCTGTACCGGTCTGCTCTCCATCTACATCTCCTCCCTTGTGACTAGGAATAGAATTAATAAGGGGAATCAGTAAGGGATATGGCTTTTAGCGGGTTCACCTCATCTGTCTGCTTCGTGGCAATAATAAGGGTCCATAATAATTTGTCCACTTGTTCTGAGCTGGATAATGGTTAGAATGTAAGTGCTCTTGCAAAGATGTGGACAGGATGACTCATTGTTAGCAGTTATACCGTGTCTCTGTTTGTCATCAAATAATGTCATCTCAGTGACAAAAACAACGTTGATACTGTGTTTAAATAAAAAGATCAGTTGTAATTTAAATCTATATGCACTGCATATATAACAAATACAGGTGTTTTCCACGCCATCTAATTCATAGTATGAGCCCTGTCTTGTCTGACTTTCCCTCATACCTGGTCGCTGGTACACTCACCAGGCAGGTTAGAATTTAGAAGGAGCAACAAGGAGGAGTTGGTAATGTTGGGAAAGGTTTGCCAGTTTCATGAGTGTTTGATGAAAAGATCCAAATGTTTCTCATTTATTCTGCCAGCAACAAGTTTTTTGGTTAAGATTAGATTAGATTAGCACAGACTACACCCAAAAACCCATGTCTGCCTGAACTTGCAGGACTGTTGTGACATCATGGAGCCTTGGCTTGCAGTCTGGCAATCAAGTGCATATTTATCTTTTTTTTTTAATATAAGAAGGGTGGCCCATTCTCGCAGAGGATTTAGCCTTTAATTACGTCAGCAGAAAAAATAACTGGGTGTTAAAGGCTTATAATAGAGATTCACTTTTATCCTTAATTTCAGTGCTTCCCAATTATTGCCAAGTCAAACTTTATCCATGTTCATCTGTTTCCCTGACTGATGTTAACCTACTATTAATGCAATTCAACAATGCAGACCATTTTTCAGGTTATAATTATTCTAACCTTTCCACTGTTGGTGGGCTTTTAATGTGAGCACTCTGCAAGAAATGTTGTTTCTCTCTGACGATGGCTTCGTATGAGCTGAGAATGAACAGCTAGGACATAAAAGTAACAGGTATTTGTCATCAAATTAAATATATCAGATGAGCATAGTGGTGAGTATGGCCTGATCCTGGCAAGGGTGCTTTAGGTTTATGACTCTCACTCGTCCCGCCCCATTATGTTGTTGGTCCATTCTGTACAGATGCAGTACATTCATGTGAAAAGGTATGAATAGGTCAGTGTTGTGACATATAAACTCTAAACGGGGTAACAAGTGGATCTAATGTAATTTATTGTGCTAAATTCATCGTAAGAAATGGATCCAGTACACTGGAAAAACATTGTGCCAACTATCCAGCGGTGCCTAGCTGAGCTTCATTCAGTTACATCATGTTAAACATGGAAAGGCAATGGAGATGAGGAAATCAAACTCAGGCGCTTGAGGCAAATGTTGTATCGCAGGCGTCCAATCAAAGAAAGAAAGGAAAATCTTGATCGTTTTTAAAAGTCAGAACACATATTGGCAACTCTTTGAAGAGTTTTGTGGCCAGGGTGGGTATAATAATTTTATTAAGACATTTGAGTCTGATAGAACTATAAAGCTGTGTTTTAAGGAAATAAGCCAGTAAATGTGGAGCTGCAGATAACACCACTGCTGAATAGCTAAGGTCCTGAGAGGGGCAGCTGTCTGATATTCACTGGTTTAAAATTAAACTGACATTAAAGTTGAACTAACTCCCAAAGCTACACAGACAGGAACTCTAACTCTTTTTGTGCAATATATCCACCTACATTTTATCAGTGTAAATATACTCCACTTTGACACCATTAGGGTGTTTACAAATATTTCAAGTTGTAGTTAAAATATAATGTAATTATTCCTGTAATTGCGTCCAATGAAAACAATCTAATCATATGGAGAATATTATAAGATCCTTTTTTATTTGCTGCTGTCTTTTAGAGTACTGGAGCATAAAATTGGAATATCATTCCATGATGGTACTGGCAGAAAAATCATTTGATGGCTGCAACTCAATTGTATATTTTGTAATTACTATAAAAGGTACTGGGGAAGAACCAAAGCGTTTAAGGTGGATGGCTTTTTCATTTTCTAATTTGATGGCTTTTTCTTTGCTGTCAGTCCTTGTCTGTCAAGGCAGCAAGTCTGGGGGTATTTTACTACCCACATCAATATAGTACTTCTGCACACAGTATATACTCTGACGGAAATGAATGCGCTCAAAGGTGCCAATTAACAACATTCAAACTGAATACCGACAGGTCAGGGGGAGCGTTTTTATCGATTGCATCACTCAAAGATGACCTCAGACAAGAAAAGAGTTTCAAAGATGCAACCCTATATGAAGAGTCTTTCTTTTTCGTTCAACGTACGTGTCAAGAGCTCTTTAATATTCCTCAAACCGCTACGTGACCCTACACAATACTTCATCCTAGTATGTTCCAACCAATCCAAATTTGTAAAAAAAAAGGTTTAGCTTGTTTTACAATCATTATCACGTACAGGAAACCCTTGGAGGCAGACAAGCAGACATGTGTCCACAAGCTAATGTTTGGACGTTGATGAGCGTCTGTCTGTTTAGACTGTATGTGAACATATGTGCTGTACTCCCTGAGCTTTTTCATATGCTTCCTCAGGTGTTGCATAAGCAAAGCCAGCGACTCCTCAGACTGTCTGACAGCGACTGTGACAGAACTTCAGCTCCTGCACTTTCTTTTTGTATGCGATTCACTCAGATTTGTATTTTTGAACCTTTTCTATTCATCACTTGAAGTCTGTTTTTGTAGCCAGCCTGTTAAAACCTGTACTAGCATTTAGTGAAGCTTTGTATGTGAATATTTCTGCTTTTTATTGTTTAAGTTCTTTAGACATAGATGATGAGATCTATTAATTTCTGTGGGAAATGTATGTGATTTTTTGTGATTTAATTTAGCTGTTTTTTTTTGTTTGTTCTAGCATCAGGTTTCAGAGTCTTGTTCAGGAGGTGGTGCAACCTCCAACTATGGGATTAGGGCACAACTAGCTCCACCTCCTAAGCCACAAGAAGTCGTGGGTTCCAACTACTGTCTGTGCGTCTCCTTGATCAGTAACGTATGAACATCATCTTGCAGACTTGCCTGGGATACACAATCCATCACAGTCACTATCATTTTTGTCAAAGCTGCATTATCATTGCATGGTAATGCAGTTTAAAGTGCATATTGATTGGGAAAAGCCTGCTGCTCTAGTGCATGCACTGGTACTGTTGGCAGTCTTCCACAGTGCATTTCAAAAGTAAGAACTGGTTTAAAGAATTTATTAGTGAGCTTGCTAAAAAGTGGCAAGTCAGTAGTTCACAAAATTTTTATGCACAAGGAAATGTTCTGTAGGCCAAAGCTCTGTTCTAAGATCGTCGGGAGAAAGTGACTTTCTCTTCTTTTTTATATTAAAAAATGACAACATGTGCACTAAAGTTTACTTTTAGGCCATTTGTGTCATTTGTTTTGCTCAGGATAAACTGTTCAGTCACTGACTCAGTGTTCCTGCAGTTATATTGTTTAACACGTGGAGCTGCAGATTTACAGTGTTTGTTCATGAACTGCTGGAGCCTCAGAGTAATTAGTGACTTTTTCTTTTAGACTGCCAGGCCTGCTGGTTGAGAACAATTGAAGAGAAGAGAGAAGAGAACACCCTGTTGTCGGAATACACATGCACATGAGGCGTACTGTGAACTGGAGGAAATAATGCATGACAAATTATCCTGATATACATTCTGTCTGACATTGCAGCGAGTCCCTCTGGTGAAGAGTAATTGGCTTCTTTATACATTTCACTGTATACCTTATTATGCCTTTATATATTGTTCTATTATTAACTTCATTTTCACAACTTCTTTCACATCCAACTGTACAGAAAAGGCATTCAGAAATAGAAATAAAGTTAAACTGCGGGAACCAAAGATCATCTACAATCTAATGTGCAGTTGCAGACATTAAGCCCCTGTTTCATGTTTCTTTCTCAGATCCTGATAATGCTTTAGCATCAATGTGTCCCTGGCTGAGCATGGCTGCCCACACACAGTAATAGCTTGATACCACTGGTGTCATTTAACTACTGTGATGAAATGGACTTAAAAGATCAAAGTAGGTCTCTAAGGAACTTAATTAATATCTAAGATGCTTGTCAATTTCTTAAAGGTTTGCAGCAATTTTTTTACAAAACATGTCTTTCTAGGCTCCACGGTTTTACATGACAGCTGTTCCAGCTTTATGTGGTACACCAAAACAACCATACTGGTGTGACTGTGAGTTTCATCTGGGGCTTCAGTGGTGCACAGAACTTCAACCAGGAGAGACAGGAGATCAGAGAGTGCTCAAATGGAGGTGGTTAATGGAGTGCACAAGGGAAGTGAGACGGCTGGTTAGTGAGTCTGTGGTGATTAGACTCCGTAGATATCTAATGTTATGTAAAAAGGATGTCAAGCTATGATGAGAACAGCAATATCCCCAGATGCGGTCTAGACACGGGTGGTGGTGTGAAGGGATGGTTGAAGATTGGAGTGGATGAAAGGTAGGCTGAACAAGAGTCTGAAGAGCCAGGGCTGAACCTGTGTGATGTTGATGGACAAGTAATGTCTTATGATAGAGATGGAGCAGGGGTTTGATGGGAATGGTGAGGGACCCCAGCAACGCTGATGTGATGAAGACTGGCAGTGAATGGGGGGGGGGTGGGGAGGTTTTGCATCGATCCTACACTGAAATGACATCTAATAGCACAGAGAGGAACAGGTTTAAAATGCAACAGCTGTGGCATGACTGGTTAATAGCAGTAAAATTCCATGCAGCTTGTTGAGCTTGAACGTGTATTTTTTTTGAAAGATGTAAAAAGGCTTTAAGTGCTATTCAGAGACAAACAAAAGATTTTTGTAGCAGATTTCTTTTTATTCCTCCCTTGACCCTTCAGCTTAATATTTTAACCTTGTGTCGGGGTGCTGACCCTCAGTTCAGCAACTTGTGTGCTGCTGTTTTGTTATTGTCGATGAGCGGCACTCCAAGCCGGATTTGAACCACGCCTTTATGCTGGTGTGTTTCAGGGCACAAAGCAGTGCTTAGCATTCTGAAAATGTTGGCCCACATCTCACTGACTTTGCTCCAAATGAACTGTTTGCCTAGTCGTGTTAAGTGGATGACTTAGTTAATTTTTTTCTCTCAGTAGTAGCCTTGCTGTGTCTTAATTATTCCCAGTGTACAGTGAGTTGTAGCTTAGCCGAGTACATTCTCAAAAAAAAGCTTTCTCAACACCACTGAGACAACATAAAAGAGCTACAGAAAATCATTTTTTTTTCTAGTACTTACACTTTCTGACAAAGATAAATGGGTGAAAGGGTTTTGACCCTGTAGTGTGTTTAATAAATTAGATTAGACATTGATTAATTTGTTAGGTCAAATCACCAATAGCTTCATTAAATGACAGTCTCTCTGGGCTATAAATTATTCATATTCAGCACTGGTATCCAGGATTTCAAATTGCGCCTGAGGATGTAAGTTGATGACAGTGGCAGCTTCCTTATAAAAGTGCATGTTAAGCAAAACATTATCGCATAAAGAGCCAGATAAACACTAGAACACGATTCAGACAACGGTAAAGCCGAAAGAGGGCTGGTCTTTAAGCCTGTAGGCCAGTGTTTGGAAACAGAGCCAAAAGAATCCTGGACGGCTTTTCAGTTTAGCTGTTTTAGCATCTGTCCCCAGGGGTGGTACACTGCTGTTGTACCTTTTGAATATGTATGTGAGTTATTGGTCCTGGGGGAGCCACTGTATATCCGTGGAGCGGCGGACGGGTGACAATGGGGGACCTAGTCTTCTTTTTATTTTATCTGGGCCTGTCTGCCTCCTGATGTATCTCTCAGCACAACTTGTTCAGATTGCCTCATCTATCACTGGCCTCAGATATGAAAATGTGGATCCCTGCACCGGGGCCTAGTCACATTGTTATGAGCGCAATCTGAAGGCATCATGGGGGAGGCCCTCCTCCAAAGTTGGGAGAAGGGGAGCAAGCGGGAGGGGTGGTATAGTCTCCAGCAGAAGAAATGAACTAGCGTGCATATCTTTATGTTTTATGACACCATATTTTAAGTGACTCTCACTTTCCCCATATTGAGGTAAGTAATGAAAAATATTTCTGCCTTATCAGCTGATGATTTCTATGTAGGAGCTTATTACAGTGGTGATACCATTTGAATGTCTCCCACCTTACGTGTGGAGTTTAAAACTAATAAGTAAACCGTGATTCAGTTACTGTCTATTTTCAAGGACATATGGCCAGCAGCATGGCGGCAATCAACACTGCAGTGTTGCTGTGAAATTAAAGACGTGTTTATGATTATACTCCCATGCCAAATCTCCTATACCCCGCATTTGTTTATTGGCTTCCCTTAATAATGTGTGAAGGGGGATCTTAATTAGATTAGACTTAATAAAGGAGTTACCAATTTGCATTACACAAGGTCATTCATTATCTGTTCACAAACTTAAAAGACCAGGTTATCTGTTGGTAAAACTTTTTATGGCTGCAACTCTAGAATGGGCTCAAACGAGTCTTTTGTTTATCCCAGTGTCAGTGTGCCTCGGGGATATTGGGCTCTCATGGTGCCAGAGACGGTTTTAAGTACATAAGTATCACTGGATCTCCATGTATCAGAAGACTGACAAAAGTAAGCTGTGTACAAACAAAAAATTAACATTTTCCTATAATTTACTTCTTCATCTTAACTCGTTTGTTAGGATACAGAATCTTTAGTTTGATTTTTTACAGTTCATTGTTACTTCTTCCCTAGAAATGTTAAAATAACTTAAAGTTGAGGAAGTAGCTTAACTGCCCCAACTGCCGTTACCTTTAGAGTAACTAGAGGGCCTCTGCAGCTGCTTTGCTAAACTAGTTACCTTCAGCGTTAGTGTAGCAGAGCTTTTTCTCCACCCTGCTGGTTTACCTACTTCATTGTTTAGCTAATAACTACATTACAAGTTACTGTGAACGTGAGTTTGGTGATTTTTTTTTCACCCACCACCACTGCAACACCTGGTTGTTTTAATGTTGTGGTGGACATAGAAATATGGTTTGAAGATTCACTGTACGCTTCACCACCTGCTCTGCACCAGCAGACATAGTTATTAGCTGGTGAACACACTGGCACCATATCAATTTAAAATACAATCCATATCTTGTTTTTGAAAGGAATATTGCAGATTCATTACACATAACAGCCACAGTTGTGTGTAAAAACACTAAGTCCATTTAGTTTTAGCTGTCACTTTATCTATAGCCATCTTTTAGAAACAGAATACAATATGTGCAATAGTATCTTACACTTTATAGAGCCTGAGGACAGAAACTGCAGCCCTACACAACAATGTAAAACTAAATGCACGAGTAAACAGACAGATTTAGTTGGTTATTTGATGTGGTTGCTGCACAAGATCCGTGCTATTTTTATGAAAATTATAAAGTTGTATTGATTTCAGTGGTTTGGTATCTAATGAGAAAGGCCTGTTTCTGCTCGGAATTGTAAAAATGTGGTTACTGTGCTATGGGTTTACACGGCAGCAGGGGTTAAAGGAATTCATGCAGTGATGTGTTAAAATAGAGTCATGAGTTCATAAGTGTGTGACATCTATTCTTTAGCACAGTTTCACTTGTAGTGAAGGAAATAAACTTTTCCACTATGCTTGTACCATGGCGTGTTAACACCCTAAGAGATTATATGCCTTTGATGTTTTAACTTGTATTTCGCACAAAGCAACTCTCCTTTACGCTGACCCTTCATTGACAAGTGCACATGATTCTAGTGATCAGTCCGCTGGGTTAACTATTCCCCGACAGCGTTTAAAGCTCTCTAGATTGTCAGGAAACATGGCTGAGGTGAAAACACTGAACAAGGGAAAAGACCTGTGCGCTAATCCCACAATCAGCAGCGTCTCCATGGAAGGGTTTAGCATAAAAGCAACAGCTGCAGCGCTGCACTGGTCACCCAACAGAAACCCCAGGTCACCTGGCAGCAGTTAAATCAAGGCCTAAATCACAGCCGCTCAATCAAGCAGATTAAAGACAGTCTTTTCTCCTGTGCCTGTTGAATGTCTTTCATACTTGCACAGTAAGGTCTGATGCTGCATAAAAAAAGATTAGGGTCTCTCGCGGAGGGAGAAACGGAGTAAATGTTAGCCACGTCCAGTTGATGTGTCATTCGAGACCCTTGTAAGAAAAGCCCTCAGACTTTGGAGCTGTTCTGATGTAGAAATTTCAGCTTCTGTGCAGTGAATATTTTAAATGTAAATCACTTCAATGTCTGATTAGCAATAATGGATGGTATAAAACATGCTGTATGAAATTATATAGAGGGATGACTGTCCAAACAATACGAGCGCAATATACAATTTCACATCCACCAAATAGATCAAACTGTATAAACAACTGTCACATACCAATTATAGTATGACTTGTCACTTACTGCCGCCTACTGTCAGCGCCTCTGTGACTTAGGAAAAGGAGAATTAATGTATAATTCATGTACAAATAAACCTTTCAATACAAAGACAAATTTGTTCCAGCAACACCATGGGAAAAGATTGACACAATGGGTACGAGGTGCTCCCTCATGAGTGCGCTTCATGACAAACTTTTCCCGCCTTTCCAATTATAATGACTTTGGATCCAGTGCTGCAGTAGATGTCAAATGATATCTTGGTGGCTCATCTCTCCGGAGACTCGTTGCTGGTGTAAATAAGGCTTGTTTTGGGACGTTACACCACACTGTCATGTGTTTGGTGTTATGGCTGCAATTACGGGCAGAAAATATGTTTGGATTTTTCTCAATAGTTATATCATTTCCCTTAAAATATATATTTTAGGCTGTCTATGAAAATAAAGTTTGTAGAGAATGGTGAGAATAGTGTGTGTTTGTGTGTGTGTGTGTGTGTGTGTGTGTGTGACTGCTACACTGTTAGACTACGATTTTTCTCTGCTTTCTCTGCCAGTCTCCATCTCCTGACTAACACGAACCGCTTTCTCCTCTGTAGTTTATTCATCAATCTTAGCTCCTCTCTCTGTCATTTTATTTTCTTCATTTCCTAGCTTTCTCTTTCCACAAGACTTCATCCTTCTGCGGTATCTTCATCCAGCCCTTTCTCCAAGAAATGACATTTATGTATGGCAGCAGTTTGTGAGCTGATCTTGAGGATCAGTTTTGGTGTCAGTCAAGCTTAGCAACAAGTGGATTCTAGCTGGGCATTAGTGTGATGTGGTCGTTTTTGTATGGATATGATAAAGGCCGGGCAGTAGCATTTTTGCGTGTGTGCAGTGGCTGTGTTGTGCCTGCAAGAATAAACCTGTTGCAAAGGATGGTTTAAAGTGTTTTGGTGTCTCATAAATACAGGTAATAGCTACTAGTTACTGCTACTACTACGTATCATTTAAGTAGGCTAGAGGTTTAGCCTACTAAAAATATGTTATATTGTAAAAATATGGATTTTCTTAGATACATTTTAATAGAAACATGCTCCAGAGTTTTAAGGACAACTTGCATTTTGTTTCTGTGGTTCTATTTTGGGAAGGCCACCTAACCCAGTAATATCAAGCATACCTTTGTTTTGGACTGGACTCAAATATCTCTCAGCTTTTATCTAAACATGACTTCATCTGGGCAACTTTGGAAGATGACTACAAGTTTGATATTTTGAGGAATCAGATGAAATCATCTGACCAAAATTCTGAAACCTCTGGACGATGTCATCCAGCATAGTTTTGTTTTCAGAAGAAACTGAATCTTCCTTTATATTTGGTATGTTAATTGGTTTCCTTTTTGTCCTTTACTTGCAGTAGAGTGACACAGTGAGGATGTACAGTACGTAAAGACAGGGAGGAGTGTCATTCAGCAGGGAGAGGGAGTTATCCAAGAAGTGTCATGGCTCGCCTTTTCTTAACTTCAACCAAATTGCTTTAGTTAAGCACAACTCAGAATCCGTGTGGGAAATGTCTGTGACTGGCTGGTGATTTAGCACTTCCATTTCCCTTCCAGTGTAATTGGTCATTTTTAGAAGAAAGGTGTGCGTCTGCTCTTTTTTCCACAAGTGTTCTACCTTTGCTTACCTCAGCTGGTGTCCATCAGTGGCTCTTTTCAGGGTGAGAATCTGAGCCTCTAACTAGTTAGCACTGATGAAATGCAACCCTGACACATGATAAGAAGTTGAACTGTAAGAGCGTTCTGGGTGATTATAGTGCTGTTTAGGACAAAAGGGGATCTGCATCAGCTATTGTAATGAGTCTCATCACCAGAAAACGCGCAGCATGGGGGACAGGGCGAAGTAGAAATCACAGTTTAGAGCCAGAGACAGATCCAATTCCCTTACCCTGTGTAATTACTGCGGATCAGGCTTTATCAGTGGCAGACATCAGCCCTGGGATATCAGTGAAAATGAGCAAAGAAATGTTCAAGGGAAGCAAGAAGAGGGCGGGGAGAGCACTCTTAAAAAAAACACGCCTTGTGCTGAATGAAGGATTATCAGGTGCATGTGCGTCAAATATTGTGCTTCAAACAGAGCGGATAGGTAAGAACTGAGAATCACAGGGAGGCTGGATTGTCCGCAGGCCCTTATCTTTTGTCATTTGGGTTTTCCCTTTGATTGTATGTCGAGTTGTCCAACAGCTAGTATTCTTATTTTAAGAGTTGATGAGATACAGCGGATCAAAGAACCATATGAGGGAGATATTCAAATGCAACATACTTCTGAGAGATGTTTGATAATATTATCCTGCCAACATGTATCTAAAATTGGACAGCTAATACTGACCAAAAGGGACACTTAACAAATGATTAGACATGATTATACTGTACATCAGTGTGACATATAAAGAAGCACAATTCATAATTAGTCATGTTGTATTTGTGGCTATTATCCACCACTTGCACTGAAACTAATTGGTTGCTTCTGTGAAACCGCTGGCAGTGTGGCTGAAGAGAAGGGGAGGGGCCAATGAAAAGCCCCGAATCAGCAGACTTTCCCCCTTCTCTCTCTAATCACTAGTCTCTACTAAGCATACAGAACCACGGGGCTTGGGAGTATCGCAGCAGTCAAACGAATGCATAAATGAATGTTACATCTTCAGGACCGACAGGGGTTGTTTTGGCTGTTCTCGGCCATGGTGCGATAAAGGTGGTAACTTATCAAAGTAACAAAGCACGTTCCTGAAATGCAGACAATTTAATAGTTCCTACAACTGTAATTATTTAAATTAGCAGCCTCTCCGATAAAGAAGTTTGCCCAGTTGCACAGTAAAAAAGCAATCTTGTAAAGAAACCACATGAGGCATGACGACGAGGGTGAAACGTCGTCAAGAAACCAAACAAGTCCAGTTGCTTTGGTTAAAACCTTTTGGAGATAACCAGGTCCTGGATGACTGAGAACCTTCACAGATATTTACTTTTTAAGTTATTAACTAGTTGTGTAGCAGTGAAAGTTGCCCCCTATATAACACTTTCTAAAAGTGTTTCTGTGTGAGCCGGTTTTGACCTGCCAGCACTAATCTCAGGTACAGAATCGATTGCCTGTACACGCAATATAACATAGTGAGTATCACTTATATTGGTAATGTCTGTTCTTCATGCAGTAGATAACGGATTATTTCCCTGTACGACAGACAGTCAAGTGTTAAGCTAAGGTGGGGTGGCCTGAGCTTTTCATACATAGCAGAACATACACACACACACACACTTATAAAAAAGGCAATATCATTCAAACATCATGCTCATCTTATGGGGGGAGTCACTTTTTCTCACAGCCATATTTCGATATGTCCTCACATGACAGGTGACAGAGAGACACTTGCTGGTAATATCACAAATACCTTGGTTATGATCAGTGCTATAAAGACAACAAAGAGGAGGCGTGTTAAGCAGTACTAGTACAACAAACCTATGTTTTTTCGATGCAGTGTTACATGACAATGCGTCCTGCTGAGATTGTGTGTTTTCATCCAAACCAACCAATCCCTGTGCTCACTCTTTGAGCTAAGCATGAGGTGTTATTATGCTATGAGGAATTATAGTATAGTATTCACAAATATTATGTAAACTCTAAGTTTTCTAAAGCATTAGGAGAATGTAACCAGAATCTATAGGTTTGCATGCAACGTCCTCTCTGTGATGCCAGCTGTACTCTTTCATTTCCCCCCATAATGGAAATCCATGCTAAGGAATATGAATTGAAACATCTTCTTTTTCATTCCTACCTCATAGTGTGCTTTTTTTCTTTTTTCGTCTCCTGGCAGTGATAAAATCTTCCCCAGCTCTTTGTTTACAGCCATGAAGCATGTTCTGTTGCTCTTGGGGCTTCGTATGTTGAGAAGGTCACATCTCCTGACAGTGGCTTCCATTGTCCTTCATGGGCTCCTCTGACACTAATCTAGATGCATCACTTTAAACTGCATCCTTCCATTGCAACATGCATCCATGGAGATCAATCAATCCATCCTGTAATTTCATCAGGGTCTCTCTTCCGTACCTAGCCTCCCTACAACCTCCACCCCTTCTCTGTCTCAGTGTGACACGGGCCATTCATCAGCATTGCCAATGAGTATGGGTATTTAAAAAAATGTTTTTAGAACACACTGGCTGAGAATCCACGAGGGGTGTGTGACACAACAGTGGCCAATGGATTTATAATGACTCATTGTGAGCCGTGTCATAAATATCACTCCACTTTTCCTCACTACATGATAGGTTATTCTAATATTCAGCATAAGGCAGTAAATTGCTGAACACAGTGTGACATACAGCAAAATATTCAACATCCACTCCCATTAAAGAAAACAGATTAAAACCCACATTTTTGTGGCAAAGCTGTGCCTTTGTACAAACTCTTACTTTTGTTAGAAATGTGGAGATTTTTTTTTGTCCTCTGTGTTTATCATCAAAGTCCCCACCACACACACAAACACACTCACTCTATCATGAAAAGCACCCACCCGCTTTTCTACATGTTTACCAATGGCAAATAAAGGACTCTAGTCTTTAGGGGCACGGGAAAGAATCAGGTGCACCAAGGCAGCAGGCCTATAGGCTCCGGCAGCTTTAAGCCCAGGGGCCACTAGCAGAGGAGAGCTGTGATAAGTCTAGGCTGCAGAATGAATGTGTGCACATGGGATGAGCAGGAGGGGGACAATTGGCTGGACTGTTTTCTCCAGCCTGCTGTTGCATCCCAATACACATTCCCACTGCACACTTTATAAAAATGGATTTAGCCATAGAATAGGACATTTCAAGTCTTAAGTGAAATGATGAAACTTTTTTGCTAGCTGGTTATATATTTAGACATTTTTATTTAAATTTAAAAACCTATGTACCTGACACATGTTAAGACAGGTCTAACATACTGTTTTTATCTTTGTACTTTACATTTATGTATTCGATGTGGGCTGCTGGATCCTATCCCACTATCCCACCCAGAAGCGGGTTAAGCTCAAATATACATTTCAATCCATACATACAATGCTGAAAGAAAGTGTGAAAAAAGCTTTTTCTTTTTCACTTAATGAAGAAAATCCTCATTTAAAGACAATTCTTTTCAGTGGTCCTCATTAGGATTACTCTGAACCCCCGATCCTTCCCAAGTGGTCGGGGAGATTGTGTCAGGATTGCATCAGTATCAACATCCGGCGTACAATCCTTGCCAAATACAGAGTTATCTGCTGTTTTAAGCCGGAAGCAGCAGTAAGACCTTACTTACCTACTTTTAGTAGGAAAATCTTTGGTCTTTCTTCCACCACATTATTTTTCTGTGCTCTTCCAGGTTGTTCCTGAAGTCACCAGTTTTGTGTCCTTTTTAATGAAAGAGGTACACACAATCAGTACTCAAGTAAAAGTGCAAGTAGAAAAATACTCCATTACAAGTACTATTTAACTTTTGCAACTCTACCAACTCTGAATTTTACTCATAGTAAAATAATTCCAATGAAAACTGTGCTTTCTAAACAATGTAGAATAAATATGGAAGTTTGGTCCTGATTTCTTTTAACAAACTCTCAAACAAAGTGCTGTTAGCTACAGACCTGTGGAACAAAGATAGCTGTCTATAAATGTGGAGCTTACTGTAACCACCTAATGTAGTGAGTCTGGGTTAATTCACGAATGAGACATTAGTAAATTTGTTATAAGCCTAAACTGATCGAAAAAAATAACTTGTAAATAATGTTACAAAAATAAATGTAGTGGAGTAAAAGTTCACAATAGTTATCTGATTTGTAGTGAAGTAAAATCCACGCACTTGTTGCTGTTGTCTAGTACAGTCTTCATATCGAACCCTCTACATTTTTCATACATGTACATTTTAAATGCATTGTTCAGTGATAACATGACATTTCAATTACGTTTTTTTGGTTGTTGGTGTTCTGACATTTAGAGTCCGCCAACCTAAACAACCATAAATAGTCGGTTGTTTTCTACCGTCTAAAAGGAATGTTAGAACCGTTTGTTGAGCACCACCATGGCAGCAGGCAGGCATCTGCTCCAACTGCGCCTCATTGGTTCCAGGCACCAAAAGGGCAACCTGCTGTGTTACCGAAACTAAAGCTGGTTTTACACAATTTCACCTCTTTAACAGTCAGAAAAGCCCAATTACAACTGGTAGTGTGATTGGGTTGAGCTATGGGCATATTCATTGGACCCGAAAATACAGCAGATTCAAATAAACCACAGCTGTCCTTACACTGAGTCTTCAGGAAGCCTACAAGCAGCTATTCTTATTGTTTGAACTGACTGATCCAGACTTTCTAGTGTGCAACCTCTTTAGTGTCATATTTTATAACATGTAACGTAATAAATTATCACTGATGTCATGTACACCTTATAGGACATATTAGATTTACTAACTACTGTACATTGCGACTGCAATCACTACTGCAAAAAATAGACATTTTAAGTCTCATGCCAATTAGCATAATTTTTCAGTTAAAAGCAAGGTTGGGCAATCAGCACTTTAATATTGGTCTTTTGAAAGTGCCTTGAGGCAATCAGCACAGCTATAAAGAGGGTAAATGATCTGTGTCTATATTATAGTTACATTAGTTAAAAATATTTTTCCCAGTAATGATGGATAATGTCGGAGGAAAAGGTTTGTGACTTTTGTGCTGGGTTCTGGCTTCACATCTGTCTTCCACAGCCACAGATCAGACAACAGATGCACTTGAAGCAGAGCGCTCCTGAGTATTCATCGTTAACATTATTTGACAAAGAAATTAGAGGAAAGTGTGCTTATCTTTAATGAAGTATAGACAAATCCAAGGACAGAATGTTTTTTTTTCCTGCACTGCCCATGCACAAACAGCATTTATTAATGAACTCATGACAACGGTTGCAGCGTTTCATTTTATGTTGCTCATTTCTGCATAGAGCTGTGTTACGTGAACACTTGAGACTTGAAAGTGACGGAACATTTTTGTCCTTGGACAGCTTTTCACAGCGTTTTATTTATTCCTGTCATACAGAAACTTCTTTGGTGTGTGTTCAGACTTTTCACCCCTCCCCCTATCTCATAATTCCACCTCTATTTGTTTCTCGCTCTATTTTCCACTACCGTCATATCTCTCGCACAGTTCCAGTTAATTACTCATCTGCACAGATAGTTACATGGTGATTTAGAGAAGGTAGCTCTCTGCTGATTACATAATAATAAAAGATAGAGAGAGCAGAATAGAGAGAATTACAAGCTGAGTATCTCATTTTCTTGGACACCTGTGGACACAGAGCAAATACTGTGCTTGAATGTGATAACATCGAAGGCTTAAACTGACAGGAAACACTGAAAGCATGTTTAAAGTTTTCCACAAAATCAGTTACAGGACCAGATGATGTTAGGTACATCTATTGGAGTATATTTTTAGCCATGCTAGCAGCTTGGCTTTATGGCAAATTATCTGTTAAGTTGTCAACACTTTGGTTAAGTGTGGTATTTCATCTTTCATTCTTTTCATTCACACATATTATTAGATAAATGACTGAAAGCAATATAAAAATGACGCATTTTTTTATATTAAAGTGTCTATAATCTACATGCAGTGCAAAACATTCTCTCTACAATTCATTGTTCTCATCTGGGGCAGAAAGGAATTCCAAATACTTGACATGATTCATGATGTGAAAACTTATTTTGGCTTATTTGTCAGCTTCAGTTAACACCTACCTGAACACTTGACACGTCTCTGTCACTGGACTTATGGCGTGGGCCTTTAACGCTTGTAAAGAATCGCTGGTCGTCGCCTCACACGCAGCGTGTCTGAGCTGCTGTCTGCAGTTTAATCAGAAATAAACAGAATATCATGAACCATCACCGCTTACACATTTTGCTTAGGAGAATTTGCACCAAACCTCAGCCTGCCAAAACCCCACAGCACTGGGTATCAGTCAGCTGGAACGCGTTGGCGGGAAGCTCGCTCTCACGATAAGTAGCAGTGATGAAAGATCAAAACACAACACGAACGGTTCAGAATCAATTAATAGGGAGACAAAGTTTAGGATGACATAACATTAGCAGATGGGTTTTTTACTGAAAGTGCTACAATGTGGGCTTTGGCAGGAAGTATTGGTACTGTGTACAACCACGGAGGCTTTTAGTGACACACACAGTACCAGACTGTGTCAGTCTACCTTCACCTATGGCTCTATGTAGTGCAAGACTATAAACGAAAAAACAAAATCACTTCCATCTTCTCTTATTTTCAAATTCAGATTTTATTTGTCACATGCACAGTCACACACAGTACGATATGCAGTGAGATGCTTAGCAGTGCATAGTAGGCAAATAAACCCGTCTTCTTTTTTTTCCTCTGAGGAACAGTATTGGTTCTCTTTGGTGGGACATATGAAAGTGTAGGGATTCAGAAGAATGTATAAACAGTTAGGGAAAGAAAGGCTTTTCAGGTTGTTCTAACATGACCTGCCTTTGCTACTGCTGACATGTTACCAGGTGAGATCTCCCAGTTAGGAACCTTCCTAATGAAAAAATAGTTTTCCATGCACCTTGGTTTTTACTGCCCGTGGCTTGATTAGCTAATCTTCAGCAGCGGGGTTCCCTTTAGGTCTGAAGCATTTGCACAGAGAAACACTGGTCCTCCCACACTCTGCCCAGAGGCCTTTTATCCCTTTGCCTTTGTGGAGAGCTCTGCGCTCCCATACACTTAACTCACAGGTGCCGCTGTAGTGGTATTACTGAACTATATTAATAACTGAACATGACTGTGTGAATGTGAGTTTGCAATTTTAAATCAATGCAGCCTTCTATTACACTGAACCAAAATGCACACATTATTAAAGACAGTTACTGCATATATATGCAAATATATGTGCATACAATATTGTTGAATATTCTACTGTATGTAAAGAGAGTAGCACTGCAGCAATTATATTCACACAGTGCAATTATTGACAGGAGCATTCGTGTCTAGTTAAAAGGTGCTATAGGTGCAGTGACCCGGTAAATTATAACCAGACAGCTACGGCTAAATATGGTTCAGTTGTCATATGCAGACCTGAGTGAAATACCACTTTGGTCAGATAGCAGTGAGACTACACTTCAAGAAAATGGGCAGGAAATCAAGGATATAGTAGTGATCATTGCAGATGGATGGGCTGTCAAAGTCTGTTTACGCCCTTCTCAATCAAAAGCAAACTGATCCCACTTGCGTGTAACTTCCTTGACACAGTGACTGTTGGGGGCGATCCTTGCCAAGGAAACGATGCACTGCACTGACTGTTTGGTAAAAAACTTCCAAAAATATTTCTCCTTTGCCCACTGAATAATACAGAACAAACGTGTCATCTGTCTCTGTTCAATTCCTCTGTCCTTTGTCATTTAGGCTGGTAGGCTTTTCAACAAATCCCATAAAACATAGATGACATGCGTATAAATGAACTGTGTTGGCTTTGTGCAATCGTTATTGTTCAGAAGCAAACCACATGCTACATTGGGTGACAGACTTCTACCTCACGGAAAACGGGACTCCAGTATTTGTCTTTACGAAAGAACTCTTAAGGCTCAAAATCAACCTTCACTTTTCACAGTCTATGAAATAGCTTTCTGCAAGAAACAATGAATTAAAAAGTTGTTTATGACCTTTTTTTTTTTTTTTTATGAAAACACATGTCACATTTTTCATGGGGAAGAAACATATCAGCCAGTGCGGCAGTGTGGCTCCCTGACAGCAGCAGTGGAGATGTATGGCACAAACAAATGAGCTAAAATAGATTTTTCAGATGCAACACTGAGTAAATGTATTTTTTTATGTGATTTATAGACAGTAAGGATCTCATAGTAAAAAGCCTAATTTTGATCCCTGATAATTTCCCATTTGCCAAAATAGATTCGCCTTCCACCAACTCCCAGTGTTGGTTAAGGTGAGAATAGTTAAGGAGTATTGGCTATAATGATCACTGATGTGTGACCAAAGTGACTCTGGTCAAGTTTCCTAAGCTTCAAAACTGTTACCATGACAAAAAAATAAACTCGGATGATGCAGTACGTGGCATCAGCGGGATTCTCCACTGACCAGTCCTTTTAAGTGGAAATCGATTTCTGATGCAGCCATCTGTCTTCACATGTACGACCATTATATATGGACAAGTCTGGCACAACTTAAGTAAACTGCATAAAATGACTACAATAATTATTGTCGCTATTGTACATATTCCATCACTACCAGCTGTTAGGAGCGTCCAGCACATCAGTGCATCTGCCACTGCAGCTGATATGACAATACAAAGCCTCTCCACTGTGGCATTGTCAGCTGAGTTAGTCACTGAGGACGATGGCAGAGCTGATTTCAGTCACATGTATTAGTCTTTTTTCAGGGAAATTTCTCATCAACAAAAGAACCATTAGGTTTTGATGAATAGTACCTTTTTGGGTTTTGTGATTAATTTATGATAAAATCCCCCAAGGCCTCTGCAGCACACTCTGAGCAGGTAATCGCTTCTTTTCAGACAGTTCAAGGTACACCCAGGTGGCAAGGATAGGTTCCATTTTTTACTTTAACTTCAATATAGGGAAAATGAAGACATTCACGCTGTCAAGTCGCTCCTTTGTAATCCTTCACTCTGCAGACCTTAACCCTCTCTTTAATAGCGCTCTGATTCTCTTCTGTGCCTTGCAAAAGGATCCTTGGCTTGTGCCAAAAAACAGAGCTTTGTTTTTGGTGAGTGCTCACAGTCAGTGGAGGACTCATTAATCCATGTTGAAACAAGACTTGGAGTCAATCCAAGTCCTGCAGAGTGCAACTGTATATGACTAAAGGACACACTCCATCTAAAAGAATAGCAATCCTTAAAAAAGATAAGTATTAATGGATCATATTTTTGCCCAATCCAAACCATGTGTTTGTACCTTAACTTATTGAACCATGATATAAAAAAACCCATTTATCGAAATCAAAAAACATGCATGTAGACAATGACCTCTTTCGGTTTCGGTCCTGTTGTTTGGTAGTGATGGAGAAGTGTGTGTGTGTTCACTGATGGTGTACATCCTACACCAATCACTTAAAACATTAATGTGTTTACATGTACTAAAGAACCAGGTTAAAAAGACAAATCAGGTTCCTCAGGTAAGCGTGGAATGAGTTTGGATGCACTCAAGTAACGTTGTTACCCGGAGATCTGCATATGCAGGCAGCAGATGAGATGTTTAATCTCTTCTGCTTTGGGCTCAATTTAGAAGCATGGTTCACAAATTTTAACTGTACAGAGACAAAAAAACACTGGGGTAGTAACTCAGTGCCGTGGGTACAAATACACGCCGCTTCTCTTAGTAGAGTACTTTTTACACTGCAAGACATCTGAATAAAAGAAATACACAAAGGAAAACAACTCATTCAGACAGGTACGGGACACTTTGTGTTGGTTTCCATTTCAGATTTAGGAGAGATTTTAATATGAGGCAGCAGCTGTGTGTGATGATCTCATCCAGCTGCTCGTAGATCAGCTAATGTCAGCAACCTTGGTCATGAATATGCACTGTTGTAAAAAGATTAGAAACCCGGTTATGTGTATGAATGTCAGAGTTTTCAAAGTTCTGTGGTAGAAACCAAGTTTCTCTAATACCCGAGCCTGATTACAGTAACCAGTAACATTACAGTTAAGAAATCAACTTAATCCAGAAAGCTGACTGTGACTTGAGTTCTTGTAAATGCGTCGAATGCTTAAATGTTGTGATGCGTACAGGTCAGGTGGTTTGTGGCCGCACACCCCGCTGTGTATGTGTGTTCTGACCTGTCAGATGATCACAATCATGTGGATCTTGAATATTTCATATGCCAGCATGTTGTGGCTGAATATCATTGTACAGAAAGTTAATTTTTAAATATCAGGCAAAATGCACTATAATACAATAAAGTACAATGGCTTCAGAAATAATATTCAAATGTAACAAATTACTAGATGTTGATAACATGCTCATAAAATAAAATTAAAAAAATGGGCAAAAGTAGACTGAAGCCGCAAATCAAAAATACTTGACTTAAGGAAACAACTAGTTCTATGTGTAGGTGACAGGTACCAGCACAAAAAGCATACATACATACATATCAAACAAGATTAAAATTCTATGTGTTCTTGTGTTTTTGTCCGCTCTGTTAACTCTGACATACAAGTGCATACAAGTCCAAGTCTGTTCTGTAGACCCTTCCAAAAACACTCTAAACAATTCATCCATGCTTGCTGTCAGTCCATATAAAGGACCTTGGTTTCTGCTCAGAGCATACAAATCAGAACCAAATAAAGGGTTTTAGTCTTTTAAACCTAAAAGGGTGCATAATATGGCTTCTTTAAGGAAGAGCAAGACTTTCACCCTGTGCTATTTGCTTGAACTCTCTTGACTAGCAGCTGATTGTGCTCTGACTGTGCACCAGAAAGTGTGATTCCTTTGGTTTTTTGTCTGAAAAACAGCATGATTTCTGCCAGGAACTGCAGGTTTTTGATCTCACTGGTCAGTGACTATTAGGCACAGCCCATGTAGCGATGTGTTTTCAGTTACTGTAGGCCCTCCATGACAGCTCACACTGCCACGAGGCTCAAAGCCATAATGAGTGAGTGTTTACCTTCGTTAAGCTGCTATTACTGATGCTGCTTTAACAGCAGCTTTAACACCGAGCAAAGCCAGGTAAAATTCCACGGTACCTGAGTATGATGACAAAAAATTTAGGTGGATATGAATTCACACTAACAATAAATCATCTATTCTTTTATTGGCCCATGAACTAACTTTTCACCAAAATCAATTAAAATCCGCTAAGTAGTGTTTGAATAACAAACAAACTGACATAAGGCAAATTGGACTGACGACACAACTTCCCTGGCAGAGCTAATTCCACAAATAAACAGAGGCATGATGGTCCCTTTCAAAGTGTCTGATATGATGAAACATTTCTGTGCATTCACATAATGACGCACAGCAATACTTACCCAGCCGTCTGCTCCCTTCTCACTTCTCCACCAAACTCCATTTTTAACATGATAACACAAATCCCTCCTTTCTCTGTTCCCCATCTTCCCAATCTCTCTGACTACGCCAGTCTTCATCCCTTTTTCTCAGCGGAGACAATTAAAGTGTGTCAGGCCTTCATTTACCAAGTGCTGTTTCACCTCGTAAGGATAACCACATGTAATTAGTGGCGGACAACACTGGGGCCTCCTCACTTTTACTGGTTCTCCAATGCAGCTCTAATGTACCTGACAAAGAAGGCCAACCAGACCTGAAATTATAGGGATTAATGTTTCCAAGACTAAACACTTCAAATGGGTTCTCAGATATGAGCAGGGGATGCCATGCAGGGGAGCATGCAGAAAATCCACTTACAGCATCATCGCTTTGGCATTATCCACTCCTCAATGCGCAGCATGTTTCGACAAGCTTTGTATGATGAATGTGTGCTCCGTGCCAGGCAACTTTAATTTGGAGTGTTTGGTGTTAGCTACGCAATAATTGTTGGGTTACGGGGAAAACAGGAGGCTCAAAGGACAAAACCTTGTGGTTGAAGGTAAAGAAGAAGAGTTAAATAGTTTGTGTGGCCTACCTTCACTACTTGTCGTTGGATGAAGAGAATATTTCCACTGCAATACAACATTTGAACTGCAGGATGTGTGTGAGGTGAAAGGATTTTAGCGTTTTTTTTTGAGTGAACAAGCCCCTTAAAGCAGTCAGTTGAAGTGAATGAGAGTGCAAGCTTATTTTGCCCATTTATATAAAGCACATAATACAAAATACAGTATAAAGCCATTCAAGACAGCACTTAGTCCAGGTACACCTAGAAAATAAAAGGGAACTCACAAAATCCCGTTTTTTAAAAAAAGGAGGTGAAACCTTAGTATGGGTCACAAAGCAAGGCTGAAGAGGCTGTCAGCTAGCTTGACAAATGGCTAACACATTCATTCAAACAGCATGGTACGTATGTGAGAGAAGAGAGCAGCAAGAAAAAGAAAAAGCATTCTACAAGAAAATCGAATGTTTCTATTCATAAAACTAGATTCAGCATATTCACAGTTCCTGCAAACGATATTGTTTCTTTAACAAGTAATCATCATATGGGAAAACTTTTATTTGTGGTGATGAACTCTTGACAATGATCAACAACTACATCTACACGTGAAGCCTAATTCTGCACATTGTTTTGGTTTTTAGGGCCCAAATATGTGTCTGTTTTGATTCACTCAAACATAATTGAGTTCAGCCACAGCAGGCAACTGTTAATCAGCAAAAAGCCAAACAAACCCAAAGTATGCTACCTGCCATGCAAATCAGTGCTAGTGTTGCTTAACAATAACAGCTGATTTCCAATTAAGTACTGCAATAAGTCACACCAGCAGTTCATCTGAAGTTATGACTGTGGAGGGCGAGCTAGCTAAAGTTGCTGGAAGATATTGTTAGCTGCGGGTTTTTGAGCTTGTTTTCTGAAGTGTAGTGACTTGAGCATGAATGATTTTTGATTCTCTCCACAATAAAGCAAAACTGATTTTCACAGCGTAGTTCCATTGGTTACTGCGTCTGCCCAAGCAACAAGGTAACATGAAACACAAATACAATTTACAAGTACTGCTGCTGTGAGGACAGTAGTGGGGGGCTGATCGATCCAATATCAATATTTTCTCTCCTCTACATTTAGTGCGACCGTTCAGTAATAATATGCACTGCTTTTCTTACAGTAACCGCTACATTTTTCTCACTCTACTAAACTTAAATACGCTCAATAATAGTTTAAATAGTTTTAACAACTAGTGGCCATGCTGTAGACCTGTGCACAGTATTTCTTTAACTGATTATATCACGTTTTGTTATTAAATACAGGCTGAAATAGAATTTAGAGCAACCCCTCTGTAAATAGTGTCAGGAGTTTAGACCACTTGTATCAGGTCACATCCTTTAAAACATCTTAGCAAAGGTTTCTTGTCACCACTGATGGTCATGCATCATCTATAATAAAAAAACATCCAAAGTATTACACCACTTAAATGTATTTTATTGGAATTTAAAATGACTTGGCTAAACGCATATAAACTCCAGAGCAGGTGTCTGACATGATGGATTGAAAGTCACATACTTCCTATCCTCTTCATCCAGGTGGAAATGGGCCTTGTGGTCTGGTTAAAGGTGACCTAAGGGCAGGCAACAGCGGAAGGCAGCTGCTTAGATCCATCTGGTGTTCTGGATTCGAGTTAGGGTTGGGTAGGGAGGTTCGAGTGTCAGACCCAAGGCACAATGTGTCTGCCTTATACATCTCAAGCCTGCTTATCTAAAACAACACAATCCATATTCCGTCCTGCCATTCTGTTGAGTACTTTACCCCCTGCCTTGCTACTTTAATCGTTGCTGGTCTCCATCATTTTCCTCACCAGCTCCCACTGAAACATTCCCACATGTTTATATTTCCGCCCCCAGAGGCTTGTTTATGTTGATTTAATAGTACTTTAAAAACGTGTCTGTAGGAGTTGGGGGGGGAGTCAGCACTAATTTACTGCAGTCTGTCATGCTGTTTTTTAAAGCCCATCACCGTCCTCCTTACGCACATCATAAAGTCTTTTCCCCATTTCATCTTCTGAGATGTCTGTTATTCTAATTCGGCCTTATTTGTCCATTTTCTCCTGGACCAAGGAGGATCATTGATTTTGTATGTATGTGAGCCATATGTTACCTAATATAGGGGTTAGAAATATGACAGTAATGCTTTATATTTGGACACATGGATGAATATGTAAATTCTTTCTGTCATAGTAAATGAGAAATGTGGTGTTCATGATACACATGTATTCATGTATCAGCTTTTTTATTTAGTTAGTGTGTCTGTCATCATTCCCCAGGTACGTTACCTAGACATTATAGCATTGGACTATCTTTTCTTTCTAGGGGAGTTCACAGAGCAGTACTGATATTGACTGGAATGACAGTAATAACTGCCTAGTCAAGTCAGAAAAAAGCAAGAGTTGTGCCTCCTACTCAAAACACAATATTTCTTGTTGCTGCATTGCATTCTGCTTTATTGAGGTTGCTGTCAGTGAGGAAATTTCCCACCTCCTCTACAATAGATGTGGCTCTGTAGTAAAGCTAGGTAGTTAAAGGAATAGTTTGAACTTGTGGGCACGAACACAGGAAGCAGAGGAAAAGAGCTTGTCCAAAGGTAAAAACACATCTATACAACATATGCCTCTTCATAACATAAGATTTCTTTTATAATAACAAATATATTTGTCTACTTCACCAGTTTTATTTTTTCTAGGTTTAGAGTCAGACTGGCCTTTTTTTTTTTACAAATTTGCTAATCAATCAATCAAATTATTACTATTTTTGAATTTACGTTTTCATTCTGTTTGCAAAGTCCGAAAGTCTGTCTTTGCTGTCATGTTGGTGTTTAGACATGTTGTCTGCAGAAATACCAAATCAATCCAAAGTGACCTAGAAAAGTATATTAAGCAGTGCATGTCTTTGTATCACTAGTGATGCTGAAAGGTTGATTTTACTGTAACATCCACAGTCCCATGGTAGCTGACAAACTGAAAGAAGTGGGATGGTGGTGGAAAGGCATCAGCGGTTGGAACCCCAGCAGTCATAAAAATAGCATTAGAGAATTTGTGTGACAAATAGTGTAGGCGCAGAAGAAAAACAAGTATAATTTTGTCACTCTCGTGGGCTTTGATGGAGATACAGTACGCCTCAGGATACTCGGTTTGCTGTTCGCATGGATGGTCAGTCCCCCTAATTCAACAGCCCAGCATCTTGGGAGACAGCAATGTCCTAATAAAGTCAAGAGGACCTTGTCTGTAGCGCCACATCTATTTTACTTCTATTTCTCTATAACTGTTTTACTTCTTCATGTAAACATAGAGAAAAGTCTGTTTAGATTGTTTGAATTAGTAGATCATCACAGGGTTGGGGTCACACATCATTATCACATAGATGGCCAGTTGCCAACTTCCCTTTTTGGGAAATTTCACTCTCTGTCACAAATAAAGCTGAGCCGAGAACGACAAACTTAAGTGTTTGTGATGTTTGGAGTCGGTCAAATGAGGAAAGGAAGGCTGCCACCCAGCAGTGATTTTACAAACTCTCTCTTTAGAAAAACCAAGTTGAAAGACAGCAGATGCTTTGTCAAGACGTAACACAAGTTTAGCAGCTTTGTACATTCTCACATACATAGCTTTATGAAAGAAAAAAAACAAAGCCCAGACCCCAGAATTCCATTTTTACTACAACTTGTCATATCCTGTAGCAAAGTCAGGCCTCTTTACTATAAGACATTCTGTCACTGTCAACATACAATAAATAACATTCAATAAGCCACTTCCTCATATTGTGGAGATTGCTCAGTAAGGGTCTGGCAAACTCTGTTGCTGCCTCAGTGCTGTGGTTATAGATTGAATATGATCTGCGCTTACGTTTCCATCACTCCGTTGCCACAGTTCCTAAATTCAATGTTGCCCAGACATGTGGCATGCCCAAGAACACTAGCAAAGTTTAACATTTTAGGAAATTACTTTATTGGTTTCTTGCCAAGGGTTTGACGAAAAGATCAATACCACTCCCATGCCTTTCCTTTAATTATGAAGCCACAGCCAGGAGATGGTTAGTTTAGCTGGTGGCAGGCGAACTGGTAGTCTGACTGAACCAGCAAAGAGTACAGGAGGTAAGTGTTCCCAGCTAAGAAGTAGTGCTGCATGCAGCCTTTGGAAATCCAGAAATAGTTATCCATATCTATGTATGTTTCCTCTACTGTGACAACTCTAATTATTTATTTATTTTTGTGTTGTTATGTTAACTGGCTCTTACTTAGGGATATTAGAACATATCTCTTGAATAAAATTTTTAAAAAATATATTATTACCTTAACAACGGTAACATTTGTGGTGTTGTCTTTTCTTTAGGGTTTGTCATAGCAAAGATGCTTTTTTAGTGACAGTGGCATGAACAACAATTTATTGATGAAACTTACTCTCATC
>JAUMTR010000017.1:21098826-21101310 GCA_032270685.1 Microctenopoma stevenorrisi | reverse complement strand
TTGACTGTGTTAGTCTGAGCTAAATGCATGGTTACGATTGAAGTTTTAAATTATAACTGGGTCGAAAACGACCCGAACGCCACAAGTGTTACTATTTTCACCAGAGTATTTTAAATTTTAGTAAATGTTTTTTGTTTATTTTATTTTGTTTAAATTGAGATTCCTGACAAAGTCAAAAAGCCTTGATACAATAAACAAATGTATGTGGTACTTACATACATCTAAAACTTCAGAACGGGTCGGTTTTGACCCTGACAAAAGAGGAGGGTTAAAAAAGTGAAACTCTAACACAATTTGTGTCTGACAGACATAAGTATGAGCCAAATCATTAAGTCTGAAATGTCCCGCCCTCCTTCCCCTTCCTCGACATTCTCCTCCCATCTTCCAGACTCTGCGCCTCAGCCAAGGTTATCTCTTCCATCGATTCTTATCATCAGCTTGTCAATTGATCTATTACCCCTGCACCCCACCCACTTAATGCTAGCTTGATTAATTATTGTCCCCCGCGGGGTTGGGAGTGAGGAGGCTGTCAGCAAGAATTCTTCAGATTAAGATGAATTTTCATTGTTTTTGTTCCCCGGAGTGTCAGAGCACACCAACTTGTGTCAAAAAATGCTGAATTTAGAGAAGCTTAAATGGGTTTGTTCCTCTATACTCACGCCATACGTGTACTCAGGACTGTATATGATCTATACTGTATGACGGTGGCTTCAGTGTTTGCATCTTCTCCTCTGGCTTTAGCCGTCTCTTGTGTTCCGTATTACTTAGAAGCATCAGATAATTTGTAAAATGGAAATGAAATTCCCAAATCCAATATACATTTTCATGACAAGCTTCATTGACACTCTGATTTGTTTTATTCCCTGGCAACATGGAGGAAACGGAAGGGAAAGGTGGAGACAGAAACAGACAAGGGGAGAGTTTTGTCCATTGTGCGCAATGTTGATTTTATTCCACCTGTAGTATTCCAGCATCTCGTTTATTCTGCTTTGATAATAAATGGTTGAAAATTGTAATCAGAAGGGTTGTCATTTGAGGGTTCTCTGTATTTCAGTCTCGGTATTTGATGCATATTTGTTCTGGCAGAAAAATACCTTGTGGATATGAGAAGATCAACATATTAACAGTCCATTAAAGCTGCTGAAAATCTCTCCGGCTGGCAACAGCTTGCAAAAGACACCGCTTTGCCTTGAGCAACAGTTACTGTATATTTGCAGTGGCAGGTAATTCAAACATAATGTACATATGATTTCAAGAGACATTACGGTGCCTGCTCATGGATTCAGAAATTCTGTGGTATTTTGTGATTGCTCATGTCCTGTAGTGACAAACACATTTAGCTTGTCCCTGCTTCTGTAACAACATTTTAATGCAACATGATTATCTATGATGTATGTACTCCATCCCTTCTGTGAATCCTCAGTTGTATGGAAAGTTACAAAGCACGTTTTATTGTTAGTATTTGTATTGTACTTGTACGCCGCTATTGTATGTTTCTTCAACTCAATTTTCGAAGGAAAACATTTTAGTTTTGACTAATGATGATGATCATTAGATGAAGATCAGAAAAGAGTTTCAGTTCTAATTCAAAGAGTCTCACATTAACCATTCAAGAATTTCTTAATGGATGATTAGACTACCAGACTGATTTTAAATGTATCATATATTGTTCAGTGTGATATTGCTACCTTGACTCAGCGTCTGGCAGTATGTATCTTTTGGAATATGAATTTCTTTTCCACCCTCTGATAATCAGGACTATTGTAATACTTCCAATTCGTGAATCACTATGCAATAGTCTTGTAGGATATGCAGTGTTCTAGGAGGTATCTAGGATGTAGGACATCCTACAAACTGCAGGGCGTCTACAAAAGAAGAATACTTTGAATACACATACAGTTCAGAACAGTAAAAAAAGTACAACTTCTCATTACATATGTACACATAGATAACCTGTATATGACTAAATATGACCTATTTTACATTTTAAATGAAACTTATGCCGAAAACTATATTGATACTTTATACCTATCTTTTAGTTACTAGATCTTGCCGTCATACTACTAATTCAGTTTTCAGAAATAATGTTGCAGTTGGAAGGAATAAATAAAACATAAAACAATAAATACAATATATTTGAGACTGCTGATAAATATCAAATGTTAAAAATAATAATGTAGAAAACTGTTTAACCTTAACAGCTTTGAGCGGGTTTAGCATTCTGCATGCATAAAGCGGCAGTCCTCGTTAGAACAGGAGCCTTGACTATTAGAGGAGCCGTTTTTCTCTGCTTCACTGCGTGCTGTCACTCAGTCAGACACAGAGCTCTCACCTAAAGACATCAGGTCTGACACAGAGGCAAGACCAGTGAGAAAGAAGGAAGTCATGGGACAGCATCAGTCTCCAGTTTCAACTTGGGCCAGTAGAGGTGGAATCACACACATCTCCACAACGAATGATAAGGAGATGCACCAGTGAACCACA
>JAUMTR010000017.1:21041326-21093826 GCA_032270685.1 Microctenopoma stevenorrisi | reverse complement strand
ATCATGAACACTGATGTATGCCATGTGTTTACACTGTTACGTTTCCATACATACAAAATACATTTCAAATCCTCATTTTTGTATTTTAAATGCAAAAGCTGAACATTATTTCCCTAATGTTACTTTTTTGGCTTTACATGTAACCACCTGGATATTTCCACTGATTTATTTTCTTTTAACAGTTGAAATGATTAACACAGAGAAACAAAGAAAAAATGCTGTGACTGTGTAGAAGAGTGCAAATTTGTTTTAAGATAATGTTTTTTTATTAATGTTATGTACAGTTTTAAGTTTATTAAATGCAAATGTTGAGGATCTATCTCTATAGAGTAAAAATTTTAATGATTGTTTAAACAAGTTCTGAATTAATCTGGTTTTACGATGTTCAATAAAAACTGTTGATGGTGAGAAGGTCATTATATATTATTGACTAAGATTTCAATACAATATACACTTCATGAAAGTTTTTATTGCAAATCATGGTTATTCCATCAAATATTGATTTTTGAACACTTCCTAAGTTAAAGTGTTGTGTAAAAGTGAATATGAACTGGTTTGGTTTGGTTTGCATTATGTGAGGTGGAAACATTGGGCATTTTTTGGTATAATTTTCTATTTTCTGCAAATAAATGCACTAAATACCAATATTTGTATTTGGAATATGTGAGTTATATTGTCAGTAGTCTATGGAATGAAACAAACATGTACATTTTACTCACTTAAAAGTATTTTACTTATGCTTTTAAATAGCGAAATCAGAGAAACTGATAATTTTGCTGTAGTCTCTCCAATTTTATCCACAGCTGTACGTTGACACCGAAGCCCAATGAAAACATAAAATGAGCCACATCCTTTGTGTAAATGTATATAGTGTGGCCTGGAACTCCATATGTCTTTCAGAATAAGGATCACTGGGCGCCCCTTTAGCTCCAAATTAGGCTTTATCTGCCTTTATTAAAGTTCATTAAGGTTCGAAAACATAAAGTAGGTCATGGGCTGCTCCCTTCCCAATGGCAGATTGTGTCAGCAGGCACTGGACCAACTGGCCGGGAAGATCCTGTTTAATTTTTCACCATACTGCAAAAACGTACCGTATTAAAATGCATTAAAGGGAGAAAGTCATTAATAATGTATGGCACAGTTAGTCATATGCATGGACACTAGTCATACCTCCCCCAACATACACACACGCACACACACACATCTGGCCATAGTATACTGTATAGCAAATATGGAAGTTTAGCTGATAATTAGAGTATTATGCTGCAGTTTTCATTCTTAATAATACATTTTTTTAAAACAAACATCATTAAACTAGTTATCGTACATTGTAGAAGAGGCCACATAAGAACTCATTAATTTTCTTCATTTAAATCTGGGATGTGCTCTCCTCATTTTGTTGCTGTACAACGATCAGCACAGAGAAGGAAAATAGATCACTCCATACAGGGCTCATTGTAGACAGAGCTTTGCTTGGCCTGCTTTGTTTTTTCAAGAAGTTCTACATGGTTATTTTGGGAGACTTTAATTTATGCTAAGCCCGTATTTGCCCCTCTGCGGGTGCAGTGACTTAATGCTATAAGTCACACTAGACACTAACAATAGCCACAGGCTACTGGTCAGCTCTGTTTTTAGATGACTGTTGAATCATTTGAAAAAAGATGTCACTTGTTTGCTATTAAGTGCTTTGCCGCTTCCAGCCCGAGGCTGCGGCTAGCCAAGATAAATAACCTTCTTCCGATGTTAGCTGAATTCTTTCCTGGCTAAACAACTAAGCTTGACAGGAGCTGCTGCAGTTTTGTTTTAGCATTGCTCCAAATTTTGGTGTCAAATAAATGGTTGACAAAGACATTAATGTTTTATTACTGCCCATAAACACACTGTCAACACAGGGCACTGAACTCTGTATGTCACGTTTTATGGCTGAGGCACCGCGGGCATCTGCACAGATATATCTGTCAATACTATCGAGTGTCCTCGGAGAATATTTCTCAGTCAATATTTAACATTTGTTGTTTAATGTAGATGAGGATTAAATGACGCATTTACCTGTTCACCAGTATCACCTTTACATCTGCTGAGTGGCCTTTTACATGCTAAATAATTCTGATATTCTGTACCTTTCAGTTATTCAATTATTACTCTTACACTCTACTTGCACCATTCAGTGTGCAAAGCCTTTGTATCTATTGACAATACAAAAGAAATCACCTGGTCTAAAACTATTAGCCGACAGAGAAAAACAGTGTACGGTAGAAACTCCCTAATCTCCAAATACTTGAGTTTTGACAATGATAATTCCTGTCATGATTCAGACTGAGATGTTATTACTATCACGGCATGCCAGGAGAACATTGTTTTGTGGTGCAGTGGCGGCAACATAGTTCACTGAGGTCCACTTTAATGGGCTATGCTTGATCTTTTGCCCCAGCACAAAAGAAAAAGATTATAGGGTAATTAGGCCACTAGTAGAAGGAATAAGCCTTTGTGATCATGAAAAGACCCTGTCAGTCAATGCCACAGCTTGTGGACATTTCTGTGAATAGAAAGATGTTTGAAATAGCTCAGATATTATGTAAGTCATTACTTTTCACATACAATTTCAGTTTGTGGCTTAATTAGTGCAGAATGAATAAAACCGAGGGCCATGAACAATCTCTCTCTATCAACCTTCTTGAAACAACCTCAGCCAGTAAATTTCCCCTGTGTGGAGACCTGCACAGAATTATTAATATGATAGTTTAAATATAGAAATAATGTATTTCTTCTGGCAAAATCAAAGTCATTATTCTATGCTTACTGTTTTTTAGAGCGGTATTCAGTTTTCACATGAAGGGGCACTTGGCCAGATGGTCCAGCTGGCCTTTTGTCTATGTACATGTGTCCTATCAAATCCCTGCATCTTACTCCTTTGTACCAAAGATCTTTTTGTGACCAGTTTGAAAACAAAAAACGGCACATGATGCCTTGAAAGGAAAAGTGGTAAATGATAGTTATGCCTCCATAATTACAACTTGATGAGACAGAGGGGCCTCTGTTTGAACAAGCAGGCAGTGGCCATTCTCCTCCACATCCAACATTTATAACAGGGATCTTTATTTTGTTCATCCATAGCAACCCAATCAGTGATAGCATGGACCACTTGGGAATGCGGTGTGGGGACATACAAAGCAAACTGTCACAATGATTGATGAGTTACACCAGAGACGTCTCTTTGTCCCCTTTGGCTATGTATTTCTCTGCACTCAATTTTTCTAAAACTGATGGTGTAGCCAACTAATTGCCGGCTACCAGATGCACATGTGCTGTCCTGTCACAACACCACCTCCCGAGAAAAGACACTGAACCAGAACGCATGTATTGTTAGTATCAGGTGTGTTTCTTAAAAGGTAGAACAAGGGCAGGAGACTCTGGTCCTTGAGAGCCATAGCCCTGCTTGTTTACCAACTGTCTATGCCCAGAAGCTCTAAGTTAAGGGAAAATAAGCAGGGATGTGACTCTCTAGGACCAGGGTTGCCAAAACACAACTCCCAAAAAATTACTACCAGAACTGCTCAGCACTCTATAAGCTAAAAAAACTATTTTGCAATTTTGGGACCCATAGAATATACACACTAGTTAACTGGGCTAAACTAAAATTATCCTTATAAACTTTCCAAATGATATTGGAAGGACTAGATGGATTATTGAAAAAAACAGCTAATGTTTAACCGATTCATTGCTGCTCTTTTGCTGTCAAGACAGAAAATGCTTTTTGGGCCAATGTTCGTCACATGTTCAGTGCAGAACTTTCACTACTGCCATTAGGCCACTATGGCCAGCGATGACCCTGGGGGCCTGGCATTGTACTGTGGACAAATAATTTTAAGCATGGCACCAGACATGGATTCCTTGCATATATAATACTATGTCTGTGTAACGCCATGAAAACACTTTAAGCTAAACATCATGCTTCCAGGCTCACAAGCAGTTCTAACATGCTGATGTTAAGCAGGTGAAAAATTCACCATGCTCCTATTCACAGTCTTTAGTTAGCATTAAACACTAATCACACTAGGTATTGGAATAATTTATATTTTGATATGATAATTGTTCTAGATTAAAAGTCAGGGGCTCAAAAAGTTATTACAATAGATCCTGAGGAGAAATTAATATGTGTACAAAATTTTGTAATAATACAGTGGGGCAAAAAAAAAGCATTTAGCAGCCACTAATTGTGCAAGTTGTCCCAATTAAAAAGAGGTCTGTATTTCATCATTGGTACACCTCAACTTTGAGAGACAAATATCACATTGTATGATTTTTAAAGAATTTATTCGTGTAATGATGCAGAAAATTAGTATTTGGTCAAAAACAAAAGTTCACCTCAATACTTTGTAGTGAAGACAGAAGTCAAACATTTCCTGTAGGTCTTCACCAGGTTTTCACACAATGTAGCTGGTATTTTGGCCCATTCTTTATGAAGATATTCTCTAGAGTTGGGATGTTTTGTGCCTGTCAACCAAGGTAGCAGGTGCAAAGCAGGAACACAGCAGAGCACAAAATCATCCAAGCAGGTAAATCCAGAGGCGTATAAGGGAAAGAGTTGAGTTGTGTAACACAGCAGATGATCTGATGGAGAATAGCTGAGGGAGAAGAGTTTATATGGACTGATCCCGGTCCATAAAACCAGGATAGGATCAGTCCAGAGGGTGAGAAAGGGGTCAACATGAACAGAAAAACAGAGTCATCAGGACAAACACAGGAGAAACATGGACCAGAAGGGAACTGAACCCAACAAAAACAGTATCCAAGACAACAGATGTACAAAGAAACATGAAGGTGAAACAAAATATAACCTGAAAATAAGCTGAACACAGAAACATGAGGAAAAACCAAAAACACACGGAACCTGAACTGAAACCAGACACAGACAGTGACAGACATTATAGGGACCAAAATATATTTCAATGTTTATCTAAAGTTAATATAAGCATCCCCTTTTCTAAATTAATTATGATACATACTATGTGTTATTATCATTTTGTTACTGGGAATAGTAGAACGCTGTAGTTGGTTATTTAGGAAGCGGATCTAGAGGAATTAGTCGCTAATGGCCACTTAAAAATCAATGTGTTGCCAGAAATGTGCTGTTCCCTGACAACAGTTGTTCCGCCATCACATATGTAACAGTCCCTAAATCAGGTGTATCTTGTCATGATTTGGGCACACTGAGAATTTGGTTTAACAAAACATTTAAACACACTCTGACAAAAGTGCCAAATGAGACCCAAAAAAGTAGTTCATGTACCCAACATGAAGTCTGTAGGACAACACATAACAACAAAACTTTATGTAATGATGCACAAAATGTTCACCCCATCATCTCATTTGGTGGACCACAGGACGTAATCTCCTAATGGCAAGTGTGAACAGGAGAAAGTAATACTTCTTTCACTGTTCACACGGGCACCTGACCTGTGTTTTAAGACAATATGAACCTATCCTTTATTGTAGAGGTAATGTACTGTGACATGCGCGCCTATTTGTGACAAAACTTCATGTTCATAACTCTGCCAAATATGTCCTGAATTAATGCAGCGATTTAAATTGCAGGAAAATGCTGAGTCAGACAAATGGGATATTGTATTGGTGCTATGTTATCCAATAACTATGATTCCCAAACAATGGATGCAAATGACAATGTATATAGGGCTATTATTCTTCATGAACTTTTTTTCTTCTGCATTAAAAAGGAAAAACGATAAACACGCTAGTGTGTATCCACCTCTATCGACAACTGTTCCTCTCTGTGGCTCCTATGGAAAATCCAATTTTACACACCACAGCCTTTGTAGATTACTTTCTGTTTCCTCCACCCAATTTTTATGAAGACATTGTAATTTTAATAACCAGTAAATACAGCTCTATGTCACATAGTATGCATAGACATACATAAAGATCCATCAAACAGATGCTGAGAGATGAAAGAGCAGATCTTAAATCAGAGCTGTTGTGGTGGGCTGCATCCATGCCATAGTCACAACCCTCCACCACCAACATCATAAGACTCCCTGGAGTGCTTGCTGATACAGATGTGCCTCATCATTGCTTGCATGTGACATTCAGAAACATATTATTCATCATATATGTCATGTAAACCCAGCAGCAACATGCTCTAGACAGATTTACTGCAATTTTTCCTACTTGTTGGGTAACGCTGGAGACGATACGTTCATACTGACTAGCTTTATTTTACAAGGTGTAACACTGGCACCAAATAAAAAACAGTAAAACACTTTTAGTGCAGTATGTATGTATGCAATAAAAATTCCATACAGCACAGTTCTGTAGTTCCCTGCTAATAATGCTATACCATTTTTATTGGCAGTTATTGAGACTTGTCAAACAAATACTGCAGCGAAATCCTCTGCGGCTCACATTCTGGCTAAACAATGCCCGTGTGGAACATACTGGACAATTGGATGGAAGTTGTTTGCTTCATAATCTTTTAATTCTGCACACAACACAACAAAAATGAGCAGAGGATTTAAGTTTCTAACTTGTCATAATGCAGGATAGCAAGATAATCCACTCCATTTTAAGATGTTATTAACCACAAATTAACACAAAGAAAGTGCCTCCAAAATGATCTGACTATCTATCCATCCCTCCACCCCTTAGCCAACCTCTTCTCCTCCCTTCCCTTGTTTCACCCTAACACTGGGTGTGTGCCGAGTGATGAACCATCCTCCATTAGCCTGGCTCACCTTCCCGAGCAGCCCGGCACTGTGAACAGTGATTAAGCATACTTTCCACTGTGTAACATACTAATTCAGAAAAGGGCCCAAAGCATAACAGCTCCCTTCAGTGATCATATTTTTCTCAGTAATTAGTGTGGCATTTTTGTCTCCTGTGAGAGCAATCCATCTTAGCTATTATGAAGGGGTTCTTTGTCTAAATGTGCACAGCTGTTTCCTGTGCATATTGTTGGGATCACCAAATTTAAGGTCTACCGAATATTGCAAAAGTCAATATATTATTAACACAGGATCAAAGATTTTAATGTAAAAGTGCAAACTTATCATTCTCATGCTCTTTGGTGTCTTCTAGCTCAATGTTTTGGTTTTGTGACCCACGAATCGCAGTGTTCTGAAATATTTAACACAATACAGAACACAGTGCGTTACCTGCCCTTCCCCAACCAGGAAAATGCCAGAAATTAACTAGTAAACCCAGAAGACAATTTAACAACTAATCAGATAGCGCTAATCGTGTGAGTTATCTGCAGCACGTGTGAGCCGATAGCTGTGCGCTAAACCCTACATTTGTCATGTGAGTTTGAAAGGTGAGGATACACAGTGTGTTCACAGTTTGCTTGTGCAATCATCACTGCCTGTCTTACACACATCTTCTAACACTCTGACTGTGTTCTTACACTCTTATTGCAAATATGCTTTTATGAGTCACACTGCAAAATGAGCTTTCTATAGACTGAAAAGTAGAAGCATCAACAATCCCAGAGCACTGACTCACTGCCAGAATGAAGAAGCTTTGTAGCTTATTGAAAGTAAACTTTCAGAGCCAAACATCTAAATATTTGAGTGTAATTAGTGTACGTTATACAGCCCAGCCTCTCTGTCCTCTATGTAGAGTAGTACTGTATCAATACAGTATTATCATTAAGAAGTACTGCATAGTTTGTTCACCTGCTTTGTGGTGGTTTAGCTTCTAAAAAAAACCTTTTCATTGTCATTCGGCTCATTTGTTCTGTGATCAGGCCTGTTCAGCTGCTCAGATCCATCTGCTTCTTAAAAAGCAATCAAAAAATCAACACATTTCCTCAGTCCCCAGGTGGTTGGACCCCGCTACACACATTGCCGCTACATATCAAGCAACTAAAAATAGTTCTGAGCTAAGGTATTATGCACGCCAAGCTGACATTCAGTCCAAGTATTTTAGCTTTTCGCTTTTTCCTCAGTCAGTCGAGAATAATTGTGCAGGAACTTATTTTTTTTAATTTTCAAATGAAATAAATATGTTTCGCTTTATAATAATTCACAACAACTGAACACTTGAATTATGACATTACTCATTACCATGTCATATTATTGTGAGTGGAGTTGTTCAGTAGACTTTTATAACTGTTATAACAAGAGACGAATACACATTAGCCCAGAGAAGCTCAACAAGTACTCCTCCTTCATACAAATCCCAGCAGGGATTATTGACACCATGCTGAGCAGCATTCAGAGGATTTCAGGAACTAATCTGAACTTCTTCTTCCTCTGAACTTCTCCTCCTCTTCCTCAGTGTAGACTGTCAGCAGAGGTGGAATAGATTCTTTCTCAGCCGTCTTCTTCTTAGAGATGCAGCAATGCTTTGACTGTAGATCACCCTCCTCCTCTCTCCCTGCAGTGCATGTGACAAAATTATAGTTCAATGCATAAGAATTAGAGTGCGTACCCAAATGTTCCTCTAGCTGCCCCACCTTGTTTGTCCGAGGCTTGGTTTTTGTCATGAACTCACTCTCAGTCTGAACAATGAAGTTAAGAGAGTGAAGGTGGTTAACCTAAGCGTGCTAAAAAAGCTGAAGTAATCATTTGGTTGTTTATGTCTGATTTTTACCTCAGCCTCTGGTACAATACCGCCTCGTTCTGGTCCGGAGGATTTGCATGTAGCACAAAGACAGATTTATATTTACACTTTATAGTCTAATTATCTCAATACCAAACACTGGAAATAACACGATTCTGTACAGTAAGTAGAGCTTGAGTCTAAAGATGAGTGACTTCCTTTCACACATTGAATATAGGATCTATATTGAACATAACTGCAAAATGATTATTATTATTATTATAATCTGAATACGTTGTGGTTGTATACTGCCTCATTTCTTTTTTTGTTGTTTAGTTTCCTTCTGTGTTTTTGTGAAATTCCATTCCAATAGAATAGCTATTAACTGAATAACACTAATTCCCTTTCTGACCTTTAATGATAATGACTGAGATATCGCCATTGATGATGGTTTATCTGGAACGTGTCATGAATTAATGACGCTAAGAGCACTATAAATAGCCCGAGCTGTACTTTGTGGCGGGAGATCTGGTGTCATTTTGGTAAAGTCTTGCTTCTTCCGCATTTGTTTTCTTCGCCATGTGTAAAGACTGATGGAGCAGACAGACAGAAGCTAAATTAGAGGCAGGTCTATGTCCATCTGCACCTGCAGTGAAAAGGAAATCAGCCTTTTCTCTGAGATCTATAAAACACAGTGTTTGGCCCCTGCTGTTTGCACTAAAAGTGTAAAAACTTTTGAGGATCATTCTGCTAAATGCGTTATCGTCGGATGACAAAGCTGTGCAAAACTGACATTTGTGTATATGAAAATATTGGCAGTTGTTAGACTAACTGTATAAAACACAAACCTAACCCAGTAAACCAGTAACACATTGTGTATTGGAACAACACAAACGTGAGCGAGTGAGTAAAACAATCCAGCTGTGAGATAATGAGACAGATCGCTGACTAGATATGGAAGAAGAGATGAATAGAAAACAAAATTACCTGAAATATTTATAACCTCTGTCTCTTTCATCACTGCTTTTCTCATAAGCCATTAAAGGGTCCTTGTGGGACCTCTTAATTGAGTTCCTTTTCGGAACAGAATATGAAAGGCTCCTTTTTATTCTTTCTCCCCCCACCACACGCACACACCTTCTTTTCATCTGGAAAATGGGCTGATTAAAATACAAAGAATGGAAGTTCTTGTGGGAAAGTTCATTGTAATCACTGGTGCAACTTGAGTGATTGATTACGTATCCTGTAAGACATTAAGTGGACACACTTTTTCAGGCTGGACGAACTGACTGCTGCAGTTTCACACATGTCTCCGTGTCTTAAGCAGACGTGTACCAGTCAGGACTCTCTGTGAAGTTGTCTTCTTTTTCTGAGCATCTCGTCAGTAGCTTACACAGATTATACGGATCAGGCCCCCGTGAACTACACTGCTTTCTAAAAATGGAAATAAGACATGAATGCATGCATCAGCCCTTAAGGTGAGCTCATTCTTTGAACTTTTACTGTAGTTACAACAACTTTAACAAAGTGAGGTGCCTTCTCTGGTAAAGCCTAACTTCCCAGATCAGTTATGTAGTTTGACATTTAGTTACTTTAGTTAGTTGATTCAGTTAGACGCTAGTTCTAAATCAGGACATGTAGTTAAATAAGCCACATGTTGTGAAAATACACGTGCCATTAAGATCTGAAATCGTCTGCTGCCATGTATTATTATTTTACTAAGCATCTTTAGCACAAACATTTCAAGAACATAATTTTGTTTTAGTTTCAGTTCATTTTCAGGTTGTAGCTGCAGGTTGTGAACAATCATTCGGCAGCCACCCAAAACTTTTGTTGTTTTCTGACTATGAGGTATCATGTTTTCACAAGTTATTCAGCAAACATAAAACCACACAAAATATTAAAAGACTCTTATAGAAGCCATTTCAGTTCTCATTTTAGTTTGGATAACTACTGTGTGCTAGTGTTTTACAGTACCTCGCAGAAGCCTACTTAATTCACTTCTGAGCTTGCGTTAGGGGTCAGATGAAGTATGTACTACATGGGGTACTGTAGATTGATTACCTTTCTCCAGCCTGAGTGTCTTTAGGTTTTGCTGATTTGAAGAATCTCCAGCTGAACCTGCTGCAGTGTGCTGCGGGAGTCTCTGTTCTGTGATCCCTCAGGTTGTATTTAGTGTGCTGCCATGCAGGTGAAGAGTGCGTCCGGGGTGAAAAGGGGTCTGTAATGATGGGCTGGTCTTGGTTGCTGCAGCAGCTGGTTTACTGAGACACAAGCTAATGATCCTTCATGCAGTTTTTATGACTCTCTGAAGGTTGTTCTTAGTCCTTACTTTTAGTTAAATAAAGGATCTGAATACTTCCTTACTTACTGATCAACACACAGGCCTGCAGTGCTGCAGCTGTTGTGTCTGAACACACTCATTCACTACTACCTGAATAATGTACATGCAGGAGTTCACTGAATAGTGAGCAGTGAAGTGAGATGGTGGAAACGAACTAATCAGCATCATATTGCATCACCACTAACAGCTGTTTCAGCAACAAGATGATATGTTTTTCATTTGTAAAATGAGAAACGTGTGTTAAGAACGTGTTTCATACAAAACCACTAAAGTGCGGGGCAGTAAATGTAGTGAACTATACATGAATAGGGGTTTGTTTCAGACACAGCCTATGTTCTTTAGGGTGTTGCTAATCAGTGTCATCATTGCAGCAGCCTTTTGGTGTCACATCATAAATTCTAGTATGCTGCCTGCGAAGAGAAATTGCCTTAAGGAGTGATCACATTATTGTGGAGTAATGGCACTTATATGCTCATTGTCTTTGCCGCGTGTACAGATGTTTGTGGTGTGTGGAACAGATCTGCTTAGCATTGTTGATAAGGTGACACTGCTTAGTGCAGCGTCCCTTTGATTTTTTAGGGGTTAAATATCAGAATCAGAAATTTTATATTAATCTCTGAGGAAATTATGAAACTGCACCATCCACCAAAAATTAGTTTTTTTACTTCATCCGTTGTGTGCATGTACAAATGCACATTCATCTTTTTGATTTCTGTGTGCGAGTCCTGTGCTTGTGAACATGGTCCTGCAGACTCTTGCCGTTTTATAGTCACCAGTGGAGAGGTGATCTATGCTAAATAGGAAGAAACTAGAACGTGCTTTCAACTGTGAGGACACTGGGATTCACCGACATAAGAGTGGAGGTATGAGCGAAATCAGTGGTTTTAATGTCATGAAGAATTTTCTTAGGACTTAAGAAGAAAATATAGAAAAGGCAGAGGAAGACATAGAAATCATGCTACAGGGCATGTAACTTTCAATAAATAAATTCTGTTAGCACTCCTTCTGCACATTTTCAAGCCTAATCATGAAGTTCAACAAATTTAATTTAGCACTTTCTAATAGATACTGAGATGATGAGGTGGTTTTTTTCCATATTCTTTCATTGAATCTAGGAATTTAAATCACATATGGTATTACTTTCCACTGAGTCACTAGGCTAGAAAATCATGATTTGAGGATGAGGATTTTTATTTCCTCACTTCCACATGATTCATTACCTGTGACAGATGAAGGAGCAGCAAATGCACTTGCCTCTTCTTTCTTTTAACTGGAAATGAAGAGCTGCAGCATTGGAAGCAATAGTTTGACTGATTAATCACTTCTCACTCGCCATCTACAAATGCCGAGCAGATGGTCTGGCAGAGCTAAAATTAAACTGCTAACAAATATGCAGCTAGCGTTGTGGATGTGACCTCGGTGTCAGTCGCTGTGTTGTTGTCGGACTCCTCTATTGTTCTGTTGCCTCTTGGTGAGCAGAGATGGCCACTGCATTGTAGTGAAGTGCAAAAGCATTGTGTGACGAGGGCGCACCTGCATGTGTGTGTAGGAGAGAGGGGAAGAGAGTAGGCTGCGGTTTTCCTGAGGTGAGAGATCAGGTATTATTTCATCCCTACTTTGATGAGATTTTAAAAAACATTGTCTGGGGATGTGATTTATTGCATTACATGGATAAGAGGGAAAAAAATAATTTATATTCCTAGAGGACAGCAAAGACATTTCTCTGTGTAAGCAGCAAATGGGAATAGTAAAAGTGCTGTTGTGACAGGATTTTAATGTGTTTATATGTAAACCATAAAAAGGCACTGACTGATGCTATGTTGTCTGGAACATCAGCAAATGCATCCATCCATCCGAGGAGATGTGTCTGAGGACAGTCCCACAGTGGATTTCCTGTGCAGGAGAGTATATTGAGATGAGGCCCAACTCTCCGTAGATCTCATTAGACTGGTCATAACATTGCAACAATAGTGGAAGGCATATTCATCTGGTTATTGTTTTTCTCCCCTTGCACCTTCCCAAAGCTTTAACATCAGCTTTTTTTTGCACTATCACTGGTTGTCGGTTAAGGCTACAGACGACACACGGACGACTGTGGTCTCCTGACATGTTTGCTCATTAGACTGTTTTACTGACGCTTATTATAGGGAATTGTTTGTTTTGCGATATACATGCCGGACGGTGGATTTGTTTTACCATGTGAATACTGATAGAAAAGCGAGAGGACTGTTTAATAGCTGTACACCTGTTTGGAGCTTGAGATTTACCTTTAGAGATTTTTAAGCTAATGAGGGGGAGTCATGCATGAGCTTGAACTGTAATTTTCAGCGTGAGGGAGGAGGAGCTGTATCCCTGTAAATCGAATGACAGAAATCAGGCCTCAGCTTTTCTGAAAACAAACAAAATAGTAACCACATTGAGTTGAAGCTGTTTATTGCAGGAGTGTGCAAATTCCAAGAAAAAAAAGTGAATAAAAAACATATTTTTCCTTCTGTTTGCCGGCACTGATGCCACTCCGCACCGTATTCTCCATATTAATGAAGCTTCTATCTAACTAAAACAGATTATCGCAGCCCTGCATTTATTACAAACACCAGTGTTAAGGCTGCATAATGGCAGAGTAATTATGAGCTGTGAATTGAAATATAGATTCACATCATCACTATGTGAAATCGTCAACAACAATGTGCTGTCTGTGGGGAATAGATATGGATTTCTTTGGCTGTGCATCTTTTTATGTCTCAATTACAATTTCCTTTACTATTACTTCTTGTGGAAATGAACAAAACCGGGAAGCAAAAAGCATTTTTTAGATCCTTTCCTTCCCCTTTAGCCTGACTTACGTAGGTGTCCTGGTTTGATGTAAACACCAGACACTGATCATCGACTGATAGTGTCATAGTTCAACGGTGGGGGGAGAAGAAGAAAAGGAGAGAAATGTGATATCAATATCTATACTAGCAGCTTTCTTAGGCTGTCATCAATGGTTAGAAGTATAGGAAATGAGCATATTAGCCAATGCTAGCATGCGCGTTCAAAGTGACTCCCTGTTTCTATCAGTCAGCTCCCTTGTCAGTTTGGGAATGATGAGGAATTGAGGAATGAAAGGTTGTGTTGTGGGCATTTGCGATTGAAATTAATACATATACTAAACATTGTGGCTAATAATGTAAAGTTAATAAAGATACAGTATAAACCTGGTTTCAAGCTGTAGCTTTCATTTCAGTTTTCTTTTTTAATGCAGTCTGCATTTCATTCATTTATTGTGCAGCACTCATCTGTGAATTAAATGCTTTAAATGTATATGCTTCTCATATCTGCACAAAGACATGTAAAATTAAAAATGCACACGAATCCAATGTCCACAGCTAAATCACTGTAAATTGCATAACTGCATGTCCAAACATCAGCTGTAAGGATACGCAGAACATGCAAATTAATGAACAAGCAGTAGACATACAGAGAAATGTGCTGAATTTTGCTTGCACAGGTTTGGTGGCATTTGTGTGAGGAGGTAGCAACCTCTCACAACAAGAGGCATGCATGACAACCTACAGCTCTTTGGCTTAGCTGATTCTCTCAGAGTGCCCTAAGACATTCATTCACTTTTAGCATTAGAAAACAACCCATTGACTCTGGAACCCATGACTCTTGGCCTCCATAGACTCCACCTCTGCCCCTGTCAGGGGGCTGCACGACCTGCAGAGCACCTCAGACCTCGAAGAGCTATCTTAGCGTAGAGCGTAACCAGGCTCTAAGCAGCAACTAACAGATGTGTGCTAGCCTTGAGCTGCTTGAGCTACAGTCTCATGCAATCACAACACCTTGTATCTCGGCATGGAGCATTCATTTGGTGGCACAGTGGTCTAGAGGCCAGTTGGCCTTTGATTCCTCTCCTGCCTTGCAAAAACAGTCTGAAAAGGTCACAAGAGAAATAGCTTTTTCTATGGTGTCTGTTGTTTTTCCTTTGGTAGGTGTGAGGTTTGGATAATGTGAACAATTCTCTATCATAGCTTAACTCAAATTGAAAGCCACTCAAAGAACAACTTTATCCTGAAGTGTTGATGGCTGAGTCACAAAAATATCTTTATACGAAACAGATACCAGACAGGCCAAGACAGTGCAGATGTTTGCAGATTGTTCACACATGCTGTCCACATCAACATGTTGTAATGTGAATTACAATTTAAATTAATTAGGCTTTTGAGAATAAGGTGAATTTGATGTTTGGACATAAAATGTGGGCAAACATCCTCTCAGGCGGTTGAAGGTGTGGCAGTTTCCACACAAGACTGTGACAGTCTAGTTATTGCAGATAGTGTAGACACTGCAACAGCCATTGTTGTTTGTCTAGAAAAGGACTTCTGTGGGGACACCAAGGAATTTTGCGTTCCCCATTCTCTCCATTGTGGCATCGTTGTTGGTGAGTGGAAGGTAGTTAGGCTGGGTCTTTCTGAAGTTAACAATCAGCCTATTTGTCTTGTCAACTTGAGGAGAGAGATTTTTGTTCCTGCACCAAAATGCTAGCCTTCGCTCTTCCTCTCTGACGAGTCCCACAAATATGGTGTCATCAGCAAACTTGATGACGACGGTGATACTGCTGGAGCTGGAAGTGCAGTCATGCACCTCTTGAGGACATGTCTGATGGTAGTGGCCTTGAAGCACTGTGGGGCAGCTTGGGCGGGGGCGTTGACAAAGATGAAACTAAAAATGTACACTAGTAAGTCATTCAGCTGCTCTGTGCGGGCTTTCAGCACATGACTTTGTTTGGTCCAGCAGCCTTGGAACAAGTCATCAATCAACCTGACGTGCATGTCTCTGGATGGTGGAAGGAAGTCAGAGTACCTGGAGAAACCCCACAGAGAGATGGGGAGAACAAACAAAAACATAAAAGCACATTTTTATGCTGATGATACCATCTCTTATGCTTTCATTACAGGCTACATGTAGTACATCTTTAGTAGTTTAAATTAGATATATTTTCAGTTGACATAATTGATTATTAATGGTATTGTCAAGACATGAACATGTATCACATGTGGAAAATCACGGGCATTTCATTTGTTAAAATTACAAATTACAAATCCTATTTTATGAAGACTTGATTATATCGGAATTGTTCTCTTATTATTTGAAATATAAATATGTCGGAATGTATTACAGACCATCTGACAGTTTGAACAATCTTCCTATCTGGAGTAGGAAGACAGATTGCCTACACAATAAAACTGTTTGATTTTGCAAACAAAAAATGAACATAGCAAGTAACTGAATTTAAATGCCTTCCATGCACCAGCTGACCTAACAGTGCTTAAATCTCAAATGGCATTTTCTACATTCAAGTCATTGTTTGGCAAAGCTTAAGGCTCACTTGGTTACCATCCTGTGAATAACATGGGAGCTTTATGAGGATTATGCCAAAGCTTCATGGCTTAAATTGGTTTTTAGGGGCGGGAATCCAGACACAAAGTGTAGACCACTGTCCTTTCCATGAGCCTCTGTGAATGTCACATGCTGGCGTGCCTGGCACTTAGTGTGTGAGCGAGGCAGCAACTGAGCAAATGAGAACTGGCCATGAACGCAAATACCATCAGAGGAATGGCGACAGATATGGCAAAAGGGCAAAATCTGACACGCGTTAGTTTCCACTGGGAAACAGCCAAGTTTATATAGAACCACACACATTGACACATTGCTCAGTGTGTGTTACTAAATGTAACCTACCTATTTTACACTTGACACTGTTGCTCTCCGCTGCAGGAATTCATAGCTTGAAGTCATTTCACACCACTGACACGTATTCCAACTGCTTTGTTTTTATTATCAGTCAGCGTGTTCTGCCTGTCAGTCATCCCAAGTGCTCTAAAAGCCCGGTTCTCCTCCTTGTCTCTCCTCTGCCCCCCCACCGCACATGTGCTTTGAAGGGGTCACTTCAGTTAGAGAGAAAACAGACCCAGCAGTGGATTTTCAATTGAATTGTCAGAAGCTGGCTGTTTTAATAAATTCTGCCCAGTAAAAGGGCAGGGAACCTTTTGTGAAGTGGCTTCACCCATAACGCTCAGCTTGGGTGCTCTCCAGTGTACCTTGTCTGCCAGAACCAGCTTCCCTGAGATACAAAAAAACCTGGCATGTCTTCACTGGATAAGAAAAACTTGTGAGCAGATTCTCACTCAGTATGTATAGAAACACAATACAATACTTGTCTTAATCTGAATGAAATGTAAGCACCACTCTTTTAAGCAATGGAGATCAAACATTTTCTCAACATCTCTCCCTTATTTGTGTACCAAACAGATTTTTTCATATTTCCTACTGCAATGCTTCGCCATTTATGCCATTATCAAAACAAATATTGTATGAATGAATAATAAAGACTTGGGATGTTGGGAGAATTTTACCATTTAGTAGCAGTATGACAGAACATAACCATATTATTATCACATAAAGTAACAAACCTTTACTGTTATTATTTACTTAGAGTCGTGTGTTTGGCCCTCTGATCCTTAAGATCACTGCAGAGGAGTTTCTTTGTGGGTTTGTCATTGTGAGTGACAAATTTTACAATACACGTAGAAATGATGGCGAATATCCAAACGGTTAATGGTGCAGCTTCAAAACATTCATGCTAAATGGGAATTGCAAAAGCAGCAACCAAGTGGCAGCTATGGGGTTACAAAGAACGCTCAAATATACTATATAGTGGCACATCAGCAAACTGACTGTCATGTTCAGAGCAATATATCGTAGGCCGGCAAAAGCTCATAACATATATACATCGAGTACGGCCTGCAGCGCTGTGTCTATGAAATTCCACTAGGTTCTGCTTTATTGTTTATGAATGTCACTTTTATTCATGACTATAAATGTGCTGTTTTTTCTTCCTAATGTGATCCAGTCTTAGTATCTAGGTTATAGTGATAATGTGCATACAGTGGATTCTCACTATTTATACTACTCAACAGCGTGAAGTGTGGCCTGCTTTTTTTCCCATTATGTAGCCAGCTACCTCAAACACAGTGCTATGACAGTCCCAGCAGTATTGTGATGACCAGCACTTAGCATGGTGCTCCCCTGCCAAGAGCAGCAAAACAGTAAGACTGAGAAGAAGCAGACGACTGGCAAAGAGTGACATGAGGAGACGTGCATCAAAAAACTATGCTAGCCGATTTCAGGCCACTTGCTTGTGTGGCTTCTGGATTGGAGTCTGCATTGCTTTGTTGCCTTAGCTCTTATTTTGTCTGGTCCTGCTGCAAAATGTCCCGTCTCATCGTAAAACATAGCTAAGCCAATTATGACACAAGGGCCTGATGTGGTTGTGTTTGAACTCCCTCTGTCAGAAGTGCATCACATGTTCTGTTTAGAGAAATGGTTCAACAGACGGCAAGGTCTCTGTGATCATACACCTTTTAAATTGTTTCAAAAAGTGTTGTGGAGTCATGTTTATTTATTGGTTGCCCACGATCACAAGCAAATCTATTGCTCCCTGCAAATCAGATTTTTACCCAGACTTCCATTTTGCCAGCGTCTGTGAAAGGCATGAATCTTGTTGAGATAGTGAGACGTTTGGGAACCCCGAGGAAACCATTCGATTGGCTGTGACATTGAAAAAGCATACCTCCAGAAACGACACCTCTGGCTAGTTATCTGCTCGAGTTGAAAAACGTTTCTGGCTTTGTTGAGAGTCAGTGGTGAACTTTTATTTGTTTAAACAACCTGAATTCTGAGATGAAAGTCCGACTATGTCTGATTAGCCTGCAGCTGCGTCGCATCGTCAACATTAGACTTAATAAAATCTTGACATGTATAGTGTTATTTACTGTAAAGGCATTACTGATGTTTACAGACCCAAATCAGTAAGTCAGTAAAACCCAAACTTATGCACAGCGCATTTACAGCCAACAATAAAACCCCCACTTCAATTAGAATCCGTCTCTTGGCCTTGAGAAATCATGATGCAATGAGGGGCCCATTCATGCAGCTGGAGCAGCCTCCGGCCTGTTGAATCCTCCTAAATAATTTGACATGGACAGCAAGGAGTAAGATTACTTTATATCGGCATGTATTTCTCTTATCTTTATGGTGCAGTCTGGAGATAAGAGCAGATCATCCATGCTGGCACTGTGTACTCACGCTGCAAGAGATGCATACAATTATGCAAATGGTTTTGGAAGTCATAAAGCCTTGTTGAGAAACCCACCTCCCCCTTTTCCCTCTGCACTTCCCGCTCCTTCCACTCCTTGGCTGAGAGAAAACCCACGGTTTTGGAAGACAGTGAAGGTGGGCTCGTGAAGCATGCCTGCATCTGTAATGAGAGGAAAGAAACACCAGGAATGGAAAAGGCAAGCTGGGAAAATATTTCAAAAGGACGAACCGGATGAAATTGAAGCTTTCTGACATACCTGTATTGCTTCCATCATCCTGTGTGTGTGTGTGTGGCTATGTATTCATCAACATATAGCGTGGTTGGTCAATCCTCTCAGCTGACTGATCACAGATTGCCCCCGCCGTGGTCAAGTATAAACACAGTTAAGGGCCGTGTAGCGTGTAGGTGCTGTAATTATATGGTGCAAGTGGTGTGTGAACAAGTACCCTTAACTGTAACGCTCTTTCCATTTTTTCTGTTTTCAGGAAACCCAACGCATCCAACTGTGTAGAAATGCTTCAGCTGATCACATAACAATGCAGAAATATCACAGCCCAAAAACAAAACACAAGTCACAAGTCTTTGCTTTAGATTAAAACAAAGATGCAGACTCCTCATGTATCTTCCAGACGTTAATGCATCATATTGACACCAATACGATCATCAAGTTCACAGATGAAACAGCATGTGTGAATATTAATCTGTGACTCTGAGCAAAGGTCTCTATACTTTGAGCAGATAAATGTACATGAATAATTCAGATTAAGTGTGTGCAGGTTACATCACAGACACTGTCAATGTTAATCAGATAATGCTGATAAGATAATTTGTATGGATCCCACAACACAAGGGCAAAGAGGATAATCATACTTTCAGATGAGCTAGGACAATACATAATATAATGAGCATGATGTGGAAAGCCTTCAATACAGTGCTGTTCTTTCCCCGGCATCAAGACATCTAGGACGGATAAGATAATTATCAGACTGCTTGGCGTGTTCTACATTAGCTGTGCAGAGTGATTATAGGAACCAACTGAAGTTCAAGGCTGATTTCTGAACTATTATCGCAGACTAATAGTAATAAGGAATCTTTGGATGATGGGGGCGAGTTATGAGGGGATGAAAGTAAGACATCCCAGGACAACATTTGACTTAGGAAGTCACTGTGATAACATCTGGCATGTAGATTGGCCAGACTAAGGTCTCAGGCTGATAATACAGTTTAGAATCCAACAAGGATGACACATTGGAGTGAAGCGCGATGGTGTTTTTCACTCTAATTTTATGTTCTAGTGCATAGAGAAAGGTGCCTCCATTCAATTATAAATATCATCATAAAAAAAGAGAAAAATGTCAAAATACTTAACAGGATGAAAATTTGTGCTTCAACGAGATACAAAGCAAGGTGTTTTGTTTCCAAAATCTTTCCCACTTTTAGCAGCAGTCTAAATGAATTCTGTGGTCGCCCTGAAGACACACTGTGACACACATGTGACAACACATGCAAATAGATAAAACATAATCAAGGAAGAACACATTATTCACTAATTTTAAAACACATAATAACAGCACTGCAAACACCAGCAACACAACCAAATACAGATATATACAGAAACAACGAGAGATGGCGGGTAAGAAATACAGAACCACTGTCCAAGCTAGAAAATGAAGTTAACAGGCATCACTAATAACAAATAACTGATTCAAAACTAGAAAACAAAACAAAACAGGCTAGTAAATACCTGCTCTAACTGTATCAGAACACAAGAGTTGGTGGTTCATGTCCCACTCTCTCCCTAGTGCTGGTCCCAAGCCCTCATAAATGGTGGGAGTTGCGTCATGAAGGGCACCCTGCATAAAATTCTTGCTAAATCAAAATCACAGAGTGATCTGCTGAGGCGGCCCCAAAAGGGAGCAGCTGAAAGTAACTTACTATACTACACTATTGCTATAGGGTTGTTATTTTACTTAGCATAGCTGTACATCTTTCCTCATTTCATGATGCAAAGGGACACCTTTAACATCGTTATGAGACATCAAAGGATTTTGAAAAGCATCAGTATTTGGTGACTTGGCATTGAGAATGGGCTGATGTTGTTCTACCACCCACCCATCCTTGACACCTTTGGACACCTATAGGCTGCGCTGCTAGATTGAACCTTTGGGTCAAGTAGTAGATACAGACTATTCCTATTGATGTATAGTTATGATTATGAAAACCATCCATGACAGGACTTGGTGGAGTGATTACATTCAAACTAGTGTTGATTTTATCAAGGAAAATTATTGCCAAATACAGTCATCGACAAACATTCTCACATGACAGAAACGAGATGAGATACAACATAAATGCTGATCGTATGACGGCAACTTTAATAAAATATGTAATGTAATATTGTTGACGAATAAAAACGGGACCTAATGTGTTTTACAAAATACTAAAATGTCAAAATCAAGACATTATTTTCTGTGCTAGTGTGGGGTTCTTGTTTTCTTTTGAGAAGCACAGCGGTAAGACCCGAACCGGACCCACTGAGCCCAGGCCCACCCAGCTTTGGTTTGTTTCCATTTTAGAGGAAACTGCAGTGTCTTCTGTTTTGCAATTAGGTGGTGCTGATTTTTTTGTTCTTTTCTTGTTCTTTAAAACTGACACTGTGACTGTTTTCTGGGAGGACTGACCATAACCGGGCTTCGACTCTTCGTTTCGTTGTCAGACCAGCCCTTTTACAGAGTTCTAACATGTTTGGTTAGCAAAATAAATTGTATAGTAAAAGTATATAATAAAGTAAATAGTAGTTTTGGTTTCAAACCGTCTTTCAAACCTATCCACTACATGTATCTCGATTTGATACTGAATGCCTTTTTGGCACGACACCGGTCATTGGAACTTCCTGGTCACACGAGATCATCTCAAAAAAAAAAAGTCTCAAAAACTAAAATGACACCTTGATGCGAAGACTAGAATAAAACTAAAATTAAGCCAGACGGCCAAAAACAACACAAGTTTTCTTCATTTGATTGATTTCGCCTGTTTGCAGATGTTGCCTTAAGCTACAGCACAATGAGCTACGACCACAGAATTCAAGTAAATTGGGGTCAAATCATACCTGTAGCTAAGCACTGAAACAATTAGTTTAAACATCTTTGAATATATAACAGCAAAAAAAAAGCATGTCTGCACCACAATAATGATCAAAGGAGACGTGACTTGTTTCAAGGACATAATCTCTTTGGTCTATTTGTTTGTCTCTGTTGCTGCTCCTGCCAGTAATCTCTGGAGAGTGGCTGTGTTTTTGGATTGATGCGGACCGTGCAGAGAGCCTAAAGTGCGCTGCAGGCAAGTGTCACTTCCCATTGGATGTTCCTGGTAACTACTATACATGTTTCAAAACAAACTGTCACATGCCGGGTCTGAGATGTTTTCATATCTCAGACCCTCTTTAAACTCAGTGACTTTGACAAACTAAAAACAGCTTATGGCTTACAAGCAGGGTGATTGGGGCATGGTATCAGGTTACAAAGACGCATCTTTGAGTGAAGAGATGAAAGTGACCTCTACCACCTTACACTATACTGAATATGGAAGTGGAGGAATAATGTCTCTCTAGACTAGCTAGGTGTGTGAAACGAGAAGTTGGAAGTGTTTTGAAGATAATGTATACCCAACTGTGAAACACTTCTAATAAGGATCCTACACAATTATTGCTTACAAGATGACACAAACAACACCTGGCGGTGTGCATATTGCATAAGCAAAACAAACATAACAAATAAGAATAAAATTGCATGAAGAATGTATAAGCAGAAAAAAAACATTGCACCTTATTTTTTATACTCTGCCAGAAAGAATAAAAAGTTCCCACTGCAACTTCTGAGACATGTTTTTCTCCTCTCTGTCTGTGTAATTGCACTTCACTCTCAGATGCCTCTCAACATATTTGATACATTGACAAATTCCCCCTTTCAGTGTTCTCATCATGGCTTTTCCCTGGAAATGTACAAGAGAGAGGAGGAGGAAGGCGTAGAAGACAAGCAGAGAGCAAGCCCTTCTTCCCAGATGGGTTGTACCACATCGATTGACTGGTGAAATATATCTCATATCATATAAAAACCAGCTCTGGGCCATGATATCTCTTTAGGGAGAGAACTCGGGGTCTCCCAAAGGTTTCTGGAAAACAATTGCAAGCTTTTGCTGCAACCGAGAAAGCGAAAACAATCACAGTAGACCTGCTGCATGTGCTATGTTCAGCATAGGCTACAAAAGCCCCGGGAAGTGGTTGAGTTCTTTGATTTGTTAGAAATTAAGAGCGACTTCAAACATATCTTCTTTTTTATACCAATTATCATTTGTAAGAAACAAAATAACATTCTCTGGTCCCTTCCCGAACCCCCAGAATGCATCGGTTTGTCAGTGGTGTCGCGCTGGTATTGGGCAGAAACATCATCATCAACAGACTGACTTCATCTGAATTAATTCAATTTTTACACACATGTTCAGCTTTACACACTGGTGACATGGTTCACATTATCACCTCACAGCAAAAAGTCTGTCAAATCCAAAATGGAAACACAGTGACGACGTGTTGTATAAAAATAAAGAGCAAGTGACAAATACATTAATACTGAACATATCAGTGAAAAAATTCCAAAAAAACTAATTTTATGTGTCTAAAAAATCTGATCAAGTGTGTGTTTACAAGAATTCAAGTGAATTACAAGTGGATTCTTCTTCTTCTTCTTCTTCTTCATGGTTTAGTATTTGGTTAAACTTAAGCAAAAATCACCGTCTTGCTTAATAGCAAAAACATTTTAAATTGACTTCAGGCACAGTGTGTTTATTAACTTTTAATACTTTATTTTTTAATACCAAAGTGCTTTTGTTGCCTAAACTTAATCACAGTCACAGGAGGTGACATCGTATTGTCATTCTGTTGCCGTTAATAAATGTAGTAGGTGATTTGTTCTAAATTGATCCAGCAGTACATTCCCAACACAAACCTAATCGCTGTTGCACTTGCATGGGAAATTTGGAGGACAATATTGCTATAGCAATGCAATAAAGCTGATATTTCTTTTCAGTCTGGATTTAATTGTGATGTTGATGAGGGCCAAGAAAATGCCTGCTGCAAAAAATCCTAATCCCTGATCTCCCGCAATTAATATTTCCCTAAAAACAGACAAAAATTTGTAAAATAGAAGACAACATATCACAGTGCTCTTGGTGGTAGAGACGCACACACAACACTAGACCGAAGTAGAAGACTTCCACACTAAAAAATGATCTTTTGGCTGCTAGCTGCTTCTGAAACCACACCAATGGCCTTGTGTCGTAAGTAACACTATTTTTTTTTCCAATTGAAAGAGAATAAATATGTAATGTCCTCTGGGTCTCAGTACTTTCATGCAGAATCCGATGCAAGGCCACTGACGTTAATGCCGATCAGAATTCGAGGGACAGGTGCTCGTGTCCTAGCTATCAGGGAAACTTGTGGGGATACAAGAAACTCTCGAGAGCCATTAAAGCTTGACATTTTCAAAGGGGTTGATAGGGGACAGAATGATGAATGAGCAAATTATCTCACTTCATCTACACAGCACTGTTGTCACAGTTAACCATCAAAAATCAAAACATATCTGTTTCATTCGTCTACCTATCCATAGCATCAAGGTCAAAGGGCTATCGTAATTGAATGCTGATGTAGGCCGATATTAATCATCATTTTATTGTCAGGCTCAGCAGTGAAGTGGGCAGAGCTGCCCTGTTTGGCCCAAGATGGAGTATGCAGAGGAGAAAAGACCAATTTCCTCATTGTGAATGGAAAGTTCTCTAAAGCAGTTTGGAGTGATTTGTCATCAATCACAGTACAGTCCCCCTGAGCTGGGATTTGAGGGGAAAATGAGAGAGAAAGAGAGAGCGAGAGAAAGAGAAGGGGTCGGACCACTCTATTACCTGAGCACACTTCACAGTGAATAATGATGTAGGACATAAAAGAATTTCTTTAAAATGTTGCCAGCATGGATGTGCAGGTTCAGCAACGGCATAAAATATGTTTAACATTTAGGACCCCCCTGGGTGAGAACTGGAAAACATCATACAAAAGCTGTGCGTCTGGTTCATAAAGTATTATAAAATATCTTTTCTTTCTTATATATGGACAAAACCTGAAACAAGGTTTCTGTCTGAAAGTGATTCCACATTACAATCACGTCGTCCGACTCCCTTCACATTCTTTTAGCTCATTTGATAATATAAAAAAAATGTCATATCTATGACGCAACGTCAAGCAAATCTGCTCATTTGTCTATTTCACAAAAATCTCCACAGTACAAGCTTTGACATGTTTGCCATTAATATTTTATAAGTAAGTCCTGAGGATTTTTATCTGAACTTCACACTGGCTTTTTCCAAACCGTCCAAGGTCAGTCACCCGCTTGTATCAAGGACTTTCTCTTGTGAGAATCCAAGCACGCCACTGAAATGAACTGATGTAGTACAAGAATGTGCTAAAAAAGGAGAAAAAGAAAACTGGTATTTTTTCTATGCAGGTTTCAGCATGGGAAAATTGTCCCTGTGACCAGTAGTACATTTTTTATACTGAGCAGGTCAATGCCCTTGCACTGTGCTGCAAGGCTTTCTCGCAACTCTTGTTATGCAAAGCAAAGCAACTGCATATATGTGTTCTGCAGCACGGTGGGTTTGCACCTGCTAAATTTTTTAATGAATAATTGAATAAAGCACTGTATATTTCTGTTAACTCTGAAAGCCAGCAGTTCTTGCTGTTGTCATGACATTAATAATGAAATTATGTAGTTCCATTCCCTTAAAATGAAAATCTCTCTGCTTGTGTTTGCTTTTGTGCTGCATTTTAGCTGGAAAAAAGTATCTTAGTATTTGTATTTACAGAACAATACTATATATTTATGCATTTTTACATATTTCTCTAAGGATTTTTTTTTAAATTTTCTGCAGTTACACTAACTTATCATTACAATCACATCACTGTATGTGAGCATTGCCTGTAATATCAACTCTGCATAATTGCAGCTAGCATAAATTAGCATTTTTTACCTACATATTATGGTAAAATAGCTGCCTACTGCAATATCTTTTCGTCTAACATTGTCTGTTATGATGTATGTATATATATATATATATATATATATATATAAATACCATAAGTTGTCAATAAAGATGTTCTATATCAGTCAATATTCAAATGCTAATGGGATTAAAATATTCACCCCCTGACCTTCGTGAATATCTCTACACTAGATTCAGGACTCCCACAATGTGCATTTACTGTAATCCATGGTCTGGAAGACAGCATCAAGTCACAGGAGACTATCTAATATGTTTTATATTAGTCATTCACTGTACAGCTGACCATTGCACGGGTTGTTTGCACTAAAGAGAGCCACTTACACTTAATCTGTAATATGTTATTTAGCTTGAACCTTTATTAATTTAACAAAAGTGCAAATAATTTTTTCAATGACAAAGGTAGGGATGTTCCATAAGTAAAAAAAAAACATTATAGTTTGGTGTCTGTAACACAGAAACATTGGGGCAGACACATGTTTACCACGGTGTTACATCAACTTTCCTTTTAAACATTTTGAAACTAGATACTAGTTGTTATGGTTTTGCAAGTACAGTGGTGTAGTATAGTAGTGAAGTCACTTTATCTGTGGACGCCATGTCTGATTCTTCATTATCTATACACACATCTTTAATATGAGGTCTGTTCTGCAGGCAGGAAGTGCTTGCATAATAACTCACCAACTTTTGCTGATAACAGTCCACATCTGTTTTTTCCTGGGAACAAGTTGAACCGTGGACTGGTCCAACGTGTTTCCATTGACATTCGGTTTATCTGACATGAGCCTGCGCACACAGAACTGAACAAAAATTGATGTATAGTTTTGTGTTTGTCTAATACACTTTGCATTACTGGATGCAGTGTTAGACTGTGTGAAGCGATGGTTTTTTAACGTACTGCCACGGTGCTCGAAGGTGACACATTCAACAGTGCTTTGGCCTTTATACACCATGATACACACAGTCATCACTGAGTACTGTGTTTCCCTCCCAGTACTATGTACTATAAATTGTAATATACCGAAATAGTGATGCAGTCTAAATTTCAGCGGCAAGACAGAAATGTGAACATTAGCCAAAATGGTAAATGCATTAATTTGGTATAATCAGTGATCAGTACCCTCAATATGGAGAGAAGCTTCACGGTGGGTAGGTTTTATTTTAGCTTTTATCCTTAGAAATGAAATGTAGAATATTAAAAATTCTTCAACCAATGACACTAGAACACTCAGTTACTAAACCACACAGTAAAAAGCTTTGCCAGGAGCACTAAACTTGGCATCTATCATAAGAGTAAAATAACACAATTAAGACTCTATACTGTACTGTGCAGTATTACTTAAAAGCTCACGTCACAATTAGTCACCTGTACCCTGACAATAAATTAAGGTGAAACCATTCACCTGAGACAACTGTCATAATTTCAGTAGCTTTGCTGAGCCAGTGTTGGCATGAGATGAGATACACCCTATTAGTCCTGGAGGGAAACTGACTGGCATGAAGGACAATGAGACCCAGCAATGGAAAGAATCTAAATGCCAAATGTCTGACTTGATTGCTATTTGGGGAGATGGCACAATTCAGTCAGAACCGGAAGGCACATAGTGTACTGTAACCAAAATATGCTGGAAACAGAAGCAGATGTGTCAACTTTTGTTATTGTTGCTGTGCACACGCTTGTCTTCTGAATATTGCTGTCAGCTCAGATTAATATTGGATATGGACTACATCCAGGACTACATACATATGAGTGGGAATTAAGATCTTTGTATGTATTGTGTGACTGCAGATTGAATGCTGCTTTTAGGAACAGCAGGAAAACTTTACCCAGAAGTCATCGGGAGCTTATTCTCATCTACACATCTTTGCCTTTCCTTACTAGGAAATCTATTCTTTATGCTAGTTTCACCAATGTACACTTGGATTTAAGGTGATGATTATTATAATACTGGCCTGTAGTATATGCAGACTCTCACAAATGATCTGAAATTATCAGGTTTGAATTCTTTGGCACCTAGGTGAGGTGGGATTTATTTTTTCATTAACAGTGGCATCCACTAATCTGTTGCTAGAGGTCATGGTAAGAAAAGAAAAGAAATATCTTGTATGTTGAGTACAATAGATTTGGTTTATTCTGAACATATTCGAAGTCACAGTAATTTATTTAGTTGTCACATTATTTAGTCTAAAGTTTGAATTGAATATCTAAGCATTGTGTTAACTGTAAGTAGAATATGTTTTTCTGCAGTGTCGCTTCTGTCTGTATTTATTGAGTTAGTTTTTTCCTGTGCTGGCCATAGCCATGGCCAGGGGCATTGTAATTTTCTACTGTCCATCCGTCCCGTCAACTGCGATCTCAGGAACACCTTAAGGGAGTGTGTGTGACCCTTCCACTTGGACTGAAAGATGAAGTGATTACATTTTGGTGATCAAACGACGAAGGTTACTGTGACCTCACGTTTGGACCATATTTGTGAGCATGATACCACAGAAATGGCTTGATGGAAAATTCCTAAAGTCTCGAAGTCAAAGGTCAATTTTATGGACCCCCTCTATGACCTATTCGTCTGAATCAGAAATCAGAGGAAATTTGGTACAAACCACTTTAACTGAAGGATGCTGATCTGGGTAAAAAATGAAAAGTAGGTAACTGTGACCCTGTGTTTATCTCATCACTGCCGTATCTCAGAAACCCCATAAAGATATCTGGTATAACTTTTCTCATGCACAAATAAGTCTGGACAGATATGCATGTGCTGCAACGTAAGCGTTTGGTGGAAAAACAATCACAAAGCAGCATTTTCAGTTTAAAATAGCACTGGTGCAGGTAATGTAACATTAACCTGTTTTAGAATGCTAATTAAGTTCAGCCTAGAGTGATTATTTGAAATGCATTTTGGGGCATTAACTTTCACTCTTGCTGCAGAAATTGCCCTGATGCTGTGTATTTTAAGGTTCACAGCAATATATATATATATATATATATATATATATATACACACAGCAGTAGTTTGGAAGTGATTATTATGAATCAACTTTTATCTCAAGGAATAGAAAGTGCTTACTGCCTACTCCATTCCTAACAAGTTTAGCTCTGTGGCCTCACACATGCACTACAAAACCCAACCTCAGGACTCCAATCCACCAATCTATACGTACAACATCCATATGGTATTAACAAGAACTGAAATATGTGCACTATCACTACTGTGTCCACTACCACACATCAAACTATGTAATATTTTTAATTATTTTTAAATGATGTGCTCTGTAATCTTTTTTTATATGTTACTACATATCTATTTTTACTATTACTGTGTAATTTTATACTTAACTCAAAATTAACTTCCCGCATGTACATAACACAACCTTTGCACTATTTTTCTACTGTTTATTGAATGTCTGTCTGCACTAGAGAAGCGGCTTTAAATCTCATTGTACTTGTGTATACTGACAATAAAAGGCATTCTATTCTATTCTATGCAAGCATTCATGTGTGTATGGAAACATGTAGATTGATCCAGCAACAAATTCCAGGACAAAATGGATGCAACCTTGGCAGCAGCTCTAGTTTCCTTTTGAAAAAATTCAACACTGCTTCCTAAGCTGATGGACGTTCATCTACTGATAATACATTCATCAACATCGCTGGCACTGCATTTGTAATGATGACAGTTATTACAGACTGGCTCAGTTTTAAAGCAAAGGGAGATCTCGCCTTGAATTAGTCCTCTCACAATGAATGTCCTCTTAAAGCTTGCTGTGAGGGCTGCAGGAACTCTGCTGCCAGTGTGTGAAAAAAACAAGCTCGAACACCACATGAAAGACAGGTCAGAGTCCATTATCTTGAACAAAACACAGAATAGACTGTTAAAGCTCAGCAACAAACATAAGCAATTTACCACTGACATTTGACAACCACAGAACTTTAGTTTAAAACTGCAGTTTTAGATATTGTAGACATATTCACTGCACAGTGTACTTAAATTTACACTTAAATGTACCTCAGAAACTGTGCAGCAATGCTCTACCAAGGAAAAGAGCTATTTGGTGAAGTGGATATCAGGGATATATGGCTCATCATCATTCCCATGCTATATTACACTAAGGCCCTTAAACTGCCAGTGCCCATCCCCAGAGAGCAGTCCTAATACCTTCTCTTCCACAGTCTTTGACCACAATAATAATGGGTAGCTTTTTACCACACAGCATTCTCCAGACTCCAGCATTGTTCAGAAGGGTTTTTCTCTGCTACCTCCTAACTTTACAGGCAACACAGACAACCTCTCATTTATCTGTCATAAAACATACTTTTTAATCGTGAAGGTTAGGTGCAACACACAGTTTGCATCACAAGAAGACTTTTAAGAGAGGTTCTTGAAATGTTCTTTGTTTCTGTTTGTCGCTCTACAGCTGCCTCTCTCTGTCTTTTTTACACCCTCAGACAGTCATAGGAATGTACTGTAATTGGAGATAAACAGCATTTATCTTCTCTATTGTCCCTGAATAACCCTCTGGCCCATCTCAGGTTTATTAGGCTCTTTATTGCAGTAGTGTGAGAGTACAGTACTTGACATTTTCATCTACCTAGTAATCTTTTATACTGCATTTATAATGATACCACCCCTTGGAAAATGAACTTTTATTCATACCAGCAATTAAGATCTTGTGCAGTTTGTCTTGGCCACCGGGGAATGAAACAACCTGAGGAATCACTCTGCTAATGATGGCCTGTCAACGATGCAGCTGTCTGGAATAAATCGTCAAGATCCCTTCATAAACAGCTATTCCCCCAACATCTAGCACACAGCCACATAAATACACAGCCTTAGTCAAACTTTGTTATGTTGCCAACTTTGTACGTAGGATCTTTTCAAGCAGGGGGAACGGCATCACATTGAAAACTCTGACTACATTTTTCTGGGAAACCAATATGGACAGTTCACACGCTATTTATTTGATGACCATTGCTATGCCTCGTGCTTTTGCTCTGGTACGACACACAGTGGCAGGTTTATTTCTAGGAACTGGCAGTTGTTTTTGAACAGCGAGTCCGTGATTTCAAAAAGGTGTTCTCTCCACTTCTCTGTTCTTACCCATCATTGGTTCTGTAGGATCGAATGATGAGTTTAGTCGTAGCAGCTGTATCAGTTCTGTAGAATAAGCAAAGCTCTAACTGGCTTAACATAACTTTTTTAAAGAGTAAGACCACATAAAAGGGTCCTGAATATGGACATCATAGATGATATTAGGTTAAACCCTTTAGTCCCCCAGACGATTCAGTTCAGATTGCTAGCTATAAAAGCTTTACTTTTTATAGTTAATGGATCTGCCCTGTTCCACGTGTGTACAGGACAGAGACCAGCATTAGTTCTAAAGAGACATTTTAATTAATCTTTAAACCCACAAAAAAGTCTCGCTACCGATACAATGATTTCTGTAAATGGGGATCTGACATTTGCATCTGGCATTAGAGTTGACAAACACACCTTAATCCATATTTCACATTTTGTGTTTGGTTTTGTAAAGGCTAAAGTGGGCCTGCCATGAAGTTAACAGTGTGCTTGACACGTGAGATTGACGTTTTCCTCTGTATTTGTTCAAACGCTCCTGCAAATGATGCTACAGAAAGAACACAAGCAGCATAAAGTAAGACCATTCAGTGATTAAGGACAGCCTGGTGTGTCATCTCTTGATAACCACTTCCAATCACGACAGAGATGAGGATTTGGTCCATTAAAAACATCACACAGCAAAGAAGTTTGGTTAATCCAACCAGAAACTATACATTTTCTCACTTTTCAGTACAAATACTTTGGAAAAGCAGCAGTCTCAGTCTCTGAGGATGCAAAATAATTCAAGACTTCATTTCTCCCCCTCAACAGTATCATATGTCAACTCTGATGTCATTTACTCACATCAGATGTGTTCTGTGATTGTTAACCAAGACCATCCATCTCGCATTCATCTCACCGGCCGAATTAGTTCTTAATTCAGAAAATTTGAAATGTTTAATATCCCAAGATGGATCGTAATGTAGCTTTGTCAGATTCAATTTTACTGATCATATTTAACCTTCAGCCTGCAACTCACTCACAGGTTTTGAAGAACTGCATTAGCATTATCAATTGTTCAGCCCATTTTCAGGGGCCTCTCAAAGTGAAGGCTCTAATAATTTCTTTCTGCTCCTGTGGACTGGATGGAAATTTCTCATTTGTCATTCGTGATGAGTGCTTTTGAGAGGCAGCCCTGTTTTCTTCTGGGATCAAATCTGCATTTGCATATATGGTTTAATAACATCTATGAAAACAGTTACAACACAAAATGCTCCAAATAAAGACCTGTTGATTTGCCTGGATTTCAAGGCTAAACATATGATCAGTGTGCACAAAGTTTTTTTTTTTACTTTATATTGTGTAGCTTTAGGCTGTTATCAAATTAATATTGCGCACATAACTATGAACATTTAAAAAGTTCTCTTTTGCAGCAAGTGTGTGGGTGTGCCCTTTATATGGAAAGGGTAGAGGTGGTGGACCGGCGCTGTAATAACTGTATTAATAATTACATACTTGTATGAGCTCCTTGGGGAAACGTTGTTGCACAGTTGTCAGACAGTACATGTCAGTACTACTGAAGGGTTTCAGTGTCTTGTCCAAGGACACTGCGACATGTGGCAGTTCAAATAAACTGCATCTGATATGAATAAGAGTACGCGGATATAAAAAACCTAATGAGTTTCAACATTTGTATAATAAATGTGTCCACTAAATGTCTGTTGGTAATTAAACCATGAGTGTAATGACAAGAACTAAACATTGTGTCCAAAGACAGCAACTCCAGGCCTAGAGGGCATCCATGCTCCAGTCCTTTTCCAAGACTTCTACTTGCTAACCTGACTGACTTCCTGCCGGAACATTTAGACAGAATACAGTAATTAAACTATAAAACTCATATACACTTTGCACATGGTAACGATATGAGCGAACGCAATTCTAATAGTAAAAGAAATCATACAGGAGGTACCATTTTACAGCCCCTCTGTTTCCAGTGATTGTGTTTATGTGTGATGGTGCCATTGAATGTAACTGTCATTGTATTCAATCTGGGGCTTCTCAGAACCTCTCACTGTCCGGTGATTGAATAAGAATGAGTCATAGGACGGACTTCAGATATAAATGTCAAGGTGAAAACTGTGGTGATGCATCTGCACAAGAGCACATTTTGGTTGTTAACTTACCGTGAAAGACGGATCTAAACAATCTAGCTATCTAAGGAATGCATTAAATTGAATGTGTTAATAGTAATCTCATATCTGCTTAGGTTGATTGTTCACATGTGCTGTTTCCTACTCTGTTTAGCATGCAGTGTTGATTCGTTAACAACAGAAAGGGAACAAAGGAAGGCTTTATGAAGCTATAGAAAGTTGTGGGTTCAGTATTACTATAAATACAAAAACAGTCTCAGTGCAGGATGTGAGTGAATAGGGGTCTGTGTGTGTGTGTGTGTGTGTGTGTGTGTATGTGTGTGTGTGTGTGTGTGTGTGTGTGTGTGTGTGTGTGTGTGTGTGTGTGTGTGTGTGTGTGTGTGTGTGTGTCTGTGTGTGTGTGTGTGTGTGTGTGTGTGTGTGTGTGTGTGTGTGTGTGTGTGTGTGGCTTTAATTAGAGCAGTGAGCAGGTATAGGGGAGGTTGTGTCAGGAATACTAGAATTTATGGTTGATTCTGCTCTGAGGTGCCTTTGGCTGAATTCAATTAAACATCTGTGATGGGAGGTGCCCAGTTTATACCTTGAGTGTCTCAGATCCTCCATCCCTCCTGTTCTCTTATCATCCACACTTAATCTCGCGGTTGTAAATGGTAGCACTCTGAACACAAGTGCTGTGTTAAGTAAGGTGAAGTCAAAGGTGCCCAGAATTTTGACTTCTTAGTTTGTGAAGCTACAGCATCTGTAATTTCTGCAGAAGTAACACAGAAATTGAGAGACAAAGAGATGTGTGCCTTCAGGTTCCAGGCCCTGCAAGTGATGACGTGCAGCAGCCGGTCAACTTCAGGAAAGCAAAACTAGAACTCCTCTTTTACCTTAAATTGGTCAATAATATCGATTATTGTCGGAGGTTTTTCAAAGCAAAATAGCTGAAGTTATACAGTACAATTCCTGTGAGTCTTAGCAGTGGGCGATGGGTGATGATGCTGCTTAATGGCTCACGTTGGTTTCATTTTGAGTGGAGCCTATTGAATTGTGGATATGGATTTGCATAAGTAGTCTTTTTTTATTCTTGCACACAACACATACAGTATAGTCGAAGTATTAAAATCTACCACATACTGTATAGAGGTATTGCAGAAAACTAAAGCTAACAGGGTTGTCTGGGTCTTTGGTGCTTGCTATAAGTAGAGTCATAGGTTAAGCCTGTGCAGGGCTTAAAGAAACCTATTTCTCTTATCTTCCCTGGTCATGAACCATGAGCAATAACGTTATCAAGGGTCTGTTGTTACAGGGTTGGGGTAGAGGGAGCAGAATTACAGGCAGTGAGGAGATTTAAAACACTACGCGTCTCTGGGACGTCTCCAATCGTGCCTCTAATCTGGTCATTGTGCTGGGCCTTATCAGCCGTCTGCGCTTTGAATAGAACAAAGAATAGTATTGGCCAATTCATAAATCATAACTTTAGACACGGTGGTAGGTCACTTGTTTTTGTGCCCTCCTGGATTCAGCTGTAGCCTGCAGATTCTGCTGATTTGTGATGCTCTCACACTAATGCCACAGGACTCTGAACATACATATACAATATGAACTGTATGAGTAGAGATGTTAGAAAAACGCCAAACAGTTCAAATCGATTTCAAACACACAATGGTCTAAACAGTGAACACAATCAGATACACAATACCGTCTTTATGCTCCAGCACCGTTCAACTCATCAGTCGTGTTCGAAGAACAAAGCCTTTAAGAAATCCACTGTGTATTACCTGTCGACCACCAAACAGCTGACAGACCTATGTCAGTGTTGGTTTGTCTCTCAGACACTCCTGTGACTTCAAATGTCTACTGGGCTAAACCAGAATGTGAGGGATAGTTTGCTTCCTATCTGCCTGGATGCTGCTGCATTTACTGCTTTGTTGCTTTGGCCTTCCTTCTTATCACCTGTAAGAACACGTCACATGCAATGACACAGGTTATGGAAACAGATTTTCACCTTCGATTTGCCAAATACAACCTCATTACACTGCTTACGGTTATACTTTTTGTTTTTTTAAACAACAACCATTATGATTTGGTTCTTGTTATTGCAACTTGCCAACGTCAGAAATATGGTTAGGGACTGTCTTAAAAGCAGACATGGACTCAAGGCAGGACTACTTCGATTTTGTAAGACAAGAGTAAATTCAAACCGAAACTTCAAAGGCTCGTTTGTCTTACCTTGTTGTGTCATCACCGCATACATGAATGTGTGTAATGAACCGTGTGCTGTTGCCAGTGTGTGTTTGCATGCAAGTATTATCTGCTCAACTTCTTGACTGACGTGTGCATGTCCAGTGAGAAATCATATTTCTGTGCTGCTGAGAACAGACAAGGTGATACAATCGCTATTTCTGTCAGGTATGCACCAGTGAATTGTTCATCAGTTCACCACCTATTTTCCTATGAGGTTTCTTTTTTTTTCCTCCCATTTTCCTTCTTTACTCAAAGCTGGGTTTGAAAAGAGAAGCTTTGGTATAAGCAGAGAGGCCACAGGGGAGCAAATCCCAGCGGACATTCAGAAAAAGAACAGCTTCAAAAGGGCCTGCAATACCACAGTGAGTTGTATAAAGGAGAAAAATGCCATGATTAAAAGTGAAATGTTTGTTTGAAGATAATGTTATTTTGGATAACCTCTCCTAAGAGGATTTTGAAGTTGAGAAAGAGACAAGAGGAAGAAATGGAGTGAATGTGGGAGAGAGTCTTGGAACTATTTCCCACAGTTATGTATACGTGTTCAACATTTGTAACATAGCATACCGGCAGCGTTGCTATTCATCCAAATGTTTGTCACAACCTTCATCTGAAAGCTCAGTGCTCAGCACACTAAAAGTGGATGCTTGACTGAAGTGGAACTATGCCTGATTTCTAATATTATCTCTGTAGGGAAAATATGAGCTAAAGAGAGCAGATACAACAGAGCACAGGATCAGACTGAATGGATACAACACAGCTATTTAGCCTGCACAACCATAGCAGGTGTACATTAGTATTCAGCAGAGGCGCTGCGATGAGGCAGTCTGTGTGGGTCAAGTCAGCGCCACATCTGGGCTAGGTCAGCTCTGTTTCAACCCAAAGATCCTTATGCAAAATAGCAGGGGACAGAGCGCATAAACTGGCATGTGACAGAGAAGACAATCAGGGGTGCATCTGTCTCGACTTTGAATAAACGTTCATCAACGAGTTCATGGAGTTTTTTGTTTTTTTTTCATGGCTGCAAAAAACATTTGTGACATGTTATGTCACATATCATAGAACACACACAGATTAACATCAACGTGTGTTTATTTGTGTGGTAGCCACTATGTGACTAGAGAAATGGACGTGGTCATTGAGAAAATGCGTTAGGTTCCTTTTTTCCCCTATCAAAGGACTGGTGTTTCTCCTGGTCCATGTGAACAGTAGTCAGGCTTTGTAAATGTGTAACATACTATAGCGCTTGTACATAAGAAAATGTCCTGTGTGCTGGTGGAGAAAAATCAGTCCACTGAAGAAGACTTGAAGGACCATTACTAATGTGGTGATAGAGCGCAAAAGCATGGCGCTCAGTCACTTGACGTGACACAAGAAGCTGTGAAATGTTGTGTGTGTAATTTGTCGTCTCTTCCATGAGTGGTCCACTTCCCGTCCCTTTGAGTTCCTTCAACTGCATGACTTTGCATAAGCATCACCTAATTGAATATTAATGACTTTTGATGGTATTTGATTATCTGTTTTTCATTTGGAAAGATTATACAAATGAACCTCATTTGCATAGCAGCATCCAGAAAATGAAATGGAGTGTGTCTGCCAGATTATTATTTCTCCTTCTAACGCCACCGAGCACAACTTCTTTAATCTCATGAATTCAGGATTAGTTTCACATTTTGCTGTGATGCTCCAATTTGGTTTGTGCACGGAGGTCATTTATATCGGCAGAGAGCTTTTGTTTGCTCCAGTAGGTGAATACAATAGACATAATAAAGTTTCAATCAGCTTTGTTATTTTTCCTTAAAGCTTGACTGAGCTTTGGCATTTGTCGGCTGGCATGCGCCGTCGGGCAGGGCAGGTACGTAGGCAAATTGTACTGTAACAGTGGAAGGATGATGAAGAGTGAAGTCCCATTCAGTCTGTATGAAGCCAGTGTATGAAATGAAAAGCCCATAATAGGCTGGAGAACTACTGTCCTGTCTGGCTCCCAGGCAACAGCTTTATCTTCACAACAATTTACAACAGTCTGGGGTGACTGTGAGGGCCTGCCTTAGGCTGCGGTTAGCTGCTGCAAAATGACATGTGAGTCTACCGAGGTGGAAGTATCTAAAACGAGCCCTAATCATCGCTTTAAGTCACATATTATACATTTAGATGGCAGCTATAACTCAACGGAAGGACATCGTGCGCTCTTCTACTGCAGTGACTGAACATATACGTCACACATAATAGTCTGCCTGCATCATTGAGTGAAAAGGCAAAAAACAAAACAAAAAAAAATGGACGTTATTATTCAGAGAGGATGACTTTAAATTCACCCTTTAAACGTCTGCCAGGTCTCCTCCACAGTTCTTCCTGTACAGCAGAACTGGCGAAAATGGCCCAAAGAATTTTAAACACCGCCTGATAAATCATGTTATGTTATTCTCAATACAATATCGATGTTTTTTCCCTCACAGGCCTTAGGTGTACCTGCTTGTCCACACCTCATATCAGCAGATCAATCGTAAGTGCGGCTCTGCTGAAGTAGCTCTTGATTTTGATTGAATTTTGAGCACAGAGTCTTCCTTTCGATTCTTATCCCAATCAATTTTGCTGGGTGTGCCACTGATCTGATAAGCACAGGCAGCAGTGGCGCTGCACAGTTTTGCCAAGTCCATATTGAATGAGAAGTGAGTGAAGAATATCCATAAGCATTGAGTGACTGCACAAGCAGGTCAGTAAATAACCCTCGAACGCATCGCTCTATAGGATAAGTGAAGATATGAAAAATACTGGCTGAAGAATTCCCTCCCATCAGCCCCGGCGCCTTCTGTTTGCACCATTATTACTTCTTATTTTACTTTATGGAAAGACATACTGAACAAATATGTGAGATTTAAAAATTTTAAATAGTAAAACACTGCAGGCAGAATTTCTTTAAAAAAATGCTCAGAAAAGCACAGATGATGCAGAAAAGTGCACAACAGGCTCAGCACAGATAATGCTGTCAGTGACACACACAAACTCACTTTCTCTCCGTCACTGTCTCCCCCTCTTTCCCCTTTTCTCCCACTCAGCAAGCATTCTGAGGATCTATTTCTTAATAGAATTCACCACAGAAATCGTGTTGGGCCAGCGTGCTTCTGCAGCTCCAGACTCTATTAAATGCCCCATTCAATTTTATAATATAGTTTTTATTTGACATTAAGGGCTTTACAAAAAGGCTGTAGAGTTATTAGTGTAAAAAAGGGAGAGAGAGAGAGAGAGAACCACCCCGAAGAATGCTATTAAAATTCTGATTCACTGTCTTTCCTCTCCTGCATGTTTCTACTGCCTATTTTCTGAACCTAACCCTTCCACAAACTGGCTCCAGAAGTTGTTCACTGTGTAGTTTTTGGTGAATCCTTCAGAGAATCTGTTCATCTCCCATACAGCTGTAAGGTTTGCTGATTAAGCGCAGGAGCATCCAACGCACATCCCCGGATGCCAGCACAAACAAAAGCAGCCTGACAATCAAAATGCAGCTGTTTCTTGCCAATTGTCAATTAAAAAGGTCATTTTTTCATCTTTAGTTAATTTGGACTAGATCAACGTACGGTTTTGGTGGTATGCTGTGTTTGGGACACCTGTTGGTATATTTCATAGCTAAATGTAACTTACATTTGTGTAGTCACAGACCTCTTTAAACCTCTGTAAATGGTAAATGATGCCTTATATCAAGTGCTACACATTTTGGATTCAGAAGATAAGATCAATGAATGGACAAGGAGTGAGATCCCTTCCACAAGGCCAACTAGTTTGTTTGTTGTCCACTGGAATCATTTCGGTTAAAACATACAGCAGAAATAACGCACAATAAAGTAACATGCATAGGGTAATTAGGCAGTTGCCTAGGTCCTAGGGTTGCTGGAGGGGGCGCAGCTTCAGGCCATCCACAAAATGTCATTTGCGGGTTTTTGATCTTGATTTCCAAAGTGTAGTTACTTATTTGGGCTTTTCTCTCTGTATGAGCCTCTTTTGATTCTCTGTCAGCTCGACACCATAAAGTGAAACATGATAGTTAGTGCTGTGCCAGCCTGGATGTGTCTGCCTGAGCCGGTATTGTGCTTGAAGAAGAAGCCGTACACTCCAAAGACACATACCTCTACCTGACAGAGTGAGACAAACACAGTTATTTAATAAGTAAAAGGAAGGCATAAAAATAAAGACGGTCCAATTAAAACCCAATTAAGTAAATACAAAGGTAACATCAACAAAGGGACAAGCACTTAAAACTCACTTAAACACTCACATGGAACCAGGTAAAAGACTAAACAAGAGAATAACTAAAAAGTGAATTAACTGATTTAACAACTGGCAGAGGAGGAAGTCTGAACACAAACTCAGTCCAAAACCAAATTTACAGTACCACTGGGGGAAAACAGAGTCCAGAGAAATATATATAGCAGATAACCAAGGTAGCAGCTGCAAAGCAGGAACCAGCAGGAACGCAGCAGAGCACAAAATCATCCGAGCAGGTAAATCCAGAGGCGTATAACGGAAAGAGTTGAGTTGTGTAACACAGCAGATGATCTGACAGAGGATAGCTGAGGGAGAAGAGTTTATATGGACTGATCCAGGTTGCTTGATGGGTAACTACTGAAACTGATGAGGCTGATTGAGAGCATGGACCAGATTTAACAGGCGTGCTGGGAGTAGTAGTCCATAAAACCAGGATAAAATCAGTCCAGAGAGTGAGAAAGGGGTTATGGGTAATGCAGTCCAACATGAATAGAAAAACAGAGTCATCAGGACAAACACAGGAGAAACATGGACCAAAACGGAAACATGACCTGAACCCAACAAAAACAGTACCCAGAACTACAGATGTACAAAGAAACATGAGGGGGAAACAAAATATAACCTGAAATTAAGCTGAGCACAGAGACATGAAGAAAAACACACGGAACCTGAACTGAAACCAGACACAGACAGCAACAGACAATGTGCAGAGATAAGTGGGGAGAATATGGACAAATAAATTAAAGAGTGAGGGAAATGCTGGCTCCGATCCCAAAGACATTCTGCAGATTTATCAAGTGTGAAACATGAGCTCATAGTGAAGATTTCATACAGCAGATGAACAGAGCTGCTGGAGAACAGTCATTCAAAGTTTCTATGTTTCTAGTGAGATATGAAAACACTGATGACAACCAGATAAAAACGTTGTCATGTTGAACACATCAAGTGTCTGTTTTACTTGTACTGTACAGTAACATGTAAATCTACTCCACACTTGTCCTGGACAGATACTTCTAGATTTTATGTTGTCTCGTTTGCACATTCTGCTAATTAATGTGTCAAATTATTAAATAAAATGATCCTTGTGTTTAGTTTTAGAGTGTTAGAGAACCATATGCTGCTATCAAGGCAACAGTGGATCTTCCAGCAGGACAGAGTCAAACATTCTGTACATGCAACGACACTGTGGCTTCACTGACATAGACTGCGTGCGCTTCACTGACCTGCCCGCTGTCCAGATCTGTTGTATGCCGAAAATGCATGGTGCACCATGAGGAGAGTCAGACAACGGTGACCGCGAACTGTTGCTGAACAACTGAAGTCTTGTATCCAGCAAGAATAGCAAATATTTCATGGAAAACTGCCACAATTTCTATCCTCAATTCCCTGAACACTGAAAAAACAGAATTAAAAAGGCAAGAAACATGCCTCTGATGCATTTTCTATTCTTTGGTGATAAATGAAGGTTTAGTGATACACACATTTAACTGTCATGTAATTAAATAAATACCTTTGAGTACTTCCATTTAAAATCTGGGAGATATGTGACGGCCCTGGGCCACATGTTATTATCTGTGTTGGCCTGTCTCTTTATTTCAGTGTGTGTCTACAAAAATATCCCTAAAAAACTCATGAAAATCCTTGTAAGTGAACATCACTGAGCAAGTGTGTAACAGTATTAATGCTGACAGGAAGGAATTTCTCTCGGAACTCGACCCCCAGCCGCAGTATAATTAAAACAAACCTAAACAGCCAGCTACAGAGGTTCATTGTCGAGTAATAACAGGCGTACATTCTTCATCTGTTGTCGCAGCACAGCGCCTTAACTGCACAAAAGAAACAACAAGGTGTCATGCAGCATGATATCCCTTTGCTGTCTTCCGTGCAAAGCCTGGAGACAGCTTGAAGCCTTTCTTTATCTTGCTTCTGTAATCTCTGTCAGTGGGGACTCTCATCTGGTGCGGGGTGGTGAGCATGAGGGTGCGACCCATAGAGTCTTGGAAAATGGCTTCTTCGCTGTTCATCTGTTGCTGGCTGCCAAAAAAAAAAGAACTGCTTGTGGTGGTGTTTGATAAACAGCTAGAATTTGGATTTTCTGAAATTTGACAAGACAAAATCTTTGTCCTTGTGAGGCTGTGTAAGCCTTAACCCCATTGTGATGCGTGATGTCTTTAAAATACTGGTTTGCTATGAAACTTATCACAGGGAGATTAGGTTGTACCTTGACACTGAGAGAGCAAACAATGAACATAAGTAAATAGGAGTCACAGCACACAGTTTTAAAATGCTACAAAAACATGAGAAAAACACATTTAACATTTCATTTGTAACTGGTTGCCTCGTCTGATTAAGGATGTGTTGCAGATATTCTTGTTTTATCTAATCGAATGTAAAGAAATGAGACCCTCACAGTCATGGTGGTCTTAGACCTTCCAGGGTGTTTTTCAGAGTACGGTGAACCCATGTTTCAGTTGAATCCCTGTGGCTACACAGAGGCTTTCACTGCCAACATATCAGAGTTTTCTCTTTTTTTACACGACGTCCCGTATAAAACACCAAACAAGGACACAATCTTCATTTTAAAAGCAAATCCTGTCAGGACACCTTAGACATCTAAAAGCTACAAATGATTTCTGGTCAAGTGTACACAAAAAATACAGAGAAAACATGACACGGAGGGGAAGACATGTTTTAGTAATTGCTGTCTTCTGGCCAGAGGCAGGAAGCTTTTGTTTCAAACACTTAACAGCTCAACTGCCCCGTGTTTTCAACTGTTACAGTAAGGTGTTTGGATTTTTCTGCTTTGACAAGACATTGATTGTCTGAAACTGTTTCACTTAACTCAGAGCTTGTGTTGTCAGTTCTTCACCTGTGATGAATCCCAACAAAGAGAGACTTCTTTCAGCATGTTGGTCTGGCTAGTTGCTAGACAACTGATCTAACAGTCTAGCCCGGGTCATGGTTTTGACGGGTTTTCATCCCTTCACCTGGTTTTACACAGGCTTTCAGCAACGTGAATCATCAGCTCGACAAAAACCTGCTATTACTCTAACTATTACATAAGTGATATAAAGGGTTCACATATGCACACATGGGAAAGATGCAGCAAAAAATTGACTTTATGTTCTGTTGGATTTAGGTCAGGCGAGCGTGGTCAGTCAGTTGTATCAATTCCTTCATCCTCCAGGAGCTGCCCACATACTCTCGCCACATGATTTATACTGTTCAGGTCTGTGTGTCCCTCTCTGGATGTGACTCCCCAGACCAACACTGACCCACCACCAAACCAATCATGCTGAACACATGTCACATCTGTCTCATCTATAAGAAGCATAGCGTGCCAGTGCCGGACCTGCCAATTCTGTTGTTCCCTGGCACATTTCAGTCGAGCTCCACAGTGCCGGACAGTGAGCACAGAGCCGACTAGAGAGCCCTCAGGCCACCCTCATGAAGTCCGTTTCTAATGGTTGGTCAGAGACATTCACGCCAGTGGCACGCTGGCGGTTTCCTGGAATCTCCTCCATGGTCTTGAGACTGTGAAAGACTTGAGAAAGGGCTTTCTCAGGCTGAGATAGAAGGGCGAAACGTCGTCAAGAAACCTAGAAGTCCAGTTGCTATTGGATAAAACCTTTTTTGAGATAACCATGACCTGGATGACTGAGAACCTTCACAGATACTGAAAAGTAGTTAAGAAAAGATGAGGAGGGAAAAAGTGTCACCTGTGAAACCGTTGCTGTTCTGGGCTCGTCTTATCGTTTCCGCTTTCACTGCACCTGTTGTTCATTTTATTAACACCCCATCTGATACTGATTGAACTGACTTGATACTATACTCTGAACATGTTCCTTTTGTACCTTTAGCTTGGTAAATTATGAGTATGCACTGCAGAGTAACACACAGGTCAACTGCCAATAATATTATATATTATAAATATATAAATATAACACTTTATGGTACTTTTCTTTGTCAAGTCTGCATATTCTCACTGTGTAAATCTCTACTTCTTCCTTCCACAGTCCAAAGACCTGCAGTTGGGCCACATGGTGACTCTAAATAGTCCATTGGTGTGAATGTGAGAGTGAACAGTTCAGCATTTCTATTGTTGGGAAACACTAGAAAAAGTGATCTCACCTAAATACAACGCAACACTATGTATCTTTTAAGATAAATTCATGGATAGCTGCATGACCACCTACAAATTAATGGATGTCTAATGTCGTTTCAAAGTGTTGGTAATTTTCTCTAGGTGAATTTATTCTCTTCTTTGTTTCATTTTGACATACACTGCATTCATGATTAACAACAAATGTTCTCTTGTTGTAATTGATTTGTATATAGGGGAAGCGTGGTTTGGAGGTGGAGGAGGAGTGTAGCAAGGGATCCAAAAGTCCATATCTTCAGATCATGGCGGAACAGTGTAATAAAATAAAAAGACAGACTACTTGTCCCGAATGGCTTAGTTAAGCAGTAAACAACGATTTGTAGGTTTGATTCCAGCAGCGCCAGGCATTCTTGGCTGTCACATTGACAACGGACTTTTGCTTTGGACATTTTGAACATTTATTGGAATCTGAGGGAAAGAAATGTGTATACAAAAAGAAAAACATTTGTTTAGCATAATTATTTTCATTCTTGTTTCCATCTGTTGTGTACTTCCCCAGACTGGCATGTGGGTTGCAGAGGAGCAACAGCGGGTGTCGAACAATTTAGTTAGAGGAGCGAAATGCGGCTACAGCAACATTTGGTGACACAGAACTGCTGTCATTGTTGACCTCCTGAACATCTGCTGTGTCCTTACCAATAAATGAAATGTTTTCTTCATTAAATGTCTGCTTTCTAAATAATGTATGTCGGCGATCGTGTCATTATGTTTTACGCTTGCTGCACTCTGATGCTGTCCGTCTTTTTTGTCCAACATTTTGCAGCTTTTTTGGTGATAATTAGACATCAAGAAGTATTAGAATATACCCACAAGACAGAATGAAAATGTCGAGAATGCTGCAACTCATTAACAGTAGTCTGTAGGGGGAACAAGCTTTGATTAGATTGTTCCTTCCTTCAAGGCAAATCCAGTTGAACAAAGGCTTGCTGGTGTGTCCATGAAGCTGTAGATTTCACACTCATATTTTCCACTTTAAAACACACAGTTACAGTTTGATACACAATTACTGTATCTTGCTTTAGATGTATATAATAACTCTATTCGAACTCTTATTTAACGCTCTTTAGTTCTAAAGAAGAATTCACGGATCAAGCAAGTTTGGCAGTTTGAATGTGATTGGAGAAGAAATAATGTTGCACTCAGTTTACACTGTGAAACGGGAAAGAACAAACGGCCAAACAATGAGCCAGTTTAGAGAGACTGGTGTTTTGACAGTGTAAATTAACAAATGTAACTTCATATTTAGGAACTTGATGAATGCCTGGCCAGTGAAGAATTAATAGCCATGGGCAGTTTAGATAAGACAAGCTTCGGCTCTACACTCTGCAATTATATTTAGGGCCATTTTTAATTGATATAATGTAGAGAAAATGTGTGGATGTGTGGTCATCCCTGTCAGACTTGATAAGACTTTTGTGGACTGCGTCACTGTGACATCTAGTTAAACGTCTAGCATAGAGTGTAGGGGTACACCCCAGGAAGCATAAACTAGCTCCTTACTGAGACCCATTTTAAACCTTTCTGAGATACAGTATCTCAGTCAGTCACCTTCATTGTAATGCGTCAGTAGAACCTCTTTATGTCTTGTCTATCCAGGCAAATCTTTCATTGCCTTCACCTCCTTCTTAGAGAGAGTCATTCCATTTGGGAAACGCACATGATTGAGGAAAATCCTCATTTCTCAGTCTTTGAGAAATGGGCAAAGTGTTGATGAATACCTGGGCCATGAATACTAAATGTTAGGTAATTAAAGAATACCTGAAGAATATTACTTGGCTGGCACACCACATCCAAGCTACTGTCCATTAGACTGGAGAGAGAGAAATGATGAGTTAAAGACCAAGCCAAAACTAGGCAGGCATGAGTGATGGCTGGTTGAAAATCTGACATTTGATTAAGTCTGACCTAGATATCACAGACAAGTCATGGCCTCTTACACTCGTACAAGTACTCCAGTGGAGATTCAGACTTTTTGAGTCTGAATAGGTTCAGACTGAATAGAGTATTGTTCAAGTTCAGGACTGCATGTCTGATATGTCTGTCTGGGTAATATTATAAGCATCACACTGTCTAGAAACAAGGATGATAAATGTAGGTTTGTATAGATTCACTCCTATTCCTCTATATAAGCATGGCTTAGATCTAAACTAAAAAGCTATAATTTATCAAAATCTACCTTTATCTTTAATCAGCATGATTAGGAAAGAAGATAATTAATATATTCACCAATTCAATTCAGAATATTCTAAAAGGATCATAAAACAAAGGTGCATCAGCTCCTCACAAACACTAAACCTGAATTTGAATTTCAGTAACTGACTAGAGCCAGACCTGCCTTTTTTTCTCCACCAAATGCTTTCTGTGTTTGTGAGTTAACGCTGTCTGAAAAGTCCAGGTAACAAATCACAAAGAGTCTCCTGGGAGTACGCCCATTGACTTTCTGAGGCATCTCACAGATGTAACCTTGACATTAATGGGTGGTTTTGACATTCTCAATTCCCATGGGACTCACCATAATCTGTTAAAGAGGTGGCTGAGTTCCCTCCTGGGCCCTTCTGAAGTTTGAACTCTAGCAATAACCTTGTGTGGATGGGTTAGAAGGATAGCAGTCCATCCTTCTCACTGTCCTCTCGATGTTTACCAAACCCTCTTCACCCTTCACAAAGCCCACATTTGCTATACCTCCAGAGAGCAACATACCAATTACTCGATGTTTATCTTGACTGAATAATAGGACTTTTAATTGTCTTGTCTTTCACAATTATGTCAAAGCCATAACCTTTAATTAAGTGTCTGACAATTATTTTATTCCCCTTTTTGTTTGAGTGGATGAAAGTAATTACTGTCACCTTGCAAAGTATGAGAAGTAATTAATCCTTTTTTGATTTGACCAAATCCCATTTTTTTGGTCATTAGTTGGTCTTTTAATCCTCAAAAGATTATAAAGACAGTTAATTACAAAAAAATTTACCTAATTGTTTGTGCAGCATCAGTACATTTTTTTGTTGCCATTAAAAAAACATGTAACAATAGAAATGACTCCAGGCACTGCCACAAATCTGTGGGTAGTGCTGTGAAATGTCTTTGTTTTCTGTAGAGATTCTTGACGTATTAACCTTACTCATACAGTTATTATATAATATTCAAAACAGAGAGATGCTGTGAATTTGCCGTCATGGTATGGATTGCCATAGACTTACGGTAAAACAACAGCTAAATGTTTATAATATAAAGCATCTAATTTTTATATTTTGGGTGCATTTCAATGTATGTACCCAGATGATGTCACCTGCGTTGTCCTGGATCAGACCTAAGACTAAAGTGTGGAGTTTAAGCTTGAGAAATTGGTACTATTAGGATGTGATGTGAGTACAATTTGAAGGACGAATGTGTCTCATTAATGCAGTATCCAGCTGTATAATGGAGAATGTCGGAGTGAATCGTTTTTGGCCTATAAATATTGTTGAAGAAATCCTCCACATAGGCATACAGAGGCCCACCATCAGCATACATTAGTCACAGGCTAGAGTATCAGTTTCAAAGGATAATTGGTGATTAGATAAACCCACATGAAAACCTAATTGCTGGTGTAACAGTTCGTTGTTTGTGCAGAGAAAGCCGGAGTTAGGCATGCATAGTATATGATGTCGAAGAAATGCCGGAAAACAAATCATCCTCACAGAAACAGCATATAGCAACGGGCAGTGATGTGTTTGGGCACGTTTACTGGATGCTGGACTGAGTGCAGTGTGTGTCCTCTTTCATACCATTTATCAGACAAGGCCAGGTGGGTTGTGGACCCAGAATGTGGGCCATTGTTGTAGGCCACAGAAAACCTTGGATGTCTGGGGGATCCCACCCCCCCAGCCCAGGAGCTCTGTGTGGCTACTTTGTGAAGGCTCCAGCCGCAGACCCAAACATGCATATTGTGCAGGTCTGAAAGGAGGCTATAATCCATCGCTATACGCGCCAACACCCCCCTCTAACCTCTATTCATCCCTTCCTGTGTTTGCATCTCTCCAGAGTGCCTTTAACGCTATGCCGTGCCATGCTGCTTCACATAAGTTAAAATGTGATGGAGAGCTGTCATTGTTCTCGTCTGTGGTCACAACATTTGCTTCCTAACACGCTGCCAGTTTGTTATCTCATCCAGGGAGCACACAGACCACACTACATCGGTCTCTTCTTTCTTGTCAGTATGGAGAGGGATGCTTTTTTTATTATTTCACGTGTGCCGCTTGCAAAGATAGGATACAAACGGGGAGTATCAGAGTCACCTACAAGTTCGCAGTCCTGGCCTAAAAAAATGCAGTAATTGACATTGAGATTCAAGTCCTGCCACCCAACCAACAGTTGGCTGTTTCCCCATAAAATGGAAGTATTATTTATATTGTGTTTTTTAGTCCCTCCTGTTTCTTTCTCCGTATTCACACCCTCCCTGTCACTAGCCGCATTGGCTTTCTCTGTGATGAATCTCAATTATGCCAAGGTCACCTTTCATTGCAGTGATCCCTCGGCTGCTTTATTGGAACTGGCAGTACTTCCACACTATCATGGCCGTGCTTATTGACAGCCACTTCCTCCTCCAAAACAAAACCACAAAAAAAATAAATAAATAAAGGGGAAAAAAAAGTGAAGTTGCATTGCCTCTGATTTTGGCGAGCAGCATTGGCAAGGCTTTGCCTAATAGTCTATAATCAGTCGCTCTGTGTGCTATCCAGGAAGTGGGTGGGGGTGTCTGAGGGGCAGTTTATTCATATGTTGGTTTTACCACTTTAAATGCTTCCACATAGATATGATGCAAAATTGTTCTGCTGAATACATGTGCAAATACCACGCACACTTATTCAGAAATTATCCAAGTATCTTGGGTTTCCATCAGCCTATTTTTTGTAACTCTTATCGTAATGAGGAGGATTTGTTGTTTTCCACTGTAGCCATGGCGACCACATGATAGCGCTTGCGAGGTCACATGTTTTCATCTTTAATGGAGAAATAAATGACATGGAGAGGCACAGGCTAGCTTGTTTGTGCATAAACAAGACTTGGGGCGTGTAGATGGCACTGGGTTGACATCCACCATTCACATTTGATGAGGATGCTAGCACATGTAATTGTTGTTTCAATGCAGCATCTGCTGCTAAGTGGAGGCGGGCTGGGCTCCTCACAGGGAGATAGTTAGCCTAACAATTGACAGTGACACACTGATAAGCGCAAATGCAGAGCGTGTTAGCAGAACCAATAGGCCTTTGATGGCTCTCTGATATAACTTGTTAAACAAGCGTTGGAGCGTTTACCTCTGTGATGTATCTTATTTGTCCATTCTTAACCACCCACACATCCTCACAAACTGTTTTTTATTTCTTCAAAGGCGTCAGATCTTAATGGAGCTACAAATATAAAACTGTGCAGTCTTATTCCCTTCATAATTTGGCCTTTCTTGAAAGTCTTGGATCTCTTGAGATACTTAAAATATGAACATAACAACATTTCTTAAATAAATGTGACAGTTGTAGCTAAGTAAGAACAACGTGCACTTAATTGGCAGAGAGAGATTCTGTGATCTTTGGTTTTTATTCTTTTAAACTCCCAACTCAGCTGCTGAAAATGAATGCTGTGAAACAGGTGAGTGTGTGAAGATCTTTAGGACAGTGATACCATGTCTGGTCATTCCAGTTTAATATCTGTCACAGGTCTTAAAGTCAGACAGAACTGGAGGCTCTGCTGGACCAGTATAATAGCCTGGAATTGAACTTCATATTGGCCAGCTGGGACCAAGAAAGGTTTTCTTTATTTTGTCCATTTTTTAATATGACAGAAAAAAAGCCCCATGCATAATATAGCTTGTTATGGACATCCAGTTCTCTGGATGAACTTGAATTTGAACTTATATATTTTTGTTTTTCCTTTATTATATTTCCCTAACTCAAAGATTTTATTTTTCATTAGAAGAAACATTTACACACTTAACTAATAGTATTTATTCTAGAAGAAACAGCTGCTGCTGCATGCCTAAACCTGAAAAAAGGTACATCACAGCAAATGCCATGATGAACACATGGAATTGCTTTTTATTGTAAAACAACTGATTTTAGGTTTCATTATACAGTGCAAACCCTCGCAGGGAAAAAGAGAATGAATGGACTCACCTTCAAACATGCCACTGACTCTCTAAATGCCAAATACGCCCAAACCTCTAATGTCTAGATGAATGGCAAGCTGTAGGCAGAACCCTCCATGTCTTTCTCCCATAAAAAAGTCAGATATCCCATGAGAGGCGGAGTCTGCCAGACTGATCACAGAGCTGCTGCTTTATCTAGAGAGAAACTGGCCTCTAAGAAATTTGTGACAAAGTAGTTGTGGTATTTTATAATGTAGGTTCAGCCTGACACCTGTGCAACGAACTGCTGGCTTCCCTGTGGATACATAGCTTTAAGGGCAGTATATGGTCCCATATGCCAATGCTTCCAAATGTAATGTTGTTGGAAGGGATCAATTTAGACTTTAAGACACATTTTGTATTTAAATCACATGGCAGAAAAGGCCACCATACAAAACGTGTGCAGTGTTAATATTGTGGATTCAAAGGAAAAGACGATACTTGTGTGATATCACTCGTTGACATGACACGACTTCTCTGTCATAATGTTTAATCATGTCATCTTGACAGATGGGTAACTGTAATCAGATGGCAGGTGATCCTAATCAAAGGATGGCAGTATTTATGGCAGTATGCCATCCATGTTGGTGGTAAACACACAGACGCACACAACATCCCTTGAACACGAACAAGCAGAATGCGGCTTGCTGGTGAACACTTTGATCACCTTTCATTCACTCCCACCTCTCATCTCTTTGGGCTTTTGGGGAAATGCACTGTTTAATCCGCCGTATGTCGCAGAAGTTTATACAAGGTACTCCACAGAGTTTGGGGGCTCACATTAGGCAGGGGAGGCAAAAAAAAGCATACATTTACACGGTTGAGTGGTGTAATCTTCATGAAATACCGGTAAATAGGGAGAGGAAGCCTAGTGGAGCTGTAGATTAATGCTGCTATCAAATGGCCTGGGACAAAGAAGGGGATGGCTAATGAGCTGGAAAAGGCAGGGCTGTTCACCGCGTTAAATGATACCGTAGCACCATCTCCCTACTGGCCACCGCACTGCCATGTTCACACATTCTGATGTCGCTAACAGCGATGTAGGACAAATATTGGAATATGTCATTTTAGCATGCACCACAGCAACGTGTTTGATATTTTAAAGATGGTTTCATCAAAGGCAGATTTCAGCAACACAAATGCAGCTCAGTAATTTGACTCCCTCCAATACGCCTCATATCCTTCTCTGCCCAATTTCTGAGAGGTCATTTACTGGCAACTTCTTTTTCATCCCCTAAAATTGCTCTCACATTTGGCCAGTTCTCTTTCCCCCTCTCTCTCTCTATGCCCCTTTATCTCCCTTTTTTCTTTCCTTTGAGTCCATTCCATCTCCTATTCACTCTGTCTCCATCCTTCTCTCATTCTCTCTATTTGCCTCCCTTCCATTGCCATGATATAATGAAAAACAGGATTCCCTCCGTTGTCTATTTCTTTCCTGTGGTATCATCTCAGGCATGCTTGTAACCTCCCATGACTGTCGCCTAGGTGACAGGAAGAGCGAGATGAACTCTTGGGCTTAGATAAATTTCGTGGTGTGGCCAGCAGAGGCTATATCAATTTTTGATGTTCTACTGGCTCGCAGACACTTTTGCCGGCATTGTTTCATGTTTTATTTAGAGCTGTGTTAGAGCTAGGTTAAAGTTTCAGCAGACTGCTAGCCTAAAAGAGTCTGGCAGCATGGAGGAAATACAGTGTTGCTGTGAAAAAGTTTTTGCCTCCCTGTTGATTTTTTCCTAATTGGAAATTTGTCACACTTAAATGGTTCAAATCATCAAACTAATTATAATGTTGCAAAAAGACAACCAGAGAAAATTTTAAATGCAGTTTTTAAAGAATGATTTCTGCCTAAACCAAAGTGAAATACATTAAAAGATCTAATTAAAAGAAGTAAAACATCATGCCACAATCTAAAGACATTCAGAACAGAAGAAAAACTAAAAAAAAGTGTTTGGGACAACGGTGAGACCCATTATTCACAAATGGAGAAAAACCTCAAACAATGGTGCACTTTCACAGGAGTGACTGGCCTACAAAAATTCCTCCAGTCATGAAGGAACCCAACACAACATCTAAAGAACTGCAGGCATTACCTGCTATAGCTGAGGTGACAATTTATGATTCAACATAAGAAAGAAGAAAGACTGGCAGGAGGAACCAATAAGGTCACAATAACATAAAGGTCTGTTTCAAATTTGCCAAGGAATTTTCATTAAGGCTTATGGGCAGATCTGCTGTGCTGTTTCTCCTTAATAAGTTAAATCATCTTTTAAAAATGGCATTTTGTGTATGTATATATATATATATATATATATATATATATATATATATATATATAAACACACAC